>ML782029.1:536006-567488 GCA_009831015.1 Picea engelmannii
GGGGGGGGGGGCGGTCTAGAATGAAGCAAAGTCCAGGCGGGCCCCATCCCAATGCGACATCACCTCATTGCATCCTAAATCCCCCTCTCCAAACATTTACTGCCTACCATTTTTACAACTCACCACCACCATCCCAAGGTATCACATCCCACAACTACCCTCTGAAAGTTCCATGTCACGACCCTATCAGCACGTCCCATCCATCTAACCATTATAGGTCATATCTTTCCTATTCTCCCCTCAATCACCAGTCTACACATCGATCAAAGACACACATTAGATGTCTTTCATCCTGCCCTCTCATGCTCTAAATGACCTGTTGGCCATTTATGATTGGCCACATACCTGTTGTTCATTTGACTTGTCCTTTTTCACCCAACAGATACCCGTTCACTCAAATTCAACCCCGTTTCGGTCAGTTCCCATTCCAGTCACACTCCCTACGTATGAAAGACTCATTTTCCTTCTCCTCTGCAAACCCTCATCCAACTAGATTTTTTCACCTACTAACATGTGTTCAATGTGCAGGTACCAGAGGAAATCGATGGCGCCCAAAAGTAAAAAATCATATGTAGAGGAAAATCCTTTCTCCCACCCCCTGTTGATCTCAACCGTATCCCATTAGCATACAAAGACTATATAATCTCAGAAACTAGGTCTGAATTCGACTTTGCTGAGCTACAGTCATGGTTCAGAGACAACTTCATCGATCAGAGCGATGAAATCAGGCTTTGGCAGTCAAATCTCCCTCTGTATATTTTTCCCCAAGTCTATCACTTTCCTGAGTTCGCCCTCAAGTGCCAAGCACACTACCTCCCTGATCATATAGCCATAGTATCTTCATCTGGAGAAACCCTTTTCCTTATTTCACCCAACACCATCGATCAGATGATGCAAGTACCCAGAGTTGAACCCCGTTCTCCCCTCACAATTGAAATTCTGACAGAATTGTATCAGAACATGACATTTCCCCAAAGAGCACAAATATTTGAGTTGTTCCTTCCACAAGATTCCCAATTCCCTAAAAAGAATCCTCCCTATCAATCGTCCATATTTTCTGAAAAGGGAAATTAGATTATCTCAACACTTTGTTGTTTTCACGGTTACGTCTCAGATGAATGGGTGGATGAACCGATCTTAGGTTTCCTGTCCATTTTCTATGCTGAAGAGAAAGTGACCACCCAGTTTGATTACAATGGTTTCTTGGTCTAGAACCTGCATGACCAGTTGGAAAATTTCCCTACAGAAGGCATGTTATGGTATTATTCAATACTAGCCTACATGTTCATGTTCAATCAAGCAGAAAAATTTTCCTTTCACATGCAGAAGATGGACAAGGAAGGAAACCTCAAGCAGTCACTTTATGGATGTCGCTGCTCAGGAAAAGTTCCACTGAGTTCACTTTTAAACAATTCATTGAGTTGTTTTATCACCCAGTTGTAGGCATGCTTAGTGGAATACCTGAGCCAAGGATAAATGAGGAGATCCAAAGAGTTCTACACCTTTCAGATCTCGCAAAGATTGGGGACTAGTTTCTATACCAGAATCACACAGAAATAAGAGTGTATGGGTGTGAACTAGCTCCATACAAGTTGCCCAAGTATGTGCCTGTTCGAATATTCTCACTGGAGAATATTCGTCAGATGATAAACTTAAATGACATCCATTTTGTGTCTCTGAAGAAAAAACAACAGATGAGGATCAAAGGGAAAATAGGACCGTTTATCTACAATAGTCGAGTTGCTAGGGAAGAGGCAGATAAATTATTGAAGGAAATGAAATTCTTCACCAGTTTTATTTGGTGAAATGACCCCAATGGGATCATTGTAGAGATGAGATCCAAGAAAAAAAGTTCACCTTATACCCACACCCTCAAACCATAAATTGAAAAGTATATGAACTAGACAGAGTGGGAAGCAAACACTCTAGTAGATACAGAGCCACAAGAACCTCCTTCAGTCTCTTTTTCACTGACTACCACTCCACAGGTACCCAAGGAAAAAAGGCCAAGAAAGGATGATTCACCTTCAATCACTGAGGTATCAACAAAATATTTTCAAGTATACAACAAGAAACCCAAAACCACTCATGCTACTCACATGTCTCATGAGGAAGAGCCCTACTCTTCCACAGTGATTGAAAGAAGAGAACAGGTGGTGTCAACTTATTCTTCAAAGAAGAAGACAAATATAGCTGTGAACACCCAAACTCTACAAGGATATGTACCTCTAAGCATTTTTGAAAAATATGAAATGATTAAAAAGAAGAACCAGATGCTGACCAACAACACCTACTCTTAGTTTTGGAAGAAAACTTCCACAACACAACATCAATTGTTGTCAGCCTTTGACACAGAGAAAGGAAGAATGCATTTGGAATTTTTGCAAGCACATGTGTCTCAACCCAAAGAGATCACTGATTACAAGAGGTCAACTATCATTTTTGACACCAAACAAGTCCATCCAGTTGACCAGATGGAATTGCACAGACAGATTGGAGAAATGGTTTTTCTCCACATTGGCACATGCTTCCTCTATAGAAGCAAAGCTACAGGTGGCTTTAAGCAGTGTTCAGACCCAATTGAATTTGGAAAAGATATCCTCTTTTTCAAAGGCTAACAAAATAAAATTCTTAGAGGAGTTGGTGCTCAAGATTGGGTATGATCCCTCGAATGTAAAAGTAGCAGAGGAAATGTTGAAGAAAAAGAATGCTGACATTGCATATTTGAGAAAACAACTGAAATTGCCAGCAACAGAGGATTCACAAGCTAAATAAATAGCCGAGGCAAAAAACAAGAAAGAAGAATTGTTGAAACTTATCATGCAACATAACACACAACTCAGGGAAATGGAGGCAGAGTTGGAAAAGTTATTGAAAGAGAAGGAACAATCAACCCCGATGGAAGTCATTCCATTGAGTGCAATCCCCATTTCAGAGGTCAGTATAGCAGCTGTGCCAACAACCACTACAGCAAAAATTCCATCAGCAGCTCCATTGACAACACTGGAAAAAACTATGGAGATAGCAAAGTCCATGGAGGAAATGACTCTGTAGGGAACAAAGATTAATAGGCTGAAAATGGAGATTGAAAGTCTACAGGAACTCAAGTCTTCTTTCTAAACAATATACAATATCGAGAGACAAGTATCAGAGAAACTCAAGCATGAAGTACAATAGCTTCAGAAACAAACAGTGGCAGGCAAGACATTAGCAGAGGCTAAGGAAAATATATGGACAGATTATCTCGAAATCCATAAATGAAATTTGGCCCATGGTGCAAATCATGTTCGAGCAACATGATCTAGTGTTAAAGAGTAGGTAGGCCATTGACAGGATAAGAATTGAGCTAAGTGAGATGCCCTCGACAACCAACAAGATCATTAAGTTTCTAAACTCAAAAACCAAAGAAGAGCTGGAAGAATTTAAAGTCGAAGATAGAACAGAGACTATCCTTGAAGTAAAATGAGTGTTGACTAAAAAGGGATTAATGTTACAGTTGGAGGAAAAGGCTTAGAACATGGACATTGGACTTCAGATATTTTTTTAGCAAGATTGAAGATTTACAAAAAAGGGGTCTTCCTAATCTACGTGTCCTAAATGATAAATTAATCACTTTGTTCGATTACAAGAAAAAGATCACCACCATGGCCAAAGACAGTTCCAAGTTTTTAGGGATACATGGCAGCATCACGGGCAAAACGTTCCTGGAGACTCTGCAGCATGACCTCAACATACAACATGAAATCAAGTACATCTCCCTCATCAAGCCGACTTTTGCTAAATACACCGAGATGGACGAAGTCTACCACTGACTATTGAAAGTTATCATCCCAAGCACAAAGATATGGAATGAGCTGTGCGAATTGATTGAGTAAAGGTAAAGCCTCACCCATCTCAGTGTCCAACATAGTTAAAGTCATATGAATGACTCACCAATGTTCTTCCCCGAAATCAACATGAGAGATTCGGCACATCATCATCAATTACTACATTCCCACATCTTGTTAGCTAGTTAGTTAGACTCAGACTCTATCATGTCCTGATCATTAATGACAAGGTTGTTTGTAACTTTTATTATAGATATTTCCAAATTAGAAGTATTGAGGGTTGTTGATCTTTACACCCAAGAAAGGTCTAATCGCTGTAATTTTTATCAAGAGGTTATTCCAGTAATACAAAGAGAAGTTTCATAAGATTCCTATGTCTTAATTGTTGGTGAATTTTTCTCTGTCTGCGTAAAAGTGTTTCCTTCTCAGTTATCATATTGTCTTTCTAAATCTAGTCTTTAAAAGAAGTTAAAGTTGCAGAATTTGCCATTGTGTACTCTGTTTGTAATCTTTTATAGATTTAAATGTTTTTCTTTTGATGTTATAACAAAGAAATTCTTAAATTCTTTTTTGTTTTAACTGATATCTCACCTTTTTCAACAATACACCATTTTATTCCTAAAGAATCCAACATTAGCACTATCTCTCCCTGTAAAACAAATCTTATAAAAGATGTCTTTAACCTCTATCTTTTTAAAATAGACCCCATGGACCAATGGAAGCGTAAGTGATATTCAACCATTTCATTTAAAAACAATGCAAACAACTTGGTTATCTTCTTTCTAAGTAGCCTAAAATCTTGAAAATCCAAACAAATCTAAAACTCACAAAGAGATCCCTCTCTAAAACTGGTAGGGATAGCTCCCAGTTTCGAAGTAGTTGGTTAAGGTTACCTCTGATAAATTTATTCTTACCTCACAACAACCTTTGGGAATTTACAGAGTGATAACATAAATAAAGACTCCATTGGGGAAGAACTGAACAAACTTTCCACCCCTTTTTTTCTTTCCCCTAGAACAAAGACGACTTTATTTCTGGAAGAAACACAAACCCTAAATTTTATCTAGAAATAATGTTCAGAGGTTTTTAAAGTTTTTATATAAGTAGTTAAAATCTCTAAAGGAAGAATAAAATGAACAGTTCTGGCTCCCAAAAGAATTTCTACCAGATCTCATCCTGACCCAGAACCTACAAAAGTAATAGATAACCCCGAAAGACTACTCAGGAAGAAAAATACTGCAAAAATTTCGAGGAGTAACAACCCACTTCCAAGGTCTTTTTCCATCCCAGAAAAGTTAGTTGTTCTTCCAGACCTTGAGCCTGAAATACCCTTTCTAACAAGTCTTTTCAGGACAAAATCCGACAGTTTTGTCAGTAAAACGGTCTTAGACCAAATCATTTTTTAGCCCAGGACCCCTAAGATACATTCTCCTAGAGATGAAGTTGATCAACATTTTCACCCCGAGACTGATAAGCTCGAAGACCTAGTCACAAATCTTGGTCAAGCCTTAGACAAACTCCATCTTCATTAGTGTGTTGAACTTCCTACTTTAACTATTACTGCAGTTTCTGCTAAAACTAAACTAGGTCACTCCATTCCTCCAAGCCCTTCGTCCTTTATATATTCAGGCATTTCCTCTCCTATCACATAGGTTGTTGTTCAGCCTCCTCCACCAATCATGGCGGAAAGATATGCTCCATTGGTATTGGTTTCTCCTTTACATAAAATGCCCCAATATTATCAAACTAGAATCCCACAGGTTGATAGTACTGGTCCCTTGAATGCACAACAACATGTTGACAAAATGAACGATTACATTGACCTGTAGGAAGTAGATGAAGTTGATGTGCAGATGAGATTATTTGCACAAAGTCTAACTAGAGAAGTGAAAAAATGGTTCAAAACTTTACGTGCTACTACCATTACTGATATTGTTGGCTTTCATTGGAATTTCCTTGACCGATGGGAGGTAAAGAAAAGTCCTCTCCAGATTCTGTCAGAGTATGAGAACATCAAAAGGAACCAAGGAGAGACAGTGCAAGATTACCACACTCATTTCAACAATCTATACAATGCTATCCCGACTGAAATCAAACCACCACAAGGTTTGGCATTAATAAATTTCCCTGATGGATTTGACGCCGACATGTCATATCAATTAAGGGAAAGAAACGTTGCAACTCTGGAAGACATGCAAAGAAGTGTCGTCAGTGTAGAAGAAAATCTTTTGGCCAGAAGGGCCAGACAGAGAGTAAAAAAGAGGGTCCCCATCAAATAAGAACCTTCTACTTCCTCATTAGATGCCAAATTAGATTCTCTTGCCAGAACTATGCGGAAAATGATGGAGAGACTCACCATAACTAACATGAACCCACCTAGGGAAAACCAAGCTTCCCCTCAAATCATAAACCCAAAATTTAGAATAAATCCACCTCAAATTAGAGAGAGAGATCCTAGAGATCAATGGGAACAAAGGGGTCTTGATCAGAAGATTAGACCACCTCTCCAGGAAAACTATGCTGATGACAGGGAGGAAGTAATCGAAGAGTTTGATGATACTCATATAAATCTAATGGGTGATCATGATCACTAGCATGAATCTATTTTCCTCACCTAGGAAGAACATGAAATCTTTCTCCTTTCACAAATAGAGGTAAATGAGGAAGCTAAGAAAATAGAACAACAAGTCTTTGAGAACGCTATAATGGAGGTTCACAGGAATTATAACTTGAGGAGTAAGAATACTAATGAGAATTTTCCGAAGAAGGCTGCTGAAACCAAGAAAACCTTAGAAAACCTGCCCAAGAAAGCCCCTGGGCAGAATGATGTTGAATCTCTTGTGCAAAAAACTCCAGAAATTCTTAAGAGAACAAGTCGGACAAAAGTTTCATCAACCATTCAAACAGGTGCACCTGTCCATAGAGTTTCTATCGATAAATTAGAAGTACAGAGTTTAAAAAAAACCACCACTCCTTTCATCCTTGAAGGGGAACTAGCAAAATTGAAGATTCCCATTCTCCTCTCCGAGCTGATGAACAAGAATTCTTACAGGTCTCAGGTGATAAAAGCTATAAGCATCGAACCTGATGTAGGTACCAAAGCCTTGAATGTTGGATTTTTACACCACTCTGACACAATAAACCTTGCCGATGATCAACCCGAGCTCCTGTTTGGTCCTGAAGTTGACGGTCAAAATGATAATGGATTCATGGCCCCTTTTTACATCAGCCTAAATATCCACGATCTGATATTACACAACGCTATGATGGATTTGGGTGCCTCTCACAACCTAATTCCCAAATTCATGATGGAAAATTTGGGACTCGAGGTCACCAGACCCTACAACGATTTTCATTCTTTCGACTCTATCAAGGTCAAATGTATAGGCCTGATTAAAGGCTTGTGCAACACCTTGGCTCAAATCCTAGAAAAAAGTTTGGTGATGGACATCATCATGGAAGATATTCCCCCCAAGTATGGTATGTTTCTATCAAGGTCTTGGGGAGCTAAATTGAGAGGAACCCTGCAGCTAGATATGTCCTACACCACCATTCCAATTTTCGATCAATAGAGAAGACTTTAAAAGGAAACATTGATGAAGTATATGATCAATAGTCAAGAAAAGCCACACAATTACCCACTATATTCTGCACACTCTGACCTGGATTCTTTTATTCTATATAATGATGGTGATCTTGAAGAACAAATCACACAACTGGAGGATGATGCACCTGATCCAAAGGATGATAAAGTAGTTGTCGAAGTAAAGAACCCCATGATTGAAGAAAATGAGGAATTTCCAGCAGACTTCTGGAGCATGGACTTCGATGATGTTGTGAGTAAAGAAGGAGCTGGAGTCGGAGTGTGGATGCATAGCCACAGATTAATGTACTCCGAGAATCATTCCTATAAACTGAACTTCCAATGTACTAACAACATAGCCGAGTACGAGGCTTTAATGCTCGGCCTGAAATTATTGAAGAAAGTTGGTGCTAAGAAGATAATGGTAAGGGTTAATTCTGAATTTATTATCAAGCAAATCAAAGGTGAGTATGCAGAAAAACATCCCAGACTTAGAGCCTATAGGGATGCTGTTTTAGATGCTCTTCAATGCTTTACTGAGACTGACTTGTAGGTGATGCCTAGGGGACAAAATATTCTCGCAGGTGGACTGGCTACGTCAGCAACTACCTGTAAAATCCCTTTTCATCCCACTCACAAGTACATAGTGGAGGTGAAGTGCAGACCCACCGTTACTGACAACATTAGATATTGGCATGTATCTGGAAATGACGATCAAATTGAATATTTTCTGCAATGTAAAAATGATTTCAAATGTACAAACATAGATTTATAAAATGGTGATGAATTTGTAAATAAATCTGTTTTTGAGAATGGAAGTGTAAATACAATAGATGCTGAAGAATTCAATGAAAATGATGTAGATTCTGATATCCTACAGTTGAAAAATAATGTGTTACCTAGAGGTTTAGTTATGTTGGAAGACTTGTTTGATTTTAACGTTGTGGCCAAAAAACTGAAAATTGAAGCTAGCGGTAAAGAGGTTGAAGATTGCAACATAGGAACAGAAGAAAACCCCAAAATGATAAAATTGTCTAAATCCCTGCCACCAGAGAAAAAAAGCAAATACATTGAACTTTTTAAGGAATATATAGATGTTTTTTCCTGGTGCTATGAGGAATTAAAATCCTATGACACAAGTATCATACAACACTAGATTCCCATAAAATAAGAAAACAAATCTTTCAGATAGAAACTTAGGAGAATTAATCCCAAGTTGCTTCCCCTGATAGAGAGAAATAAAAAAGATGTATGATGCCAAGATTATAGTCCCCTTGAGATTTTCCAAATGGGTTTCTAATCTAGTTCCGACCAGGAAGAAAACTGGTGAGATCAAACTCTGTATAGATTTCATAAATATGAACAAAGTCTCCCTCAAAGACAATTACCCTTTACCCAAAATGGACCATATTTTACAAAAGGTGGTCAGATCCAGTAGGATCTCCTTACTAGATGGTTTCTCTGGTTACAACCAAGTTCTGGTCCATCTAGAAGATCAAGAGAAGACAACTTTTACCACACCCTGGGGAACCTTCATGTATGTGAATATGCCTTTTGGTCTGATGAACGTTGGGGCTACTTTCCAAAGAGAAATGGATAATGCCTTTGTGGATGAGACTGGGAAATTTATAGTCATTTATCTGGATGATGTAACTGTTTACTCCAGATCCGATGAAGAACATTGGCTCCACCTTAGATGTGTGTTTGATAAGTGCAGGAAATTTGGGAGTTCATTGAATCCTTAGAAAATCCTTTTCAGGTTAGAGGAAGGGAAACTCCTGGTACACATAATCTCAAAAGATGGAATTAAAATAGATCCCAGTAGGATAGAAGCTATCCAAAAGGTGGAACACCCTAGGAACATCAAAGAACTACAATCTTTCATTGGAAAAATGAATTTCCTTAGAATATTCTTACCAAACTTGGCCGAACTTCTCAGGAATATCACCAATATGTTGAAAAAGGACACAAAAATCAAATGGAATGCCGAGTCCAAACAATCATTTGAACAAGTGAAACATGCTCTCACCCAAGCCCCAGTTCTGATTCACCCAGACTATACCAAAGACTTTTGTCTTTTCTCCTTCACATCTGAACACACTATAAAAATGGTATTTTTGCAAAAAAATAGTGAAGGGTACGAGCAACCCATAGATTTTTTCAGCAAAGCTTTAAGAGACGCAGCATTGAATTATAACATTATGGAGAAACAAGCCTTCACCCTGGTAAAGGATATAAAATATTTTAGGGTCTATATTCTTCACTCTCACACAATTGCATACGTCCCAAACACGATGGTTAAAGATATCCTGACCCAGGATAATCCGGATGGCAGAAGAGGAAAATGGATTGCGGTTATTCTGGAATATGACATTGAAATAAAACCTACTAAATTGATCAAAGGTCAGGGTTTGGCCAAACTAATGGATGAGTCTAATTTTCATCCTTTAGATATCAACTTTTTGGCTATAGTAGATGGACCGGAAGAGCAGGCGAATCCAAAAATAAAAGAGGCATTCTTAAACTCCCCTTGGTACGTAGACTTCATTTTTGTACTCCACAATTTACAGGCTCCTCCAGGTTTGACTAAGACCAAAGCTAGATTTATTAAAATGAAAGCATTGAAATTTTGTATTTTGGAAGGCAATCTCTATTGGAAAGATCCTGGTGGTATCTTACTTAATTTCTTGTTAAAAGATGAAGCTGACAAAGTTCTTCAATATTTTCATGTAGGAGACTGTGGTGGACACCTGAGTTGGAAGAACACAACTAACAAGATTCTGAGAGATGGATTTTGCTGGCCTACTCTGTTTGATGATGTTCACCAGAAGGTTAATTCTTGCCACAAGTGTCAGAATTTTGAAGTTAAAAGGCAGCTTCTGTCACTCCCAATGAAACCCATCTCTATGGAATTTTCTTTCCAACAATGGGGGCTAGACTTCATTGGTGAAATACATCCTCCCTCTTTGGGCCAACATAAATGGATCCTCACAACCATAGACTACTTCACCAAGTGGATCGAGGCTGTACCATGCAGGCAAGCTACCGACTCTATCATCATCAAGTTTTTAGAAACTAACATTTTGTCTTGTTTTGGATGCCCCAGAAAAATTATACCCGACAATGCAGTGGCTTTCAGATCCAAAAGGCTCATAGATTTTTGTAATCAATATCATATTACTTTGGGACACTCGACGACTTATTATCCAAGGGAAATGGGCTAGTTGAGTCTTCTAACAAATGTCTGGTGAACATTCTCAGAAAGACACTATAGGAAAACAAGAAATCATGGCATAATAAGTTGGTTTTCTCACTCTGGGCTGACAGAATAAGCACCAAAAGATCGATTGGTATGTCTCCATACTAGTTGGTGTATGGCACCGAGGCAATTTTTCCCCTTTCATTAGGAGTTCCGGTCATGAAACTATTGTACGAAACACAAGAAGAACCAAACGATGTCCAACGAAGAATAAATCAAATGATCCAGCTAATGCAATCCAGAGAAGAAGTTTACAATAGAACTCAAGTGATCCAGGAAAATATTAAAAATATTTATGACAAGAGAACCAAAGAGGGTAACTTTGAATTGGGTGATCTAGTTTTGAGATGGGACTCCAGAAATGAAGATAAAGGTAAACATGGAAAGTTCGATAGCTTGTGGAATGGTCCTTACACCATTCAGGCCTTCAAAGGAAATAATGTTTTTCTACTTGCTAATAGTGATGGATTAGACCTGCTAGGGGGACCTATAAATGGTAGGATGCTGAAGCATTACTTGCCTCCTTAGTAGAGAGATCACCATTCCATTCCATTGTACATATAATTTCTTTTACAAGTATTTTAGGTATATGTGTTTTTGTTCATGTGTTTGAATACCGCGGACAAGGCCCTAAGACACTGAAAATGTCATCAAAATTTCCGAAATAAAACAAGTCAGATAACAGAAGAAGCTCTAGAAGAAATTTTTCAAGACAACAAGAAACATGATTCTTGGCATCTCACAAGGAGGATACCATCCCCAGGTGGAGCCACTATTATAACCCTATAATTTATAGGATCAACTGGTGATTGTGATTTTGTTTCTTTAGTGTTTTTGGCTAGCAGATATTGTTGTATTCTAAAAATAAAAGAAAAAGAAGAAAAGAAAAAGAAATGAAAAGAAAATAAAAAGAAAAAATGAGAAAAATAAAAGAGGGAAAAAAACAAAAGAAAATGGATAAAAGCCCCATGAAATGATAATGAATTGATCCATACAGTTTAAACATGGCCAAGTATTTTAAATTTAAGTATCTAGGATTAGTGAATAAGCTTGGCTAAACTGTCTAACCTTAGCCAAGTAATCAGGTTAGTTAGTGAATAAATTTGACCAAACAGTCTAATCTTGGTCAAATGGCCCCTAGGTAGAGTATTTTATTAGTCCAACAGTCTAAGCTGGGCTAAAGGTACAAATGAGTAGGTTAGGACATAGGTTAGACATCTTCCTTTCAATAAAATATGTAAGACGATCGATGAAAAATGCATGATTTTTTATGATGAAATGTTTTTCTAACCCCATGGTGATAAAAAACAAAAGAAGCAGTGCACAAAACCCATAAAAAGTCATTAAGCCTAAGTTTTGCATCATATATTGAATTGTGCCCTTGAGATTAAAGATCAGGACTAGATCTATGACTAAGCTGTGGGCGCCCAGATGGACAGATTTGAAAATATTCTGGACCCCCCCGATCATTCAACCTTTAACGATGAGGGGGGGGGGTCTGAAAAGGTAATTAAAAAGTGCGCTCAGATCCACGGTCATCCTGCCAGCGCTCAAATCAACAGTCCACAAAAGTTTCTAGACCCCCCCGACTGTTCTACTTTTAACGGTGGGGGGGGTCCGACATGATGTTTAAAGAATGTGCCCAAATCAACGGTTGATCCAGCTTCGCCTAGATCAATGGTCAACAAGGGATCCTGGACCCCCCAAATGTTCAACCTTTAATGGTGGGGGGGTGGTCTGGAATGAAGAAAAGTCCACGTGGGCCCCATCCCAACGCGACATCACCTCATTGCATCCTAATTCCCCCTCTCCAAACATTTACCGCCTACCATTTTTACAACTCACAACCACCATCCTGAGGCATCACATCCCACAACCACCCTCTACAAGTTCCATGTCACGACCCCGTCAGCACGTCCCATCCATCTAACTATTACAGGTCATATCTTTCCCGTTTGCCCCTCAATCACCAGTGTACATGTCGATTAGAGACACACATCATACATCTTTCATCTTTCCCTCTCACGCTCTAAACAACCCGTTGGCCATTTATGACTGGCCACATACCCATTTCTCATCTGACCTGTCCTTTTTCGCCCAATGGATACCCATTCACTCAAATTCAACCCCGTTTCGGTCAGTTCCCATTCCAGTCACACTCCTTGCATATCAAAGACTCATTTTCCTTCACCTCTACAACACCTCATCTAACCAGAGTTTTTCACCTACTAATGTGTGTTTAGTGTGTAGGTACCGGAGGAAATTGATGGCACCCAAAATTAAAAAATCATATGTAGAGGAAAATCCTTTTCTCTCACCCTCTGTCGATCTCGACCAGATCCCATTAGCAGACAAAGACTATATAATCTCATAAACTAGGTATGAATTTGACTTTGCTGAGCTACATCCATGGTTTAGAGACACCTTCATCGATCAGAGCGATGAAATTGGGCTTTGGCAGTCAAATCTCCCTCTGTATCTTTTTTCCCAAGTCTATCACTTTCCTGAATTCGCCCTCAAGTGCCAAGCACACTACCTCCCTGATTAGAGAGCCATAGTATCTTCATCTGGAGAAACCCTTTTCCTTATTTCACCCGACACCATCGATCATATGATGCAAGTACCTAGAGTCGAACTTTTTTCTCCCCTCACAATTAAAATTCTGACAGAATTGTATCAGAAATTGATGTTTCCCCAAAGAGCACAAATCTTCTAGTTGTTCCTTCCACAAGATTCCCAAAATTCCCTAAGAAGAATCCTCCCTATCACTTGTCCATATTTTCCAAAAAGGGAAATCAAATTATCTCAACACTATGTTGTTTTCTCGGTTACTTCTCAGATGAATGGGTGGATGAACCGATCTTAGGTTTCCTGTCGATTTTCTCTGTTGAAGATAAAGTGACCACCCAATTTGATTACAATAGTTTCTTGGCCGAGAACCTGCATGACCAGCTGGAAAATTTCCCTATAGAAGGCATGTTCCGATATTCTTCAATACTGGCCTACATGTTCATGTTCAATCAAGTAGACACATTTTCCTTTCACATGCAGAATATGGACAAGGAAGGAACACCTCAAGCAGTCACTTTATGGACGTCACTTCTCAGAAAAAGCTCCACTAAGTTCACTTTTAAACAATTCATTGAGTTGTTTTATCACCCAGTTGTAGGAATGCTTAGTGGAAGACCTGAGCCGAGGATAAATGAGGAGATCCAAAGAGTTCTACACCTTTCAGATCTCGCAAAGACTAGAGACTGGTTTCTATACCAGAATCACACATAAATAAGAGTGTATGGGTGTGAACTAGCTCCATACAAGTTTCCCAAGTATGTGCCTATTTGAATATTCACACTGGAGTATATTCGTTAGATGATAAACTCAGATGACATCCATTTTGTGTCTCTGAAGAAAAAACAACATACAAGGATCAATGGGCAAATAGGACTATTTATCTACAACAGACGAGCTGCTGGGGAAGAGGTAGATAAATTATTGAAGGAAATGAAATTCAACACTAGTTTTAATTGGTGATATGACCCCAGTGGGATCACTGTAGAGATGAGATCCAAGAACAAAAGTTCACCTTATGCCCACACCCTCAAACCAAAAATTGAAAAGTATGTGAACCAGACAGAGTGGGAAGCAAACACTTTGGTAGATATAGAGCCACAGGAACCTCCTTCAGTCTCTTTTTCACTGACTACCACTCCACCTGTACCTAAGGAAAAAAAACCAAGAAAGGATGATTCACCTTCAATCACTGAGGTACCAGCAGAATATTTTTAGGTATACAACAAGAAACCCAAAACCACTCATTCTACTCACATGTCTCGTGAGGAAGAGCCCTACTCTGCCACAGTGATTGAAAGAAGACAACATGTGATGTCAACTTATTCTTCAAAGAAGCAGACATAGATAGCTGTGACCACCCAAACTCCATAAGGATCTGTACCTCTAAGCATTTTTGAAAAAGATGAAATTATTAAAAAGAAGAACTAGACGCTGACCAACAACACCTACTCTCAGTTTTGGAATCAAACTTCCACAGCACAACATCAATTGTTGTCAGCCTTTGACATAGAGAAAGGAAGAATGCATTTGGCATTTCTACAAGCACAGGTGCCACAACCCAAAGACATCACTGATTACAAGAGGTCAACTATTGTTTTTGACACCAAACAAGTCCATCCAACTGACCAGATGGACTTGCACAGATAGACTAAAGAAATGGTTTTCTCCCCATAGGCACATGCTTCCTCTACAACAACAAAGTTACAGGTGTCTTTAAGCAATGTTCAGACACAATTTAAGTTGGAAAAGATATCCTCTTTTTCAAAGGATAACAGAATAAAATCCTTAGAGGAGTTGGTGCTCAAGATTGGGCATGATCCCTTGAATGTAAAAGAAACAGTGGAAATGTTGAAGAAAGAGAATGATGACATTGCATATTTGAGAAAACAACTGAAATTTCCACCAATAGAGGATTCACAACCTAAAGAAATAGCCAAGGCAAAAAATGAGAAAGAAGAATTGCTGAAACTTATCATGCAGCAGAACGCACAGCTCAGGGAAATGGAGGCAGAGTTGGAAAAGTTATTGAAAGAGAAGGAACAATCGACCCCAATGGAATTCATTCCATTGAGTGAAGTCCCCATCACAGAAGTCAGTACAACAGCTGTGCCAACAATCACTATAGTAGAAATTCCACCAGCAGCTCCATTGACAACACTGGAAAAAAATGTGGAGCTAGCAAAGTCCATGGAAGAAATGACTCTGCAGGGAACAAAGATCAATAGGCTGAAAAAGGAGATTGAAATTCTACAGGAACTCAATTGTTATTTCGAAACAAGATACAATATTGAGAGACAAGTATCATAGAAACTCAAGCAAGAAGTACAACAGCTTTAGAAACAAACAATGGTAGGCAAGAAATTAGCAAAGGTTAAGGAAAATATATGGACAAATATCTCGAAATCCATAAATGAAATTTAGCCCATGGTGCAAATCATGTTCGAGCAACATGATATGGTGTTAAAGAGTAGGCAGGCCATTGACAGGATAAGAACAGAGATAGGTGATATGCCCTCAACAACCAACGAGATTAGTAAGATTTTGAACTCAAAAACCAAAGAAGAGCTGGAAGAACTGAAAGTCGAAGATAGAACATAGACTATCCTCGAAGTAAAAAGAGTGTTGACTAAAAATGGATTAATGTTACAGTTGGAGGAAAAGGCTCAGAACATGGACATTGGATCAAATATTTTTTAGCAAGGTTAAAGCCTTACAGAAAAAGGGTCTTCCTGATCTACGTGTCCTAAATGATAAATTAATGACTTTGTGTGATTACAAGCAAAAGATCGCCACCATGGCCAAAGGAAGTTCCAAGTTTTTAGGGATATAGGGAAACATCATGGGCAAAGCGTTCTTGAAGACTTTGCAGCATGACCTCAGCATACAACACCAAATCAAGTACATCTTCCTCATCAAGCTGACTTTTGCTAAATACATCGAGATGGACGAAGTCTACCACCGACTATTGAAAGTTACCATCCCAAGCACACAAAGATGGGATGAGTTGTGCAAATTGATTGAGTAAAGGTAAAGCCTCGTCCAACTTAGCGTCCAACATATTTAAAGTCATCTGAATGACTCACCAATGGTCTTCCTTGAAATCATCATGAGAGATTTGACACATCATCATCAGTTACTACATTCCCACATCTTGTTAGCTAGTTAGTTAGACTCAGACTCTATCACATCCTGATCATTAATGACAGGGTCATTCGTAACTTTATTATAAATATTTGAAAATTAGAAGTATTGAGGGTTGTTGATCTTTACACAAAAGCAAGCTCTAATCGTTGTAATTTTTATCAAGAGGTTATTCCAGTAATACAAAGAGAAGTTTCACAGGATTCCTGTGTGTTAATTGTTGGTGAAGTTTTCTTTGTCTGCGTAAAAGTTTTTCTTATCGTTTATCATATTGTCTTTCTAAATCCAATCTTTAAAAGAAGTTAAAGCTATAGAATTTTCCATTGTGTACTCTATTCTTAATCTTTTATAGATTTAAATGTTTTTCTTCTATTGTTATAACAAAGAAATTATTAAATGTTTTTTTGTTTTAATTGATATCTCACCTTTTTTAGCAATACACCATTTTATTCCTAAAGAATACAACATTAGCACTATCTTGCCCTGTAAAATTAATCATATAAAAGTTGTCTTTAACCTCTATCTTTTTAAAACAGACCCCATAGCCTAATGGAAGCATAAGTGATATTCAACCATTTCATTTAAAAACAATGCAAACAACTCGGTTATGTTCTTTCTAACTAGCCTAAAATCTTGAAAATCCAAACAAATCTAAAACTCACAGAGAGATCCCTCTTTGAAACTGGTAGGGCTAGCTCCCAGTTTCGAAGCGGTTGGTTAAGGTTACCTCTGATAAATTTCTTCTTACCTCACAACAACCTCTAGGAATTTACAGAGTGATAACAGATCCTACCCCGACCCTCCTGCAGTTTCACATCTCATATATATCTAGCAAAAAAACTGAGATAAATTGAAATATCATATAGATATAATAGTTTACATAAATCACAAATCTCTTCTAATAAATGTTCAAATACTGAAAGACTAAATCATGAACAAAGACATTTCATCATCCCATCTAGTATAATACATAGACTATGAAAATACTTATCAAAAATAGAAAATGTGAAGAAACTGTTGAAAGGGGTGTCTGTTTCCTCCCAACCATAGGCATATCCACTCCTACTGGATTTACCACTGGTCACCCTCGAGCTAGACCATGATTATTTGAGAGAGATTCTTTCTCTTTTATCCATAACAGATAAGGAAAAATGTTACTCTCCTTCTCCCATAAAAACTGGGCAATTGGTTTTCTCTGCTCCAATCAAGGAGGTTTGCATGAGTACTTCCTCAGTCACTCATCACCTTTGTTTATCAACTTGTAGAGAAACCCTTCCCCAAGATTCTTACATCCATATCGAGCTTAATGCTCAACTTTTCTTTCTCAACTTTAGAATCAAAGTCTGTTTATTGCTCTTTTTGGGAGAGTTTTTTTTCTTTATTATGTTATCTCCCCGATTTTCTGTGTCTGTCCTCGAATTACCTCATTTATTTCCTTCCTTAGCAAGTTTGCATGGGTCTGAATCCCCATTCATGGTCAGGCCTAGAAGCCTTATAGATGGGTACCCTACCCTATCTCCTCATTAACTCTTGAGGATGGGATTCCAGCTACCATCATGACTGGTAATTATTTTCTTGGTCAGAGGATTGTTGAGAAATTACTCCCAATAGGTACTAGTCTGGTGAGTGTCAACTCAACCATACTTGGTTTCCTTGCACCATATCTCTCATAGCATTCATGGTCTATATTGGAAAACTTTCCCCCTTTTAGCAGCTGTGCAACACATATTCAAATTCAAATTCAAATTCTATTAATAACATTAAATTCATACATTGACCTTTTTATACAAAGGTTCATCAAATCAAACATTCACACATATTTAGTTTTCCCTAGTCTCTTGGCCAATTATATTTATATTTACAAACTGGTGGAAATGAGGTTATTACAATTCCCTCCCCCTTAAAGGAACATCATCCTCGATGTTCTACTTGTCGATGTTCTCTGTATGTATAGATGAAAACAAAAATGGATATGCATGTCTCATGGAATCCTCCATTTCCCATGTAGCCTCATCTGGGCCAAAGAGTTTCCATTGCACCTTGACCTATGAAATGGTTTTGTTCCCCAGTGGGGTTTCCTTCCTGTCTATTATGCATTGAGTTTTTGGAAGAAAATCTCCCTCGGGTTCCACTTGAATAACAGACTAATCAATAATATGATTAGAATCATGTACATACTTATTTAATAAAGAAACTTGGAAATCATTATGTTCTTTCACTGTGGGAGGAAGTGTTATCCGATAGGATACTGGTCCCATTCTATCCAAAACTTCAAAGGGTCCACAATATCAAGGTGCCAACTTGGCACAAGCACCCATCCTCAAGGAGCTTCTCCTGGGTATAACCCATAGATACACATGATCTCTTGTTTTGAACTCTCTAGGGAGTCTTTTTCGGGTCTGCATAGCTCTTTTGTCTATCTCAGGCTATCTTCAGATTTTGCCTGATCTGAATTACTTGTTGTAACTTCCATTTCCTTTAACATATCTAGACCAATCATAACTCTGTCTAGTAGGTTGTTCCAAATGATTGGAATGTTGCATTTCCTTCCATAGAGGGCTTCAAAAGGACTCATTTTTAATGACTCTTGATAGACATTGTTGCAAGCGAATTCTACCAGTGGTAGGTAGTCCTCCCATTTCTTGGGTTAGTACATCACATGAATCCTAAACATGCATTATAATACTTGGTTTACCCTCCTTTTATTCCCATCAGTCTAAGGGTGATAGGTTGTACTAAAGATCAATTTTGTCTAAAAAACAACAAACAAAGATTTCCAAAATTTTGAATTAAACTTTGTATATCTGTTGAATATAATTTCCTTAGGCATGCCATGTAGCCTGAATATCTCTTTCATGAAGATGTTGGAAATATCTATTGCCTTGCAGGTTGACTTGACATGTATGAAGTGAGAAAATTTGGTCAGTTTGTCCACAACTACCATGATGTCATCATTTTGTTTGGTTGATCTTGGTAATCCTGTGATGAAATCCATGTAGATGGTTTCCCATTTCCATCCAGGAATTGGTAGGGGATGCAATAGCCATGTGGGGTGTCGGTGCTCTACCTTGAATTGCTGACATTCTAGACACTTATCCAAGTAATGAACTATGTCATTTTTCAGTCCATGCCAACATAATAGCTTTCTAGTGGCCTTGATCATTTTCTGATAACCATAATGACCAATATATGTTCTTTTGTGTAGTTCATCCATTATGAACCTCTTCCATTCATCACAATTTGGAATGTATAATCTACCCTTGTATGTTAGCAGGTGATCGTTAAGCATCTAATAACCTTCATACTTTAGCCCTGTGGGATCTTGCTTTAGGTATGATGTCACGGTCTTGAAAAATGCATATGTTTCTTGTGAATCTTTGATCCTCTCTTTGATGTATGATTCAATGGTGCTTACAACTACCAAGTGAACTACTTTCATACTTATACTAAGGGAATCAACCACCCTATTCTCCTTTCCTTTGATATGTTTGATTTTGAAATCAAACTCACTAAGGAGAGCCATCCACTTAGCTTGTCTCACATTGAGTTTTGGTTAGTCATACAAATAACTCAATTCACTATGGTTTGTCATAAGTTCAAATATCCTACCTAAGAGGTAATTCCTCCACATCTTTAAAGCATGCACAATGGAAGCCAATTCCATATCATGGGTCACATAATTGATTTCATGCTCATTCATTTTTCTGGATTTGTAGCGGATGACATGTCCTTATTGCATAAGGACTCCTCTGAGCCCTTCCTTGTAGAAATTTGTACACACAAGGAAGTCCTTGTTTGGGTCTGCAATATTCAGAACAGGTGCATTGGTTACCATGTATTTCGGCTCTTGAAATCTTTCCTCACATTCTGATGTCCAAATGAATTTAACTCCATTTTTTTGAAGGGAGGTGATTGGGAAACCAATCTTGGAGAATACTTTTACGAATATCCTATAGTATCCTGCCAGACCCATAAAGGATCTGATATTAGATACATTCTTTGGGGTAGGCCAATCCATGATGGATTTAATCTTGTTAGGTTCAACTGCCACTCCTTCCTCAGAAATAACATGGCCTAAGTATTGGACTTGTTTATCGAAGAAGTCACACTTATTGAGCTTAGCATAAAGATGATGCTCTCTTAGTACTTGAAGTACAATCTTGCGATGTTCTTCATGCTCTTCAACATTCTTGGAATAAATTAGGATATCACCAATGAATACCAACACAAATATATCCAAGAAATTTATGAATACATTATTCATTAAGCACATAAAAGTGGTTGGTGCATTGGTAAGCCCAAATGGCACCACCACAAATTCATAGTGGTCATATCTTGTCCTAAAGGTTGTCTTGTGGATGTCTTCATCTTTAATTTAGACTTGATGGTACCTAGACCTCAAGTCAATATTGGAGAAGATTGCAACACCTCTTAATTGGTAAAACAAGTCATCGATCCTTGGCAATGGATACTTTTTCTTGATGGTCATCTTATTGAGTTGTCTATAATCTATGCACAGTCTGAGTGTTCCATCTTTATTTTTCACAAACAAGGTTGGTTCTCCCCATGGAGACACACTAGGATATATGTAGCCTTTGTCCCAAATCTCCTTCAGCTAGAGTTTGAGATCAACTAGATCTGGTGTACTCATCCTATAGGGTGTTCTAGACATTGGTACTGCCACTGGTACAAGTTCTATTGAAAATTCAATATCTCTCCTTGGAGGTAGACTTGGTACCTCTTTTGGGAATACATATTTATATTCTCTCAATATGGGATGGTTCTCTAGGTTGGGTTTTCCATTTTCAACATAGTTTAGTAGTTGTATTACATACAAGGGACACCCCTTTCTACAATACTTCTTCACTTGGAGGGATGATATTTGTCTCATTGAGACATGATTTTGAATCCCTTGTAGGGTTACCCTTCTTCCTTCTTCATTTTCACACTCCAAGGTTTTACGATAACAATCCAATTTGGTTTTGTGGAAAGCCAACCGGTCCATCCCAATTAGCAGATCATAAGATCCTAAAGGAAGTATGTTTAGGATCACTTGGGTGGGAAATCTACTCATAACGAATTGGCATGCTGGTATGAATTCTATTACTTTTCTTTTGGTTCCCATGGCTAGTTGTACCAGCCATGATTTAACATGTCTAAATTAATGCAAATTACATTTCTCAATAGTTTGAGAGGAAACATAACTCAAATTAGAACCAGGGTCAATTAAAATGGAAACAATATGGTTGGAAATCATACCTTCCATCTCCACCACTGAATTTTGGTGGTCATCTTTTCTATTATCCAAGGCTGCATAAATATGTGGAAGGCTCCTAGCCATATCATTGATTGTGGTAGGCTCTTGGACGTTGTATGCCCTCCCAGGGTTATGTTTCCTATGCGGACAGTCTCTCAACATATGTTCCTCTCCACAACCCCAAAATTTCAAGGTTTCTCTCTTTGTGTTATCTATATTACTTGGAGTTGCTCTGAATGGTTTATTCCCACTCTGGGATGGAATATTTTGTTGATACACAATTCTGGAAGGATCGATCATTCTAGAGATCTTACCAGAGTTCTTAAATTTTGAGGGTTTAAAATATTTCTTCTTGAATCCCGAATTGTATTTCTTCTTCCAGTCTTAATGGGGTTCTGTCTTACTCTTGAATTGCTCATAGAAATACCTTGCTTTTCGAATAGTATCTTCTAAGGTCTTTGTCTCATCAAATTCAATTCTGTCTTGGTGGGACTGAGATAAGCCACTAATGAATTTTTCCATTTTTACCTTTTTATCTTTGATGTAGGGCACATACCTCATCAGCTAGAGAAATTTTTTGACATACTCATCTATGGTGAGTTGTCCCAACTTGAGTTTGTAGAACTCCTTGGTCTTCCCAACAAATTAATTTTCTGACCAATACTTCTTATTGAAGTATTTCTCAAATTGTTTCCATGACAAGTCCTTCTCATGGACTCCTTTAACATTCTTAAGGTCCTCCCACCAAATGGAAGCCTTCCCATTCAGGTTGAAAATGGCTATCCGAGCCTTAAAATTTTTAGATTAGTCATGGAATATGAAGTACTTCTTCAAGACGAGTAGGCAAACTTATGCTTCTTCCCCCTTCTTAATCTGTCCATCGAAGGTGGGTGGTTTGGATTTCTTGAATACGACTCTTGGAATGTTTCCTCTTATTTCCTCTTGTCTGAGAATGGTAACTAGTTTTACCACTAGAATATTCCTTGGAGTTGTTAGTGTCCTCACTATAGGAATATTCCATTGAATGTCTCTTGGTTCCATGTTGGGCCTTATTTGAGGTTTCTTCTATATCTCAGGTAGAATTGGAGTTTTATTAGTATGATTCCTGTCCACATGACTGGAAACTAGACCATGTTGTAGTTTCCTTTATATATCTGATAGACTTTGCAGTAGGACTGCATTAATTTCTGTCTTCTTGTCCTGCTCCTTTATCTTCCTTTCATTTTCATCCTTATAACTCTATAATTCTGCCATGAGGCTTCTTACAGTTTTGGCCAAATTTGGAGGTGTTTCCACCACCCTCCTTTCATTAGATTCTTCCTCTCTATTGTGGGAGATATCCCCCAACTCCTGATGTGTCACCATCCTTTACGTTGTAAATATCCTATTGTTCATTGACTGCTTGAGTGAAGATAATTGTTTTTCTATTAGTCACTAATCTATCAATTCATGAAAAACACATATCATTAAAAGGTGAAGTCAGTTATTTATTTGGAAACATTATCCACCTACAATGCAGAATTCCAAAACATCTATCAACATTAGAAAGGGTAAGGTAAGGAGTTACCCCATAAGTTCTCTAATAATATTTCTATGCGACTTGTACTTGAGCCCAAGAAGGCCAAGTGTTGTTTCCATGCTCTGATACCAATTTGTAACATGCCCAACCCCTAAATAACCTTTCTAGGGGTGGGGCATCAAATTTTTTCTTTACCTGGTTCAATTTTGGTCCCTTACTTAAGAAAAATTCTCTTTAAGAGCTTCTCGAAACTTACATCTCTAACTGTGTGCTTCAACCAACTAGAGGGGTTTTCCTTGTGACTTGAGGCTGAAGACTGGGAGAAAAAATGTTTTCTTAACGAAGGTTCCAGGACTTTGAAACTCTTATTCTCCGAGGGTTTTAATGGTATCGTATAACGTTCTTCCCCAAGTATTGAATTCCTGAATCACCAAAGAGTGGAGGGATTCGATGGTCCACATTTTCCACTGAGGTCCTATGGTTAAAAAGGGGCTTTGGGACATCGGATATATTTCCCACTCCCTCATGCAACATCCCTGAAGTGATGAACTGACAAAGTTATGAAGGGCCTGAGATTGCTCCACGTGGCAAGATGTAGATTACGCGTGGCCCCTACAGGGGGTGAGACGTGTCATGGTCTAAGGGGTCCATGGGGTCTACATATACATAGATATAGGTGACACATGTCATATGTAGCATGATTCCACGTCACCATGAGTGACGTTGGGATGCCACATCAACTTAGATTGATATTCACCCAACCCTTCGATCCCATGGTTAGTAAGGATCCATAGTCCTTGGATCTACGGTTCTCATTACTTTGTAGATTTGGGCTTTGGCTCTTGCCAAACCCTCTTTACAAAAATCCTCCGAAGAGTTAAATCTCCGGACTCTCAGATCTTGCACCACATGTCCTCTTCGACCAACGATCGAGATTTGCTTCAGCATTCGCAACTTCAGTGGTTTTCACACTTTGAAAACCCTCATCCAAAATCCTTCAGAGTATGAAGTCTCCATACTATGGGATCACTTTCCACGCACCCCCTCATCCAATGGTCCTAGTTCAATAGTCGAAACTTGACGGGGAATTAGTAGGGGACACGTGTCGCTTCACGATGTGTTCCCGGTTAGTCGGGTAGTCAAGGGTGGGTCCCTTAGATCGACAACTCGAAAGGATCCCAAAGGATCTGAGGATCGACGATCCATGTTACTTCAATAGATCAACATTTGAGAGTTCGGTGAGTGTGTCTCATGGATTTCCCTTTGGACCACACCGGATCTATCACAACGTGTACCTAGCTTCTATGACCAGGATTTACTCCGACCAACATAAATTCAGGGAAAAATCACATGTTCCTATATTGATGAATACTCAGACTCCCGGATAATCATTGATTTGTGGACACATGTCCCTCCAGTTTCAATATTCCATATTAACTGTGCGACTCTGACATTCAAGAGTTTCAGCACTAGACCATTCCAAATCTCCCAAAGTAAAACTTTGTTGAAGTGCTTAACGCCTCCCTTCCTATGTTTGATCTAATGACTGAGAATGATCCATACCAGATCCCTAGATCTATGGTCCTCATTGATTCACGACTTCAACCTTCGACTACTTTCGAGGATTGTAAAATCACAAGTCCTGCAGTCTCGAAGCCGAATGATCTATCTCCTTTCGGACTAGCGCTGGGTTCCTAGGCCCTGGTCATATGGGTACTTTGGGGAAAACTTAAGGGGCTAAGCACAAATCCCTTTTTGCAGCAAAGGGGTTAATAACTCAGGAATGATCCCTCGATCACATGGATGATTATCCTGAAGAGAAACACCCATTCCTGCTAGGTTTAACTTCAAAGGATTTGCAGGACTTGGAAATTTCAGTCAATCCTACCTCGACCCTCCTGTGGGTTCACATATCATATCTATCTAGCAGAAAAACTGAGTTAAATTGAAATATCATATAGATATAAAAGTTTACATAAATAAAAAATCTCTTCTAATAACTGTTCAAATACTGAAAAACTAAATCATGAACACATACATTTCATCATCACATACAGTATAATACACATAGTATGTAAATACTTATCAGAACTAGAAAATGTGAAGCAACTGCTGAAAGGGGTGTCTGTTTCCTCCCAACCATACGCACAACGACTCCTACTGGATTTAACACTGTCCACCCTCGAGATAGACCATCATTCTCTGAGAGAGATTATTTCTCTTTTCTCCACAATAGTCAGGGACAAAGGTTACTCTCCTTCACCCACAAAAACTGGGAAATTGGTTTTTGCTACTCCAAGCAAGGAGGTTTGCACGATTACTTCCCTAGTCACTCATCATCCTCATTTATTAGCTTGTAGTGAAACCCTGCCCCAAGTTTCTTATAGCTAGATCAAGCTTACTTCTCATCTTTTCTTTCTCAACTTTAGAATCGAAGTCTGTTTACTGCTCTTTTTGGGAGAGTGTTTTTCTCTATTCTTATATCTCCTTGATTTTCTGTCTCTGTCCCTGAATTACCTCATTTATTTCCTTCCTCAACAAGGTTGTGTGGGTATGAATATCCATTCATGGTTAGGCCTGTAGGCCTTACATATGGGTACACTTCCCCATCTCCTCATTAACCCTTGAGGATGGCCTTCCATCTACCAGCCCTACTGGTAATTCGTTTCCGAGTCAGAGGATTGTTGAGAAATTACTCCCAGTAGGTACTGTTCTAGTGAGGCTCATCTCAACCATACTTGGTTTCCCTACACCATATCTCTCATATAATTCATGGTATATCTTGGAAAACTTCCCCCCTTTCAGCAACTGTGCAACACATATTCAAATTCAAATTCTATTAATAGCAAAAAATTCATGCATTGACCCTTTTATACAAAGGTTCATCAAATCAAACATTCACACATATTTAGTCTTCCATAGTCTCTTGGCCAGTTATAGTTATATTTACAAACTGGAGGAAACAAGGGTATTATAAATGCCTTGTCGGAATAAAAATTTAATAGTTTGACCGAGTACACATAGAAATAAGTTGAAAGTTTGCTAATTAACTATGTTAATAAAAAATAATATATTGAAGACACGTTGTACCAGATTTCAATTGACTTTAGAGATATTGAAAGCACATTATTTGACATTAAAGTCAGGAAAGAGATAGCCGTCGTTCCTATGAGGGATTACATTGAAAATTGGTTAAAGAAATATTTAATCAAAATAATTGAAGAAGATCAAGTAGAGGCAATTGGTATTGGTCATCTAACTACAACAAAAGAGAATACAAAAGGAACACCGACCACCTATTAAACAGTGAGAGAAATCCATCACAATTGAACCTCGTTCCACTTTCATTTTATGGTCCATGGGAGCCCAATCCCAATTCGTTTGGACGAATGCATTTTATTTTTAGACTATTAAAGACTATTAATATTTTTTTAAATCCTAGAGAGCTTATTCGGGGTTAAAATTTAATGATATATTGAACTCTGAGTTTTTGAGCATAATATATTTAAAGTTTTCCTATCATATTCACTTTTTAAAAAAAATGAAAAACTCTTTTAAAGTCCTCTCAATTGTGGACCTTTGTTTTTATCTCTCGTGAATGTGATCAAAATTATGATACTGTGATAGTGGATGTGAGAATCATATTTTTTTCCTGTAATTGTTATTTATTTATGTATAATATTTCTGCATTTATTGTATTTTAGTCTTTGAATATTCCTAGTCTTCTTCTTAGGAATTATTTTTGTGAAGGTATATTATTTTTCAATCAATAATATTTTACATTTTCATTGAGTGATAAATATTGAGGTTTTCTATTTAGTATTCTCCGATTTTCATACTTTGTTATGAAGATATCAAGATTAATCTTTAAGAAAATA
Organism: Picea engelmannii; assembly: GCA_009831015.1. Lineage (NCBI taxonomy): Eukaryota > Viridiplantae > Streptophyta > Pinopsida > Pinales > Pinaceae > Picea > Picea engelmannii. The sequence continues at coordinate 563,042 of ML782029.1, forward strand.
TAGAGGAGTACCACCTCTATAAAAACATAGGGGGATATTTAATCCTCGTGAAGTTGATTTTTGGACCTTAACCAATATAAAAATAAACAAGAAGGAATTCAACAACTTGATGCCACAATACTTCTCATGAAACCATACATTTTATTTCATAATAATTTGTCATTTGACAGGGTCAAGTAGTTGATAAGCTTTCGACTCTTCAAAGTATCCCATCATGATGAAAGCATGACTCTTTAATCCAACTTCTTTCTGTAATCATCATAAATGTGATCCCAGGTAACATAGCCCTTACATAGTCCTTCAAGGGGAAACACTTTAGGTAAATCAACAACAATGTTATGAGTTTCTAGTGCCTACAGACTTCAAACATTCAGGTGTCTGAGTTGCTCATGCCAAATTCAACTTCGCTCATTAGTGTGAGAAACAAGGGCAATCATTTTAGTGTTAGGTCGAGTCGTGTGAAAACATTTGTATAAACTATCCGTCAGGTCAAGAAGCCTACTGATGACAATTGACTTTACTTTCTTAAAATCATGAGCATAGAACCAATATGGCCAAAATTCCACAATTTTACCTGTCCGTGTTAACTGAGAAATAGAAAACATATTGAAACTAAGATTTGGCACATGATAGACGTCGAGAATATTCCCATGTCGACATGTGACATCACCTTGACCAACAACATCTAGAGAAAAATCATCAAAAACATATAGTTTCCTCTCCTCAGCTTCATCCAACCACACTAATAAGGAGGCATCCTTGGCCATGTGATGAGTACACCCAGAGTCGACTACCCATTCATTCCGCGAAGAATGAGACAACAAGGCTTGAGAAGTTCTGACTTGGAAAGTGAAATTATCAATGAGTCACCGTTCAAAGCACACATTTCCTTCTAGACATTTAACCTTCTCTTCTAAATCGTCTCTCTTCTTAAAGAAAACCTTCTCCACATGTCTAGTCTTTCCACAATACTAACATGTCTTCTTCTTTTGAATTCATTGTGGTGAATCTGTCTGTCCCTTAGGTTTCTAGTCTCAACATCCATGTTTCTATGTAGAGGCATCAAACCATACTCTATCCATGGGATCCATCTTGCTCTTTCCCTTGAGAAAGTGGGTTTGATTTTTACCACCAAGGTTTCCTTTTTCAAGTAGTTTGTGTTGATTAGTAATCAAAAGACCATAGAAAGCTTCAAAGGTGTAATACTTACCATCTTCCTTGCGTGCTTTCCAGTTTGTGAGGAAAGTTAACACAAACACCTCAATTGGTGTTCTCAAGTTCATTAGGACCAACTCAATGAGTTGTCCATCCCTCCTCTAACAATTCTTTCCACATTCACCTAATTTCAATTGGATTTTTTTGACATGCACCAAATAGTCCTCTATTCTGTCAAAAGAATGAGGATAGAGAGATACAAACTCTTTCTCCAACTGCATGATGTGGCTCTCATCGACTCGATTGAACAACGACTTCAACATCCTCTAGACTTGATGAGGGAAGTTGATTCCACTAAGGTGAAATAAAATATCCAACGAGATATAGGTCGTGATGACCCCCACATCCTCATCGTTCTTTCCATCAACAATGAACTTCTCCTAGTCATCTATTGTATTTGGGATAAAAATATTCTTATACCTCCACAGTCCTTTGCTCTTCAGTAGAGTTTGCATATCTGGTGCCCATTTTGTGTAGTTTGATTCATTCAAAACAACATGATCAATCTTCGAAGCCATCTTCTATATATGAACATAAAATGTTATGTTTAAATAAGTTCCAATTAGAAAACCACCAACCGAGATTCAATCACACAACAAATCCAACTCAATAAGGTTTTCAGATAACAGGTCGAGGGTTTAAACCATCGACTCTGATACCATGTTGGAGAATAGGGTGGAACACCAAATTAAAGAAAAAATATAGTATTACAAATAATTGAAGAGGAACAAAAAATTTCAAAGACAAAGGGTGGTGTCTAAAGACACCGTTACAACATGTAAGTAGAGTGTACTATGATCATAACATCACAGTGCATATTGTACACCTTGATCTGCATGATTTATGTGTTCTATTATTTAATATCCATGATGATAATGATTCGTGGAGTATGTTATTTATAGTCTCAAGATCTAACCAACTTCCATAGAATTTGAAATTTATTGTTCACATGTAACCATCAGTTATTAGAGTTGACTTTGCCAAATCTGCGCTATCGATTTGGCTCGACAATGATTCTCAACCCAACCACCTAGGCATCCAATTCGTAGTTGATTATTGGGCAGATCGATCCACCACCCGACTATCTTCGAATGTTGGTCGACTGTCCGACCAATAGACATGTTGACTACTCAACCAAATGATGTAGTGTTCTGGTTGATTGCCTGACTGATTGTATCCAGATGTAGGTCGATTTCTTGACCGACTCAATCCAAGAGATGTGTGATGAACCATTAATGCTTTATGTTCCAACCATATCTAATTCCTAAAGGTTTCCGCGATATTTTCTTCCTTCAACATGTAGTACAAAACCTTCAGGTCTTGACAAAATAACCATTTGTTGGATTGACTGGGGGTTATAAACCTAGGGTTTGATAGGATTTACCAAAAAAAACCCATATGAACCAAGATATTCAATCTTCAAGGATTGAAGAAGGTCTCACCCGAGACGCCATGATAATCACATAGACCATCGGTCTTTTGCAAGGTGTGAATGGATAAAACATACAAGAAACCTTCATGAATTGGTCAGTGAGTCATTCACAACTACCACAAGATATTGCACATAATAATATAAAGAAAGCATACATTCAAGTCATAACTCATCAAATGTAGAGATAAATGTACTTCATGTTGTATTCATTCAAAGGTGTGATATACAATATCGTTGTAGCCTTCTCAAGGTGCATTAACATTCAAAACATAGATGAACCATGTCCTCAGATCTCGATCTATTTTCTCTCTCATACATAACAAGAAGTGAAAGCTAAACATAACTTGAGCTCAGGCTCATTTATCTCTCACATAATAATGAACTCTCGTTTTACTCAAAATCCCAACCTTTACATATCTGCATGCATTCCCCCATTTCTTCCATGGAGCGTGACAATCATAAAAAACTTTCCATCTCATTCATAACCTTGACCAAGACCAATTGCGTTGTTACAAAAACAATTACAATGATTTTTGAATATCTTTTCGGATTTGGTCTGGATGTGGTTCTTTAAGTCCTTGCACATAATGAAAAATGGGTTGGTGCACACAAAAAACCTTGGCTTGGTGCTGCATTTCATGTTTTTGAGCACACACAATGTTGACTTGTAGCGCGCACATAGCCTTTGCCAAACCTTAGGTGCCAACAAATCCCCTCCAAATATCCAAATACATTCATACATCTCAATCACATGTCCTCAATAATCACTACATGATTCTCTCTATATATATCTATTCACATTACACATGTGGCTCCTTTATTATTAGGCTGACCTTGTTACATATACTTTTACACATTCCATGTACATTTAATCCCATATATGCCCCCCTTGGGGTCATATAGTATGATATTATATTTTCCCTAATATCTCCCCCTACCTCACTTTCATATGAGGGAGGGTATGGAGCAAGATATTAGGGAAAACATATATGAGGGTGAGGGTGAGTGTGGAGGAAGATATTAGAGAAAACACCCCCCCACTCCCACTCTCATATGATGATTTCCCTAATATCTCTCCCCACGCCCACCCTCCATATGTTTTCTCTAATATCTCTCTCTGCCCCTACCCTTACTCAATATGTTTTACCTAATATTTCCCCCCACCCCCATATCTTTTCCCTAATATCTCCTCCTACCCTTACCCTCACTCTCACCCTAATATGTTTTCCTTAGTATCTTCTCCTATAAGGTGGGGAAGATATATTTCTATAATAACTCAAAAATGTTTGCTTTAATATCATCCCCGCCCCCACTCCATATTTCACATAATATGTTTTCTCTAAAATCTCTAAAAGATGTTCCCCAATATCATATCTCTCCCCAACGAATATTTCACACAATAATAATTCATAAAACACTCTTCTAAAATATGAAAACCTCCATCATTACATATTTCATTGATTTACATAATCATCCCTAATACAAAACTACGAACGACACTCTTAATGGAAACCCTTAAAAGAGAGGTTCCCACCATAGAGGAAAAAGATATGAACTACTTCCACTTAAAATTGGTCATAAATGTGCAAAAGATGATTGATTGATTTAACAAGTATAAAAATTAAAATGCTAACGCCCACACAAAAACAACTAATTGAGAGGCATGTGGTAAGCAATCATTAAACACACTATTGAATATATATCATATATATTTAGTATTTACGATATAAAGAGAAGCTAGAGAATCTATAAAAAAATAACAGATAATTATACCTAAATATATTTCGTGGGATTTGATCA
>ML782029.1:567588-578096 GCA_009831015.1 Picea engelmannii
GTCAGATCTTTGCTTGTGCTTCTACATCTTGAATATATTGTGATCTCCATGTGTTGATGAATCTTGTATGCACTTAATAACTCAATAAATTAGTAGTAGTTAGTGATTCCAAGAAAGAATTTGGCTTGGGATCATTACAGAAATTCAAGTAAAATTTCCATTGATAAGACTATACCAATGACATAAAAATGTACAGTTCAGTTATCCCACAATAAACTATAAACGAAGTTTTTCAAAGTTATACAATCCATAGTACAGAGACCGCTCATATAAGAAACAGTATTCATTGGGTTGAAGAAACATCTATACATCCTATTAACAAGAAAGAATAAATGATATGTATAGCCACAGGCTTGGATCCAAATATTTACAAATAGAGTACCCTGGGTAAGTACCCAGTACCACTGGAAACCCGAATCTGAATTCCTTCAAACCTAAATATTAAAATCAGAACTCGAATACCTTTTTCGAGTAAGGCGTTGTCCTGGATCCATTGATTGCGACTGTATAACACCTACAAGGAAACTGATATGGGTAATTTAGTGTCAAGATAGAAGACCATCAAATCTAAATATTGAAGATAAAGTAATTAAGACACGGAAGGCTTTCCACACAGGATTAACACTTATCTTGAGGTTGGCGTGGGTGCACTTTCATTTGGTGTCATTGAATTGATCTATCGACATGCCGAAGGGGAAGAGTGAACATTTAAATGGTTGATAGGTACCCTCGCAGTGAAAACAAGGGTCCCATCACTAGATGTGTAACCAAACAAATTAACTGATTGCGCAAATGTAAAAGTAGATAGTACATTGTTCAACATGTATAAACATTTCCTAAGAAGAGCAATAAATACCATGCAGTATAAACATGCTCTACATAATTTCCCAATTCGGATCACAGATAGGACTCCGAGATACTGTCCTCATAAGTCACTAAAACCATAGATTTATGATAAAGGAAAATGCAATAAAGAACAGAGTTTAGAATACTAAGGATTTCATTCTTTACAAAGTGAAATTTGATAGGTTAATCAAGAATTCTAGAATGATAAAGTTTGCATAGGGTATAGAATATCCTACAAAGGCATTATTTCCCCAACTCAAAAATTTCAGACAGGGTTACGGGACACCAAAATCATTTTCTTAAATTTACGATTTGTTGATAAAAAGGAAGAAATCCAACAAATTACACATAGATTTTTCAAGTGCACAAAACCTGAGGTGAATGTTATATAAACCCACTAGAAGTATAACTTAGACAGAACTAATGGTATGTTCGAATAATTGCCTTACAATCACAAACCTTCACCATATAATTATGTGGACCAAAAATAAGAAAGTTATAGGCCAGATGCTAAAATTGTATTTCAAGCAAAAGGAACTCCCTATACACACAGTGGATAATCCTACAAATATATTTCATTCTCTTTTGAAATAAAATTGAATCACGACAAACACCAAGTTGTATATTCTCAAAATCAAGAGATTTGAAACATGGAAGATTTGAGCAGAGGCACAGAGCTCTATATATCTTTGTAAATATTATTTTTAAAACTCAAAGGAAACGAAATCGTAGGCTTACACAGCCTAGGTAAATTATATAGTACAGATAGAAGCGAAACCACTTTGTTTCACATAGAATAAACATGTCTTTGAAATTGACTAAATAGGATATGAAGAGTATCCCTCTTACTATCACACAGAAAAAAACCTAGTTTCCTGTCTAGGATATAAAAACTCAAGAAAACCACGATGCATACAACCAAAGAACGAAAAAAATGGACAAGGCATTATGTGGAAACTATAAAAATCCCTAAAAGGCCCAGGCCAACAATTCGTATCATTATCGAGCTGCTTAAACACTAATAACACAGTACGAGAAAACTAAAGTTACAGTAAGCCCGACATTATATATGACTAAACTAGCTCCTACACCAGGTGAACATTCTCTCTCCCTTCAACATTATCATGGTTCGGGAATTCCTACAGGATTGTTCACAAATAAAATGTTTGTCGCAGGGTATAAGGGTTTTAGAAAAACTAATACAGAGATTATAAGTGGAGCGACGATAAAACCCTAAGCATTGTCGAGTATAATACCAACCGATAAATTGCTATCTCAGACCACGGAAGTCAGGACCAGTAGAACTAATAGGAATTAGTGGGTGAATGGTGTGCATGTTGACTTTTTAAGATCACAGAGAGTTTAGATAAAACAACTGAGAAGTTACTTACCTCGTATAGGGTAGTATCCAACTGGTGAGTGCCTCTTAGTTTCCTTCTCGCCCAAAACTCAAATACACAGAGCCAACGGAGAAGAATTAAGAAATAGCCTTAGAAAACCCTTCGTCGAGTAGATTAATGGTGAAAGTTACGAGTTGTACATAGGCCATGTGAATAGAGTGAGGTGGAAGAGACACAATGGACACTGTGGTCAAGCGATGGACCAAAGAAGTATGTTACAGGACACTATAAATGTCTCATACAAGGTATATTTAAGTAATGACAGCCTTACCTCTGCAGACCTCTTATCAATTTATGGCGAGTGTGACAACAGTCAGTTTAGGGTTACAGTTTAGTTTTTCCTTCTCGTCTGGTTATGGTTTACTCTTACCTTTTGGGTTTGTTAGACCTTATACCAAGGTTGGTTATCATGGGAGCATAAAACAACAAGAAAACAAAAGTTCATTTACCAACCATATAGTCACAACCATTCAGAGCATTAACGCTTATACGTACTGGTGTCATGTTAGAATTAACTATGTATAAAATAATTATGTATAATAGAGACATTTTACATATAACCTATGGATTTAACAATACATTATCCTAGGGTCATTATAGTTATATATGTAATTCCATAGTATGCTCTTGGGTATTTTTGCGCGAGTAGGGTGGAATTACTAAGGTGAATATAATTGTCTAGTTATTAAGCTACTCTTTCTCCCTCTTTTTGAGGATAGGATTGAGTTAGTCTTGTATATATAACTTGCACCTGTGTCAAGAAAATGGTAATTGTAAGTTGCGGAAGATATAAGAAGTAACATAATTACTTTGTATTTATAATTAAGGAATTCTTTGAAAGGTATTGAAGGCGAATGAACGGCGCTAATGACCCTAATTAAAATAAAAATTAAATTGGTGAATTTGGGGTACATTACAAGTACACATGGGGATATGATTAGTTCGGACCTCCATGGGGTTGTAATACCATCAGATGGATGTTGAGACCCCAACTGGGGGAAGAGATAGGTTAGAGGGTTTGCACCGGGGAAGAGGAGGAAGTTCCACTAGAGGCAACTTATCAAACCTATACCCAGGGGGGTTGTGCCCTTTCCACTAGGAAGTTAGCCTTGGAAGGCCCATGATGTCACCCAGGACACTCATGACATTATCCAGTACTTGTGGAGGTTTTGGGAGGCAGTTATGGCAATTGTGGCACGTGTGGCAGCTTCTGGAGGCCCAAGGGGCCCTAACGTTTTTCTCCAGGAGGCCAATGATACCCTAAAAAGGGATAATGTCACCCTAAAAGGGTATGACCTGCTCATATTTTTTTGATTTAGGGTTTGATTTTGACATTTAATGTAAAACAATATTATTATGTATTTTTGGCCTTGTCGGCCTTTTATGACCTAAAATTTAACTCACACTTGTGTGAGGTCTGTAATTGGCGCCCTCTCTTAAGGTTTTGGCTGAAATTACTAGTGCGCAATTGTTGAAGGAAGCTTATTTTGGCTATTTTTGGCATTTTCTTGGTGGAAGGTTTACAACTAGGGTTTGGCATTGATGATACTTGGTGAATGTAAGTGAATTTCTGCAATCCTTCCATTACTTTAATGATTGTATTATTTTACTTGCATTTTGTTAATGAAATTTGTTGAATAAACCATAGGAAATAAGCACATGTTAGCGTCCTTATTTTAATTCCCTGCTAAGATTGTGCCAAGGAGTTTTTAACCTATTGAAGACATTGCTAGGGCCTTGCCTTTGCAACACCCTACCTTTTCTCTTCAATCCTAGTCATTTTTATCTTCTCATTGAGCAAAAGAAGGAGGAAAATGCACTAAGGCATAGGGTTACTACACCTTAGTGAGTCATTTTCCCCTAAGGTTTGATGGTTGAATCCTTGGCTCAACAACACTTCACCATGAAACTCTCTTTTCTTTAGCCCTTCCATTATCATATTGTTTCTTCAACTCTTGCCACTACCTTTTGACTCCATTTTCCCTATGAATGCACTAGTCTAAGATATGTATGCTTCAGTGCCTTGATCACAAAACTTCAAACATCCAAACTATTTGAACAACTACTAATACCTTATAAACCTAACCTACTAACCCTATTTCTGCCATTATCCATTTGATTTATAATTATACCTTGCATCATTTCATGCTTATTTAAAGCAATTGAAAGATTGGATAAAGCATAGTAGTCTTTGCTTCAAATGAATGTTGATATTGTGATATTGATGATAAATCGTTCTTTCTCAGTGTGAAGCTTATTTAAAAGAATTTATTGTGAAGTAACACATTGTGATCATTGCTATTATACATCATTGATTTCTTCATCAATAATATTAGTCAATTGCTTATTTGAGAAAGTCCATTATATGAAGTATTAAACAGCAAGTGACCTTGCAAATATATTTTCTTGTTGCTTTGTTCCGAGTAGGTACATTTCTCATTGTTATTTATATTTATTGGTTGTTTAGACGAACTTTCTGATCAATGTCGACTTGTAAGGGGGGGAATTTTACTTAGCCTTAAACCATTGCCTTCTCAAAACCCCAGGTCATTGGGGACGTCTCCCCTGGGCCTACCACCCTAAATAAAAAGAGTTATCCTATTGAGGTGATAGTGCTAGGATAGTCTCCAGTTACATCATTTTTCCTTCCATTTACCTTTCCATTACATCTAGGTACAAACTACGCGATAACAGTAACCAAACACCGCTTTGGAGTCTAGGATCTAGCCCCCCTAGACCCAGATTGGGCTCTCTCTATTAGTTTTAGTTTAGTTTTAAATAATATATTAGGCTAGCTATCTAGTTGAGGGTTTTGATTTAAATAATTGGGTAGGAACAGAGAAGAAGAACCATTGGGCTATGGAGTCACAAGAGAAAATTAATCATATCCAATTTCTGTAAGGTTAATCTGTAGGGAAAGGTAGTCAAAACATTGGATATCATAGTTTTAAATGAAAGGAAGAATAAGAGATAGGAAACAAAATCAATAGTAGAGGGAGATAAATTAATAATTCCCCACCTGTATCTCAGAGGAAAACATAGACATTATCAACAGCCAGAATGGAGTGTCTAATTCAACAAATTATATTATTTTAATTCCTAGAGACAATTCAGACAGAAATGTGATTGTGAAGACAAGAAGAACAATTACATAAGAAAATACATCACCAGGGCATTTGACATGAGAGTCCTACGATTGTATTATTTCAAAAATAAAAATATGCTCACTGTGACCTACATTACAATGTTGATCTTCCGCTTCCCCAATTACACACTAACCAACCCTCTTTATATAGAATTTTTTTTCCACGGGATCAGGAGTTCGAATTCAACAACTTGGCCAAAAATAGAAACAATTTCCTTAAAGTTCTGAACTGTCTGCCATGAAAAAAGGGTGAGACTGTTGAAAATAGGGGTTAACTCAGACATTTGTATCTCCCAAAATATGATAGTTGTGAAAAAACCAAAATACATTATTTTATATGAGCCTGTCCTAAGTAAAAACATCTCTTGGTTTTTCTAAATTCATCTCCAACTTTCCAAAACATCTATCGCTAAAACATGACAAAAACAGGAAAAATGGAAGCCTGGAAAATAGTGCTCAGAGATGGCTTTGATTCTCCCAATTCCTAATACCTGTGCAAAAATTGAGAGATTTTATTGAATTTCAACCCGTTTTGGAGAAAACCCTCTCTCAGTTTTTCAAACGGAACCCTGATTTTCCCGGAATCCACCTCGGAAAAGGACTAGTCAAAACTTGCAAAAAGCAGTTTTTTTTGGGGGGGAAAGGTGGTATTCCGGAGGGGGGGGTTCCGAAATTCTGTGGAGGTGACAAGTGGCCAGGGTGGTTTCACTTTTAGGACCCCCCTTAGTTGAGTGAGGTAAGGGGGGGTCTGGAATATGGAAAAGGGAGTGTTTTAATAGTTAGAATATAATTTTTATTTTATTTAATGTTTTTGTTTTAATTGTTTTATTTTTTATTTATTTTTTGTTTTGGGTTTTGTTTTATTTAGTTTTTATTTAATGTTTTGTTTTTTTTTTCTTTTTAACGTTTTTTTTCTTTTTTTTCTTTTATTATTGTATGTATTTTTTATTTGTTTTTATTTGTTTTTATTTTTTAATAATTATTAATTATTAATATTTTTATATTTAAATATTTTATTAATGTTTTGTATTAAAATAATATTTGTTTAATTTTAATTTATTATTACACTAACCTAAACACACTAACATAATTACTAATTATTTAAATTATTAATTTAATTAGTTATTACACCGTTTATTATTTTATTTAACTATTTATCATGGGTTATCTATTTTTGTTTTGTTTAGGGAAGAATGGAAGGAGAACAATGAAGTGAATGGATGGAAAGGGGATTAGAGGCGAGATAGTATATGGGTTGGCAAGGATAAGTGGATGATGTAGCAGGAAGATTGGTGAAGGGTGATGCAAAATGGAGGGGGAAGCGAGGCGAGTCAGTAAGCCAGGAGCTTCATCATGAGACCAACAAATGATATATGAATCATCAAATTTCCTATAATTATAGGACCCTAACATAGGCTCCACCTGGGGATGGAAGCTCTTTCAAGAGGTGACAAGAACCACAAAACTCTGAATTTGCAGACTCATGCGTTATCTATTGGGTTGATCCCAAAACTTTATTCTACAATCTGTACCTGTTTTGACCCTTCAACTGAAACCAAATCAAATTGAAGACTGAAATTTGAAATGCACACTAAACTGGAAACTGTACTGCAATTTGAAATTGAGATTGAATTTTTTTTTGAAAGGGATGCTCAAAGAGCATAGGTTATTTGCATACTGTTACCTACCCTACACTGTTGAAAATCATGTTGAATCAAATAATACAAATGCCAGTCAAGTAGTTGTTGAAACAAGTGGAGTGTTTGACTACTTGTTAGCACAATCAAAAGGACAACTTGACCTTTTGTCCATAGAATCAAAACTGCAAAGTGTAATGGCCACTGTTGAAAACATGATTGATCATTTATGCTGAAAAAATATTCCATGTAGTCTACTATGGGATTAGGAAAGACACGACCTATTTCTTGACTTTCAACAAATTTATGGTCATAATTGTGTATGGCACATATGCTTTTTACATCATTATACAGTTCCTGATATGGCTGCAAATTTTATGTCGAACTTTGAAATGAGACTCCTGTTGAACAAGACCATGAAGTTGGATGCCTAATTAAGTCTATATCATAACTGCTTTTAATCTCATAATTGTCCAATGGAACAAGACTTTGACTACACAGATCATCCAACACATCAGTTATTGGATCATGTCGAAACTAGGATGGCTGTTGCATTGGTTCCAATGACACTTCATAGTTTTCTATGTGCTTATCATTTAGGACATGATCAAGATTCTTCTTTAAAAACTAAAATGAATTAAAGATTAATGGTACATAATTATTTTGGATTAACTCATATTTTGTTTTAGGCTCTAAGCTTTCATCTGGAATTTTAAGATCAATGTAGTTCGAGGGATGCAATTCTGGGTCTATAACAACTTCCATATCATCAATGACATCTTCAAATGATTGATCGGAACATTCTCCATCCATATTATTGACAACTTGATTATAGTTTTCTCTCAGAAACTGAAATGAAGAGAAACATAAGGGTAAAAACTTTCCACTTACTCTGAGATTTTCTGCATTTTCCTCGTTGCTTTCATAATTAATATGCATAGGTTGATTATCATATTTGAGTTTTAACTAAGCTTCCTTCTCCCAAAGCATGCCACTGGTTTCTTTGAACAGTCAACATCTATTTCAACCACATAATCATCATCATATTGATCATACCTGGGTAGATTATCCAGGTAATAAAGGTCATCAATCATACACATAAGATAATGTGATGGTCCTTCTACAAGTTGATTTGAAGTTTCATTTGTGTCCATGTTGTGAATGGAATACATAAAATAATCTTTTTGTGATCTAGGACACCAAGGGTGAGCTGCAAAATGCTTGGGAACAATGACCCTTTCTTTCTCTGTAATCAATGGAATATGATGCTTTTGGACAACAAGTTCATTTCTCATGATAACTTTCTGCATCATTTCTTTCATTGTGCTGGTCAAAATGTCTAGTTTTGCTTCTGAAGATTTCAACTACTCCTTTGATATTTTCTTCATTTCTTTTGCCTTGATCTTTGACCTTTTGATCAACAAATTATCTTCCACACTTATTGCACTATCCTGCATCTCCTTGAGTGTAGTAGTGTTCCTTTCTCTCAATGGAAATTCCATCTCTATATCAAAGGAATCTGGGTAGTGTAAGAGAACTAAACCAGGAGGAGGTTTTATATCATCATGCATTGAATTGTGAACTTGATTGAATCTGGCTCAAAAGTGTTGCATTGTTTCTCCTGACTGTCTTTTCAAATGATCATACTCTTCTAAAATAAGAAAAACATTTCACTTGATCTCCCATCTACCAGGGAATACTTCTAAAAACTGATGAAAATTGGATATGCTTGTAGCTGACAAACTTTTGAACCATTCCTTATCTCTATATTGCAAAGATAGAGCAAAAAGTCTAATGCATACATCATCTTCCTCAACCTCAAAAAGATCAAGAAAAATATCAAAACCCTGAATGTGTTTCTCAGCAGTGATGTCACCATATTCTCCATCAAATCTTGGAAGATATTTGTAATAATTTGCAAGGAAATCATGGAGTATAGGAGGTAAGAAAAGGGGCTTGTATCTATCTGGAATATTTACAGGTGTAGGAGTATGTACACGGAATGTAAAACTAATCTTGATCTCTTGAGGCTCATCAAGTTGAATTTGATCAAGATAATTTTCAACAATATGGTCTTGGTCGAGATCATAACAAGAGAAGAAATAACTAAAAATGAAACCTATTATGCCTTGGATAAAATTCCAACTTGCATACCTAATATTTTCAGATTGTCTTGTCATGTTTTAGGTTCTTCCTCCATTGGAATCTTTGAAACTAATTGGAGTTGATTCGAGTCATCAAGTGCATGATTCAGCCTTCTTGTGTCTGATCATTTTCCACCATCAGTAATCATATCTGGAAGTTGATATGCTTTTCTGAGGAAGGTTCCCCACTATGGTCGCCACTATGTTAGCTCTCTGTAATTTCTCAGGTTGAAGAAGAAATGGGCAGAGGTAACCACAAACCACATTGGATTCCAGGATCTATCCCCCCTAGACACAGAGAGGGCTCTCTCTATTAATTTTAGTTTTGTTTTAAAGAAGATATTAGGATAGCTATTTAGTTCAGGGTTTTGATTTAAATAATTGGGTAGGAACAAAGAAGAAGAACCATTGGGCTATGGAGTCACAACAACAAATTAATCAAATCCAATTTATGTAAGGTTAATATACAGGGCAAGGTAGTCAAAACATTGGATCTCATAGTTTTAAATGAAAGGAGGAATAAGAGATAGGAATCAAAATCAATAGAAGATGGAGAGCAATTAAGAATTCTCCACCAGTATCTCAGAGGAAAACATAGAAATTATCAACAGCCAGAATAGAGTGTCTAATTCAAAAAATTCTATTCTTTTAATTCCTGGAGACAATTCAGACAAAAAAGTGATTGTGAAGACAAGAAAAACAATTACATAAGAAAATACATCACCAGGGTATTTGACACAAGAATCTTGCGATTGTATTATTTGGAAAATAAAAATATGCTCATTGTACTGAGTTACATTACAATGTTGGTCTTCTTATTCCCCAATTCCACACTAACCAACCCTCTTTATATACAAAAATTCTCCCCCGGGATCAGGAGGTCGAATTCAACAACCTGGCCAAAAATAGAAACAATTTCCTCAAAGTTTTGAATTGCCTGCCATGAAAAAAGGGTCGGATTGTTGAAAATAGGTGTTAACTCAGATGCTTGTATCTCCCAAAATATGACAGTTGTGCGAAAATAGAAATATTTTATTGTATATGAGCCCATCCTGAGTAAAAACTTCTCTCAGTTTTTCCAAATTCATCTCCATCTTTCCAAAAAAATTATCGCAAAAACATGACAAAAACAAGAAAAATGGAAGCGTGGAAAATAATTCTCATATATGGCTTTTATTCTCCCAATTTATGATACATTTTCAAAAACTGAGAGCGGTTCTTTAATTTCAGCCCGTTTCAGAGAAAAACCTCTCTTGGTTTTTCAAAATGATCCCTGGTTTACCCGAAATCCACCTCAGAAGATGACTGGTCAAAACTTGTAAAAAACGGTTTTTTT
>ML782030.1:47710-78186 GCA_009831015.1 Picea engelmannii
TAATCTTCTATTCTTCTATTGAGTTATCTTTTACTCCTTTCCTTTTCCTTTCTTAAGTCAACTTAAAAATATAACTTTTAACTTCTTGACTTTTCCCCCCTTCAGTGTGAGACTATGACCTAGTGGGGGTGCCCAGGCCACTATGTCTCTTCATTACCTCTCTAAGAGGTGGGAGATTACAAACAACAAATTTCATCTCTGGATCAATAAAAATGGGTGACCAAGATGTTTGGGTATGATTATGAGATTGTTTATAAGAAGGAAAAAGAAAATGTGGTGGTTGATGCTCTTTCTAAGAAATATGAAGACAAATGGTCCCTCTTTTCCCTCTCATTCATTGTCAACAACTGGCTTCAAGTTATGCAATAGGAATGGTTACAAGACCCCAAAATTTTCAGTCTAATCTAAAAAAATGAACAAGATCCCCAAGTTTGTCCAAGGTACTCTTGGAAAAAATGATGAGTTTCACTATAAAGGTTGCTTGTATTTAAGAAAAAAGTAAACACTTCAATCCAAGGTGCTCTTTGGGTTTCATGCTTCACCTATAATAGGCCACTGAGGTTTCACTAAAACTTATGAATGGGTCAAATGATCATTCTTATAGGACAGTATGAAACAATACATCCACACCTTTGTGGTCGAATTTGATACCTATCAACGCAATAAGGGTGAGACTGTCAAGCCTCCTAGTACACTTGAATCACCTCCGCTTCCACATACTATTTGGATGGATATTTCTATGTATTTCACAATTGTCTTACCCAAATCAAGAAATAAGTTAGCCATCATGGTGGTAGTGGGTCCTCTTTCCAAATATGCTCATTTCTATGTTCTTCAACACTCATTCACAACATCCATAGTGGCTCAAATTTCTATGGATAATATATTCAAACTCCATGGAATGCCTCATTCTATTTGTTTTTACTATGATCCCACTTTTACCTGCAATTTCTAGCAAGAATTATACATTCTCCTAGGAACTCAATTGCATATAACCACAACCTGTCATCCCTAGAAAACATATTTGAGGTGTTTTGCATATGACAAGGAACATCAATGGGCTTATTGGTTACCCCTAGCTGAATTACAACACCTTTTACCAAACAAACACTCGCATGACTTATTTTGAAGCAATCTATGTCAGAAGCCACCATTGTTTCTCCCATACATACCGAGTGTCTCCAAGGATCAATAGGTTGACCACAATATTTCCATCCACATGAAAATTCTTTGTACTCTCAAATAAAATTTGGTAATGTCTCAAAACCACATGAAACAATAGAAATATCAAGATCAACGTGAACATCAATTTGTTGAAGGGGGTAAGGTATTTCTGTATCTCCAACCATACATACAGACTTCACTCCAATCCCAACAATGTCATAAACTTGTACCAAAATTTTATGGTCCTTATACTATTCTAAAACATGTGGGGCTAGTGTCCTATCACTTAGATTTTCCTAGTCACTCCAAGCTACATCATGTTTTTCATGTCTCATGCCTGAAGAAAGTGATTGGCATAAAATTCCACACCCAGACCAACCTACCAGAGTTGGATGAAGAAAGTTCTACTTGGTTGCAACCACAAGCCGTATTGGACCAGTGAGAGAGTCGCCTCCATCAATGCACCATCAAACAAGCTTTGTTTCACTGGAAGGATACTCCACCAGAATATGCCACTTGGGAACCAACTACCATTCTGCAACAGTTTCCTCATCTTAAGCCTTTAGGACAAGGGTATTTTTCAAGGCGGAGGGCATGTTAGGGACCTAACCCCTCATGTATATATAATAATATATTTTTCATGTAATAAAGGATGATATTAATTAATAAGGCCTAAATATTTTTCATGTAATAAAGGAATACATTAGTTAGTAAGGCCTATTCAATAATTGTGAACAAGTCAATGTAAGAAGACCTAATAGAAACTTCCTCTTCTAGAAATATATTCCTCCATAATATTATTTAGAAGATAGAATTAGTATAAATAAGAGTAAGAGTCATGAGAAAAATTGTCTTAAGAATTATTGTAATAGAGATCTGCTCTGCTGGAGGTTGCTCCCTCGAAGAGGCAAGTGAACATTTGTTTATTTGAATAAAGGTATTATTTATGGTATTTTTCTTCTCAAAATTTTGTTGTTCAATTCGTATCTATTGAATATTCTCATTTATGCATATTATATTACATCTAGTACTTTATGCATTCCTTCACGAGTTCCCTCCTGAGGTTGGACGACTTAGGGACATAAATTTTCTCCGTAAAGTGCAACAATCCATCACATAGCCAAAAATTATGCATTTTTCCTTCCTTCACCTACTTCATGATGTTCTTAATTATGTGATTAGGATCTAACCATTCCTTGATCTATTCATGAAACTCTTCCATGACATGAATTTGACTACCCTCTGATGTAGGCAACTTGTCTTCCTCCTTTAGGAAAATGAGTTCTTCCTTTCTTCTCAAGGAATTTGTGGAATCATTAAGCCTTCCTAGCCTATACTCAAAGGTCATGTCAAATCATGCGAGGAAGTAATTCCACCTTGCCTGCTTGGGTGACAACTTCGGCTACATTGGGAATTAACTTGTAGAAATGTTGTTTGTCTTCACAAAAAATGTCTTTCCCAAAAAGTAGTGTCTCCAAGTATGTAAACAATGTACCACTGTAGTAATCTCCTTCTCATGAATGAGGTACCTCCATTCTCAATCTTGGAGATTTCTTCTCTCAAAGGAAGTCGGATGTCCCTCCTATGCTAAAACCCCTCAAATGGAAAAATCTGATGCATCCATATGCAGTTCAAATGGTTAGAAAAGCATGATCGTGGAGAAATAAAGTAAAAACAAATGTGGAAATAAAACACAAAAGATACAAAATACAATAAATACACAGATATATGTGGTTCACCCAGTGTGGGCTACGTCCACCAGAGAAATTTCTAGGTCCTTCCTTTATTATTATCTATCAAATGAAGGGATACAACCTACAACACACCCGATGTAACTTCCTCTTCTTTCTTTCACATTATCATATCTCATAATACAATATTCGCAATGATGCATAGCTGCAATACATTTCCCTCATAAAAGAGGGTTACCTTCTAGGAAAGAAAAATCCTAACATAACTTCTACCCTCAGATATGTGACCTTATAATGAATGGTCCAGATTTACTATGAAATTACAATATATATTTACAAGGCAATTTTTTCTTTGGGGGCTTCACCCCCGAAACTTCACTTTCCCCTAGATCTCCCAGCGGGGTGATGATCCCCCCAGACCCTGCAGGGGGGGGAAATCCCCCCCGCATGGAGGGGTGTAAGATATTCCTGGGTGTATAGTGTTCATGGGGCATAAACATGGCTGAAAACAAGGACCTATGAGACAGGAAGATAATCAGGCTCCACAACCAACAATCTCCCACTTTGAGACTGATCACAACAAATCCACTATTGTTGTACATGATGGACTATACTTCACCTTGGACCTATAAAATTTCTCATCTTCACCTACATTCTCGAATACCAACTAAAACTGAGAAGGAACTCAGTTTCTCCCTGGTTACTCCCTTTGTTAACATGTCTGAAGGATTTTTCCTAGTGTGTATCTTTTCCAACTTCAAATGTCCATCTTCCAAGATGGATCATATGAAATGGTACCTAATTTCTATATGCTTAGTATTCGAATGGGAGGCTGAGTTATTTGCAATATGAATGACACTCTCATTGTCACAATACAACCTTCTATTCTCTTTCGTCTTTCCCAATTCCTCCATAAATCTCTGTAACCAAATAATCTCCTTAGTAGCCTCGGTAGTAGCAACATACTCTGCCTCTATTGTTGAAAGTGAAACAACCTTCTGTAGTTTCAAAATCCAACTTGCTGTTTTTCAACCTATAGTAAAAACATACCTTGTGGTTCTCCTACTGCTATCTTTATCACCTACCATATCTGTATCAACATATCCATGTAGAACACTGTTTGAAACTCCAAAACATAATGCATGAGTAGAAGTAAGTCTCAAATACCTAATAATCCACTTTACTTTCTCCCAATGTTCTTTACCTGGATGTTTCATATACCTTCTCACAACTCCCATTGCATGTGCAATATCTGGTCTTGTGCAAACCATCGCATACATTGAGCTACCGATTGTTGATGAATAAGCGACTCTGGCCATGTATTTTGTCTCCTCTTATGTCTTGGGACACATCTTCTTGGTTAATTTGAAATGGTTGGCCAAAGGTGTACTAACTGGTTTTTCATTTTTCATTCTAAACCTCTCCAACACCTTCTCTATGTACTCACCCTGAGACAATGTCAATTTGTGATTTTTCCTATCTCTTGTTATTCTCATACCAAGGATTTTATTTGCATCACAGAAATCCTTCATCTTAAATGAATTAGATAATTTCTTCTTGAGCACATTTATATCATGCATATTATACCCTGTAACAAGCATGTCATCTACATACAATAGCAAGACAATATAACTTCCATTTTCTAGCCTTTTAAAATAAAGACAGTGATAAGAATGGCATCTACTATAACCTTATTTTGTCATAAACCTGTCAAACTTCAAATACCTATGCCTTGGAGCTTACTTTAGTCCATACAAGCTCTTATTCAACCTGCATACCAATGTTTCCTTCCCTTTGACCTTATACCCATGTGGTTGTTGCATATAAATCTCTTCCTCCAAATCCCCGTGGAGAAAAGTTGTTTTTACATATAACTATTCAATATGCAAATCTTCTACTGCCACAAGGCTTAAAATAGTCCTAATTGAATTCATTTTAACAATAAGAGAAAATATTTCATCAAATATATATACCTTTCTTCTGTGCAACCCCTTTACAACAAGTCTAGCCTTGTACTGATTTTTTCCTCCATCTTCTTACTTCAACTTGTAAACCCATTTATTTTGCAATTCTCTTTTTCCTACAGGAAATTGAACCAAATCCCAATTTTGGTTATATACTGGGGAATCCATTTCCTTTTTCTTTCCTTGCTCCCACTTATTTTTAGTGTCTACCTACATTGCCTATTCATAACATTTTGGTTCACCAGAATCGGTCAAAAATAAATAATACAATGAAGGAAAGTATCGTTCATGCGGTCTACTTATCCTCGTAGATATTCTAAGAACACTTGCAGGATATTGAGGTACATGTTCCTCCTGTTGTTATACATTTTGATTTTCTAGTACCTTTGAAATTTCTTTTTCAGTGATCTCATCAAGCATTGTGTATTCTGGTTTTTATTTTTCCTGTTTCTTTCCCTGCATTTGATCTTTGTACATGCCCTTCTCATTGAATATGGCATCTCTACTCCTACTGATTTTGTGATTTTCATTATCCCATAGGTCATAACCAAAATCATTAACAACGTATCCAATAAAGGTACACTTCTTGGATTTTTCCTCAAGCTTTGTTCTATTTTTTTTTATCAATATGGACAAATGCTTCACAACCGAAAGTCTTCAAAAAATAATATCTTACCTTTTTACCTGTCCTTGCCTCCTCTAAAATTCTACCATCCAAAGAGATTGAAGTTTTCTTACACACCATTTTCTTGTGGTGTTCCTGGAACTGTCTTCTCTCTATGAATCCCATGGTATGAACAGTAATCATCAAACTCATTGCTGCAATATTCATCACCATTGTCTGATCTAAGACACTTCAACATTTTTCCTGTCTCATTCTCAACCAAATATTTCCATTTCTTAAAAGTATCAAAAACATCATATTTTTGTCGAATTCAATAAACCCAATTTTGTCTGGTTGCATCATCAATAAAAGTAACATAATAACGAGATCTACCAAGATATGATACCTAAGTTGGTCCCCATACATTTGTATGCACAATCTCTAACCTTTCACTCTTCTTTTCTTTTTTGACTCTGAGAAATCTGACTCTCTTATGTATTTCATAAACACAATGCTCACATAAATCTAAATCATTTTTTTTAATATCTAGAAACAAATTTATTTTTTGAAGTATTTGCATCCCCTTGTCACTCATGTGTCCAATCCTATGATTCCACAATGTTGTATCCACTCCTGAAGAAGCTAAATAGATATAAGAGTCAGTATTACCAGTACATAAATACAATGTACCTACTTTCTCTCCTTTTGATATCACCAATGATCCTTTTGTGACCCTCCACACCTTATCTGCAAATATGGATATACAACCTTCACTTTCCAACTGCCCTGTTGAAATTAGATTTTTCCTTAGATATGGAACATTTCTTACCTCTTTCGACAACCATTGGTTTCCATTCATTTCCTTTATTTTTACCTTTCCCATTCCAATAATTTTGCATGGTTCATCATCACCCAAATGAACCTGTCCAAAATCACCTTGAAAATAATCTAGAAAATGTTTCATATGGCGTGTGGCATGAAATGAATCCCCTAAATCTACTACCCAAGACTCAAAAATATTATCTACAGAAAGAATAAAAGCATCTTGTAACACATTACCTATTACATTTGCTTCCTGATTTGTGTCTTGTTCTCCATCTCTTTGTTTCTTTGGAGCTCTGCGGTCTTTCTTCAGATGTCCTTTCTCCCCACAATTCCAACACTCTATCTTTCCCAATCTGGATTTGGATCTTCCCTTCCTAGAATTACCATGGTTCCCTGATCCCTTTCCTCTATCCTTTTGTCTTCCCCTGTTATCCATGTTTAACGCATTACCTAATGTCTCACCTGTGCTTTTCCTTCATATTTCCTTGCTAAGGATAACACCAACAACATCATCAAATTTTAAAATGTTTGAACCAGAGACATAGTTACTTACAACCATGACTAAGTCATTCCATCTTTCTAGAAATGAGCAAAATATTAGAAGAGCCCTGACCTCATCATCAAAGTCCACTTTTATAGAACTTAGCTGATTGGTAATTGTATTAAATTCATTTAAATGATCTGCAACAAACCCACCTTATGAAATCTTCATATTAAATAATCTCTTCATTAGAAATACCTTATTAAACGTCGAGGGTTTTTCATACGGTTTAGCCAATGCGTCCAACATCTCCTTCATTATATTTTCTTTTGAAATATTGAAAGCCACTGACACTGCTAGGCATAACTATATCCTTCCTAGTTCCTTTCTGTCAAGAACCTCCCATTGTTCATCCTTCATGGCCGTTGGCTTCTTTGCTATTCCACCCAATGGTAGGAATAGATCCTTATGATATAAACAACCTTCCATCTACATCTTCCATAATTAGTAGTTTTGGCTGTTAAATTTCTCAACCCTAAACTTTCCATATTCCGCCATTGCTCCCACTACAACCAAGAACCCTCTTTTCATGGAAGTTACCTTTCGCTCTGATACGAGTTGTTACAAAAAAAGGATAGTGGAGCAATAAAATAAAAATAAATGTAGAAATAAAACACTTAAGATAAACAATATAATAGAGACACAGATATATGTAGTTCACTAAGTGTGGGCTATGTCTACCAGAGAAATTCCTAGGTCCTTCATTTATTATTATCCAACAAATGAAGGGATACAACCTACAACACACTCATTGTAACTTCCTCTTGTTTCTCTCGCAGTCACTTATCTCATAATACAATATTCACAATGATGCATAGCCGCAATACTTTTCCCTCATAAAATGGGGTTTCCTTCTAGGGCCAAAAACCATAAAATAACTTATACCATCAGATTTGCGACCTTATAATGAATGGTCTGAATTTACTATGAAATTACAATATATATTTACAAGGAAAAATTTCCTTCGGGGGCTTTGCCCATGAACCCCCATTGGGGAATGCTTTCCCTCGAACCTCGCCAAGGGTCGTCTTGTCCCCGGACCCCCCATCTAGGGAGATGAGCCCCTCATACCCTACAAGGGGTAAATCCACCCCTGCAACCCCCCCCCCCTTCCACGTGGAGGGGTGTACAATATTCTAGGGTGTATAGTCTTCATGGGTTGTAAACACAACTGAAAACAAAGACCTATGAAACAAGAAGATAATCAGGCTCCATAACCAGAACAAATAATTTCTCAATGTATGGCACTTTCAACATGGGAGCAGTGACAATTATGTGTTTTATCTCTTCAAACACAAACTTTCTCCTCTCTTTCAATTTCCATGCATTCTCATTTTTCAACAAGTTAATGAGCGATGCAACAATCTTGGTGTAGCCTTCTATAAACTTGCGATAGTAATTGGATACTCCAAGAAAGATTCTCACGTCATGAACTATCCATGGATCTTCCCAATATTTGATTACCTTGACCTTTGTAGGGTCCATGTGAATGCATCCTTGGTCAATCCAATGCCCCAATAATGGTATCTTAGTCATCCCAAAAACACACTTGGAATTCATCAAGAACAATTGGTTTGATCGCAGTGCTTGTTACAACAATTTTTTCCTCACTGCATGTAAGTTGCTTGGATGGCCTTTCCATTTCCCTATGCAGACTTGAAGTTCCATTTTTTTTCATTCTAGAGAAAAAAGAACACATGTTTTCACATATGCACACCCTATCATTTATACAACAAGCGTATACGTAGGTTTCTCCACTACATCCTGCATACATCGGGTTTGGTGCTCAAAATTAAAAATAATGTCGGTTTTCTATGCCATGTCATGAGATACATGATCCTTGACCTTCCATATACTGGAAATTCTCTGACTCGGCCCTTCAGTTCCATTTTAAGGATATATATTGAACCATATGTAAGCCTTCAAAAAGAACAATTCAAATTTGAGAGAAAAGAAACACTGGAGAAATTTCACTTCATATTGAGTCTGCATCCCTTTGTCCTTGAAAGTCTAAACTCCTTATTAAACCCCTAAGATCTCCCTTGTTTGTGAAGGAGAACCTTATTAACTCCTTCATATTATCTTTACTTTGGTGGAGGATTGAAGTGGTGGAGGCCTAGATGGAGGGACTTAGTTTCTTGGTTCAGATATGTGTCGTTTTAGAATTTTTTCACCTATGTACTTATGGTAATTATTTTAATAGAAATACTCTTTTATCATCCAATTGATATCTTGCAAATATTTGAATTATTATTCCATTGGTGTATTTGTCATGTATGTTAATGGATTATGCTAATCTATATGCTAACACTATATATTATCACCATATGATTGTGTATCTTGGTTGTTGAGGACAAGTTGCAGATATAAAGCTTTGGGTTGCGTTCTCAATGGTGGTCTTCATCGAACGTCTAGACAAGGTAGGCTCTTAGACTTGTCTTGTTAGCATTTCTTTTATATAGCATACTTGGGATTATAGTTGATTTATGTGAGTCATTCTAAATTTTGTGCTTTACCCCTTGCCATAGAGATATTTTTCTCGTAAAAGAATTGATGACCATAATGGGGATTGATCTTCTTTTTGGGGGTTTGGAATGTTTTGCTCCTTGATTTTCTCTTTGTTAGCATGTGTTTCCTTGTCTCCTATTGCTTGACAACCTATTATTTTACTAGGTATACGAGATTTTTCCCCTGAGAAACATGTATATATGCGAGTTTTCATCCTTTAGGGTGCGTATATACGTGATTTTTTCTCAAACAATCACGTACATCATCTCTTTAGTCTTGTTGGATGAGTTTGGTGTTTGCTGGGTGAGTTTGGTTGGTTGTTGAGTCTTCTTGGGTCTTTGTCCTGACTGTTAAATGCTTACAGACTGATAGGAATCCTTCTTATTGTTGAATTTTTGGGAGGTTTTCTTTCTTATCATCATTTTCATTGGTTTTCCTTGCACATTGGTTTGAGTGTTCACTTTTTGGTTTCCTTCTTGGCTTGTCACTTTTTTCTTGCAGTAAGGCATGCCTGCAAATTTTCTATTCAGTCCTTGCATTTTCTTTTCTTTATATTGAAAATACAAAAATATTTTCTTATTTTTCATTATGTAATTTTCACTTTTGATTACTTTTCATTGATTTTGACATATTGGGAGAGATTGCATTTCATTGAAATTGTAGAGATTGCATTGGAAAAATTGCATTTAGAAGCATACCATCTCTTAGAAATTCAAGACTGGTACTTAGTAGTGATTTTATATTTTCTTCTTTTTATATGTTGAGTCGTAATATCATCAGTTTCATGACCACACCTCTTGCATAAGAAGAATCCATTAAAATTAAAATTAGAATGCTAATCAATTAAAATTGAGTACAAATGATTTTATTTTTCAGGGTACACAAACATGTATAGGACATAGGGCCTTGAAATAGGATTTTGTCAGTAAGATTATCCAATGATATTAAATAAACATATGTGTCTGACCAGGGAGTGGTGAAACCCATTATGTAATTAGTGACATCAAGAGGCTCCGCTCACATTGTAGTTAAGCATGAGGTCTCGCAAAGTTGGTTGCACAGATAACACTCTAATACCTTTTTAGTGTTAGAGATATTTCCAGAGTCCTATTCGTATTTGGGGGTATTAATAATACATTTACCTCTGTGATACATGTTTCTTTCAAGATTTTGGTCTTTGTTACCTTGCACATATGGTGGACCAGACTTATGACTATTTGCGTGTGCATTCATTAGTGGAATCCCTTCGACTCCTTCATCCTCCATGGTGGGGGTGCCAGAGATCCCCGCCTTTAGTGCTACCCAACCTATAAGTTCTACTCGACCCATAGGAAGGAAACCTTTTAGATATCTTTTTTGTATGCCAGGTCACAATTCTCAGTCAATACCTTCGGTCTCTAATCCATTTTCTTTCGGTATGCCCAACATGATGTAGAAATTCTCATCCTCCATTCCAGCCGCTAATGTGAATCCTAGCTATGGACCTGGGGGAATGACTCCTCTATATGCTCCTCTCTCATTTTGTAGAGGTCATATCCCCCAAATGAATCCTACAGTTAGAGGTTGGCCTCCTCTTTCCTTTAGGCCTAATCCTAGTATCAATGATCCTAGATGGAGTGTCCAACCGAGAGGACAATTCACTTCCTATATTATGTCCTTCATCCCCTATTCCTCCATGATGATTATGACGAACACATTTATTTTGGTGAATCCCCCTCTACCCTCTGGAGTTCTATCTAGAGGGAGTCAATTTCACACTATGGGAAACCCCGAGATCAGAGTACCTTTGGCTAGGGGGAATATATATAACCCTCATCATGCCACTTCCATGGGTATGGTGCCCATACAACCTTTTATGAATCAATTTGAAGGAGGATAGTATCCTACTAGAAAAGGCCATGGAATATACCAGAACCCTGGATGGCCTTTAATTCCTCATCCCCAATATTTTTCGGGAGCTTGGGCCTAGACATCGCAACCCCAACTCCCTTTTTTGGCCTCGCTTAATATGCTAGATTTGTAAAAATTAATGAATGACCCTGTGTGTCATGATCCGTTATGGACCCCCATCCCCACCATGCTTCCTTCAGAAATTCCAAAATTCGAAGGCAAGACTGGCGAGGATCTAGGTGATCATGTCACTACTTTTCATATTTGGTGCTCATCTAACTCCCTAAATGATGATTCTATTGGTTTGAGGATATCTCAACACACCCTCATGAGGCTCATTGCAAAATGGTACATTGAGCTACCAGGGTAAACATACGGAAACATTAATAAGATGGTTTTGGTATTTCTCAACCACTTACAGTTGCCAGTTCATGATGATGTTGGCATAGAACTTTTTTCGGCCCTCTGCCAAGATAAAGCCACGTATATCTCATACCATATCCAAGAGTGGTGTAGACATAAGAGGTTGATCAAATTCTACATTCCTCCAAAGTTTTTATTGGAGTGGTTCCTTAAGTCGTTATTTCCTTATATTTTGAAGGATGTCTCTACATCCAAAGTAACATCTAAGGAAGAATATATTTTCAAATCCCAACAATTGGACATCATATATGATCAATCTAGGATGTTGTATGAAATTCTTCCTAACGTGCCATGGTCGAACTATGACCCTAGAAAAAATATTGGGCCTCATGTAGATGGCATGATAGGATTTGTAAATGATAATTCTACAGACTTGGTGATGAACCAATTGAAATATTTATCTATAAGCCATTCAGTAGAAGGATAAGATTTGGCTTCGTCCTCCACCCCCACCCAGTCGTTGGATGTTCATTCTATACATTTGTCGTCTAACCCAAATGGTAACGAAAAACCAGGAGGGAATAAAAACAAAGGAGGCAACAATCATAAGGGTGGGAAAAATGATAATAAATCCAAGGACGAAACAAAAAAGGATAGATCGAATAATAATGTTGGTCAAGGAAATAAAGAAAAAAAGGAAAGTGAAGTTTCATTGTAAACTTTGTAAAGATGATCACCTTACCCACCTATGCCCAAAAATCGAGGAATCCTCAATGCACTTATCGTAGTCTCCCATTGTGCTGAAAAATATGTTTCCACATAATCAACACATGGCCTCAGGGACCCCCAACACCAAAAATGCGTCGAGCACGAGTCAAAACCCCTCAACACATGAAGGTGGCCGCATATGTATCAATACGGTCAAGTCTCAGATTGATGTAATCACTCGATCTCATGATTATGGTTCTTCATAGACTGTTGTAGGTCCAGAGTCTCCTCCTACTCAGTAAACACCCTTGTAGATAGAAAATTCGAAACCTCTACCTCGTATTTTGAAAGGAGTACTAAAGTGCTCTGCCCACAATCCTAATTCTAGAGCTGCCCAAAACTATTTGATTGCTGAATATTTGGGCCAAAACCCTTATGCAATGTCATATTTGGAGGTGCTCCAGATGTTTCCTTCACAGAGGAACGCATTTTTATCTACATTAGGATATCTAAACCCATGTGGCTTGAAGGTGATCAAGATTGACATCATGGATATTAGGCCTCTCTTTCCTTACCATGTGTCCTTTCAAATCCATGTTGAGTACAAAGAAATTACCATCAAACAAATTGTAATTGATGAAGGTGTTGTGACATGCGTGATGTCCCTAACTTGTTGGAAATCCATTGGCTCTTTGACCCTATTACAATCCATGACTATGTTGACCGCATTTGATGGGCATTCATTTCAACCCCACAAAATTCTTCCTTCTTTTTCGGTCCAGTTAGGTGGGAAGATAGTGGAGGTTGATGTCAAGGTGGTTGATGCACCCCTTGACTATAATTTACTACTAGGGAGTAATTGGAATTATTCCATGACAGTCTTCATGTTGTCCATTTTCGGCACTTTATGTTTTCCTCATGAAGGAAAAATAGTGACAATTGATCATTTTTCCTTTACGCACGCTAGTCCTAATTCATTGGTTGGACCTTCGATCCCTGTGATCAACAATTCTCAGCAAAAAAATAAGGATGTTGTTGTCGGAATGTATTCCTCTCTTATGGGTATCTTTTAATTCACAATATTCATGTCATTTCTAGAGAGTCTTCATCATCGATGAGGTACAATCCTTTTTGTACTTTGTATTTCAATGACCCTTTCACCCTACCTTCCCCGACTATGTTGTACGAAGGTAAGTCACACATTGGTATGGAAATTCCACTGTCACCAGAAGAGGTTCTGAATCATTCTATTCTTGACACTATTGTTCACCTAGATCCTTCCTCCTCGTGGACGGATGAGGTGGATCCTTCTAGAGCTCGTATGGGTCATTCAATCATCTTGTTTTCATGATTTCCTTGACAATAATTTACCTTCAGATGAAGCCATCTTAAATCCCATGTATGGTCCTAATAAGCCTTGGGACGATATGCATCATTGCTCCTATTTCCTCCCAGAACTCATTAAGATCGAATAGGATGAATTTAGATCTACCTTAAGTGAGACGGTTGGTCATGTTGTGGTCTCATTAGATACACATGGTATTTATGCCGAAGGAAACATGGGGAATATTTCTCCTACTGTCATGATCAACATCTGTCATATTCCTGGAAAAATTGAGAACGTATATATCGGTGCAGATTTTTCGCCTTAATAAATTCATATCTACATCAATCTCCTCAAAGAGTTTTTTGTATTCTCTTGTTCGTATGAAGAGATGTGAGAAATCGACCCCATCATTGTCGAACATGATACTAAAACCTATCTAGATGCTAAAAGATTTCAACAATGTCTTAGAGTTGTTAATCCTAGGAATGCCCCTACTATTAAGGAAGAGGTAGAGAAGCTAGTTAATGATGGTTTCATCTACCTGATTCCCTTGAATGAATGGGTGTCCAACCCCATTATCATAAATAAAAATCAAGGATCCATCTGCGTATGTCTGGATTTTTGAGACCTGAATAAGGATTTTCCTAAAGATAACTTCCCTACTCATTTCATTGACTAGATTCTTGATGAATGCATGAGAAGCAAAGTCTTTTATTTTATGGATGGATTTTTAGGGTATAATCAAATTCAATTAAAGCCTCAAGATCAACATAATATGGTGTTTATTTTTCCTTATGGTACTATTTTTCTATCTTAAAAAGTATCACACTTGAGACCTCAAGCTTGGGCATGAACTTTTGTATACTAGTGTATCTTAATATATATACATCTTTTCCTTTGTGTTATCGAATTTGTTATCAAGTTTTCCCTTGGTTGGCAGATGTCAACTGAGTCTTTAGTTTACCTAGGATTCATAGATGGTACCAGTCATCATACACGAAGCATGTTTTCTGTCGCTTGGGTCATTTACTCACCCGATGTCCAACTGGTGTCTTCAGGTGGCATTCATCTGGAGCCATCAATGAATAATGTGGCTGAGTATAACATCATTATAGAGATGTTACACGACACCATTTTAGATGGTGTTCAGTATTTAGATATTCACCTGGACTCCTAGTTATTCGTATGTCAGTTGAACGACAGCTACCATGTGCGAGATCCTACTCTACTTGGACGATTCCTACGGGTACAAATTTTGGAAAGCTACTTTGATTTTCTTACTTATAATCACATACCTAGAATTTCTAATCATTTATATGATGCATATGCTAATTATATTTTAGATTGGCCTTTATCACATAACTAGGCAAAGAAAACACATTCATGATTTTACACATTGTAACATATATAAGTGAATCCAAAGACCAATTTTTTTTATATTTCATCCTTTCAAGTTCAAAAATATGGTATCATAGTACAAAATGCGGCTCACACCATCAAAATACATATATGGTCGATATATAATATGACCATGGAATCTATGTTTTTGGTGTTGGATGTGTATCATGATAGTAGACTATGACGTTTGTGATACGCCAAAAGAGTCGCACCCACGCATGGGGTGCACCCACCACCTACCACTACATAGCCTCTGGAATATCCTCCACTTGAACCATAGGAATCATGTATGTCAATCGAGACAGGTTCCCCTACACATTCTGTATAAGCACTCTCTTCACATCTCTTCCCACTTTCTCATCTCCTCGGCTCCTCCGCTAATGTCATCGAAATCCCTTTGGTCATCGTGGACCTACATTTGCATAACAAAGCAATTGTTAATACTTGATAACATACACAAATATTTGCATTTTTTTTTTTTATTGAAAAGACACAAAAAAATGAAATGTATAAAAACATTTCTTACCAATAGCATTGTAGGAGAAACCTAGTGGAAAAGGCATTTCTGGATCCCCTCTATAGTTGATCTCTCCGTAAGGGTAGTCATCAATGGTTATGACCTGTCTGCAGCACCAGGAAAGGAACTCATTATTGTGGGGGGTTGACATCCTACCGCCTCTTAGTTGCCTCATCACATTCGTCCACCATCACATGGATGGATCGTTCTATCCATGTGGAGTAATATCTACTCTAGGGATCAATCTTAGAACCATCTCAAAGAAAAAAACTACAAAGAATGGATGAAAATCCTAAATTTCTCATTTTCCTTTATTTGTAATCTGTCAACTGTCTTTTCATGTTAGCCAATAGTGAGGTACATCGGTCATAAAATGTGGTTCTTAAACAGTCTTCCACATAGAACATGTGTGTCCTTGATGCTTGGTGCAACGAGGCCAACCCCAAAATCCATGTGAGTACAAGCATGACAATATTTAAGCTTAGGTTCTCGATCGCCCTGATTGGGAGTTGGCTCCTTAATTTTTATTTGTCTATAACACAATTGGTGGAAATGTACTCCTCCATAGTCATACTACCCCCAACCCCTTGGGTCTTGAGATTCACTACCTCACCTCGATGAGAAAATACTGTGATGAAGTATATATCATCCACTTCAATCCTCAATGGTTTCCCATTGAGGTTGAAGGATTCTGTTTCCGAATCCCAGAATTTTACTAGAAACTCGAGTAACCTCACTTGAGCCCTCATTCCCTTGAGAGCCAAAAAATTATAAAGGCCACATCTCTTTAAATCATTTTTGTCCCTTTCATCTCTTCCCACTGCTGCATCTATCTCTTCATGCTCCCTCTCCCTCCATTCAATCACCATCTTGAAAAGGAGAAACCATTTTTTGAGTTAAAACCTTTCAAAAATGTTGTTCACAAACTTGTACACAGAATAACTTGGTAAAACTTGTGTATATGGCTGCATATACATGTGCAATTTTTTCTTTTCCTGCATATATGGGGTCATATACATGACCCGATGATTTGCCACCCGTGTATGCCCTAGTTTCCATGTTACGCCCTCTAATACTAAAACATTGGGGCCTAAAATTGAAATTTAAACCATTGAAATTGAAGTAGAGGAGATGGGCACTTACTTGGTCCAGATGGTTCCTGACTCCATTGATCCTAGCTCCCAAAATTGGCACTTTAATATCGTGGGAAAAATGGCCTAAAATGCACTATGTGGGTGAACAAACTCAAATGGTATGGTAAAATGGTCTATTTTTACTATTAGTAGAAATTTTTTACCCACTTCCTATAGTTTGTGATAATTTTTGGCCTTATGGTCTAATAGTGTAGTGGAAAGACTTGGTTTTTTCTAGTTTTGTCCTGTATTTTTTGTGGTTTCTAGCATCATACCGCCCATTCATGCCTTCGACGGAGATATTCTTTCACTAGCATATAAGATAGGTTTGAACTTTGTTTTGCACTCTTGCACCATTGATCCAGGTGGATATTGGTGGCCACCCACCTTCTCCAACTGTCTCAAAACAGTTTTCTGACAATTTTGGTAATTACTATTTTTAGCATTTTTGGTGCCCTGAACTTCTGGAGCCATTTTGAGGCCCTAAATGATGTTTTTTGAGAAAACGAGGAGCAAAATGGATCGTATATTAATGTTTCTCATCCAAAATTTGTATTCCTCGAATATATCTTTCCAACGAGCTATTGAGTGCCCCAAACAGAGATCATATGCAAAAGCTACGCCCTTGGGAAGTTGACGTATCAACTACCCCCATCAGGGCCCACAAACCTTTTGGCTTTTCATCTTCTGGGGTTAGTGTTTTGGATTTTACTTATTTTAAAAAGGCCCTTAGAGACTCATTATAATAATCATCTTCTTGTGAATGTCAGTAGCCATCACATCTCTTCTCAGAGATAAGCTGCCACCATTCTAGCAAGTCTTTCACTCTGTATTTTTACAGTCTCTATACATTTTTTTCATTAATAGAAATCGTGTATTACTGTATATTTGTGACTCTTGTTATTTCCACTATACCTTTGTTATATTGTTGTCTCTCTTGTAACTTATCTAAATATTTATGTGTTATATCTCCGCTCTCATTTCGTGCCAAAAATAATCTGGATCAGTGGTACCAGAGCAGGCTATTCTTGATCGTTTTTTCAGTGCATGTCCCTGACGAGGTCCGAGTATATCAATTTGGGTCTTGAGCTTGTCTCTCTTGAAGAAAATTTCTCTCGCACACCCAAGAAACCCTCAATGACGGAAGAAAAGAAAAACAATGGAGCATACACTCTTATCAATCTGTTGCTTGAGACAACTCTCACGTGACAGAGGGACGAAATGATGTAGAATTTTTCCCACATCCTTCAACGCTTGCTGATAGCAATAGTGGCATCTTCATAAAAAAACCACTTTGGAATCACCTCTCCTTTCAAGGTACAAGTTAATTTTGATATTCTTTATTTGAACGACAAATAGATGCAGAAGCCCTAGACAAATTGTTAAACCTACTAGAAGGTTATTTCTCTGTTGACAATTTTTCCGATAAAGAAAAGATCACCTTTGCACTCTTTAAATCTCTCCCCCATGTCAAAAATTGGTGGGAAAATTACTGGGAGCAAAGTTCCACAGAGTCTGGAATATATGGGGCCGAGCCCACTTGGGATTTTTTTGTGGATGCGGTAAATGAACAATATTACCCTATTGGCAACTATGAGGACCAATACATGAGATGGACCACACTGTGCCAACAGAGGAGCCAAGTAGTTCTGGAGTTCACCAATACCTTCCATACCTTGCACACCAAGCTAGGTACCAAGGACTTTGAATGACATTTGGTTCTGAAATACTGTGGGGCTCTACACAGATACATCCAAACTAAAATGGATTTTCTGGACATTTCATCACTTGGTTATGCTTATCGATATGCTGTTAAAATCGAGTAGAAATTTAAGTACCAGAACAAATGGGAGTTCGGATTTGCAAATCTGCAACAACCAAAGTATGAGAAAGATGACCCTAACAAACAATCTTCCGAAAACTAGTCCAAGCTACCGGAAAAGAAGGGTCATGGAAAGACAAAGAAGGACATCGGAAAATGGTGTGATTTCCACAAAATCCCCTGGCACAACACCGATGAATGTTGCTCAAAATAGTCATTGGTGATCGAGATCAAAGACAAGGAGCCAAACCCTGATTCAGAATCTGATTCTGAAAATATTGGTAAAAGACAGATCATCGACACAGACCCCACTGCTATTGTCGCGATCGCAACAATTCAACCAGAAGAACCAACAGATCCAGAAGAGGGGGAGTGCCTTTTTCATTCACAGATGTGGGTGAAGGGGACCCTGCTGCATTTTATTGTTGATAGTGGAAGCCAGAAGAACCTCATCTCAGCAGAGGTCGTCAAATAGTTGGGATTTTCAACAACACCACACCCGCAGCCATGCAACATCTGGTGGCTTCGCCAAGGACGAGATCTTCGTGTCAGCCAGCAGTGTCGATTGTCATATGGCATCCAACTCTTCAGGGATGAGGTATTATGTGATGTTTCCCCACTGGATGTTTGTGATGTTCTCTTGGGCCAACCATATATGTCAAAGCACCATGATATTTATGAGTCTCGACCCTGCAGTGTCATTGTTTCTCTGGGGGTTCATCTCTACATAATACTAAAGGTACTTCCAACTATTGTTCCACCTAAACAGTGCCGCAAGGTAGTATCTCATACTACAAAATTCATCTTCTTTACAATCTATTCAAAAGGGGAACAAAAGGACACTGCAACTGCTACAGCCTCGCCCCAAGCACCTTCTATCCAACAAAAGTAGGTCGACAAGGTTGCAGCAAAGTGCAAAGATTCCTTCTGCACATGGTCATCTCATGTAGCCAGACTGGTTAAAAAGGTCCAACCCTTCCAGCCACAGGTTCATGACAACCTTCAACAAACCAAGCAACTCGACATCTCCAGCAAGGCAAGCAGCTCACCAAGATTCAGATTCAACAATCGATTTTCCCTCGCCCCCAGGAACTCAATGCAATGGAGATCATTTCTTGCTAAGGAGAGACGATTGATCCAGGTGGATATCGGTGGCCACCCACCTTCTCCAACTGGCTCAAAATAGTTTTATGATAATTTTGGTAATTTACTATTTTTAGCAGTTTTTCGGGTCTTGAACTTCTGGAGCCGTTTTGAGGCCCTAAATGATGTTTTTTGAGAAAACGAGGAGCAACATTGAATGAGCTATTGAGTGCCCCAAATGAAGATCATATGCAAAAGTTATGCCCCTGGGAAGTTGACGTATCAACCACCTCCATCGGGGCCCACAAACCTTTTGGCTTTTCATCTTCTGGGGTTAGGGTTTTTTATTTTACTTATGTTAAAAGGGCCCTTAGAGCCTCATCATAATAATCATCTTCTTGCGAATACGAGTAGCCGTTACATCTCTTCTCAGAGATAAGAAGCCACCATTCTAGCGAGTCTTTCACTCTGTATTTTTACAATCTCTGTACATTTCTTTCATTAATAGAAATCGTGTATTGTTGTATATTTGTGACTCTTGTTATTTCCACTATATATCTGTTATATTGTTGTCTCTCTTGCAATATCTCTAAATATTTCTGTGTTATATCTGTGCTCTCATTTCGTGCTGAAAATAATCCAGATCAACCATCCTATGACCATGATCCATACACCCTAGGTACAAACCCATTTATTAGTGACATGGAACCTTATTACTGCTACTATAAGTGTCGTTATTAAGTGGTAGAGGCTTACCAAACATGTGTTCCCTAGTTAGAACCTTTGTGCCATTTGCTGCCCATGCAGAAGTTATTCCATAGCACGAAGAGTTCCTTATAGTCTTGATATGACTTTGCATTCGAACCCAATATTCTTACATACAAGAATTTTGACCATTACCTATGGGACTCCCCCGAGTCTTGGTTAATCTCTTTTTCGACTCTCGAAAAAACAAAAATGATTGTCGAGTGAACTTGTCTCTTTCACACTCATTAAATGACTTTGAAAGGACATCTATTTGGTATAATTTTAACCCTTCTCCATACCAAGTAGACTACTTACAAAAAATGAATACGCTAGTCACCATTGACTAGAAGAGTTCTCCTGGGTATTATTTTATACTTTTTCTAGCCCGGGGGACTAAATCTATGAAAAAGGCCATTCTTTGGACTTAAGTTGTAATCACATTCCATCAACCTTCTTGCAGTATTGAGCCTATTGTTGATTCTCGCTTTCTCATTATAAGCCTCTTACCTCATAAATTTGCATCACTAGCCAAGAAGAACCTTCTATATATACTTTGTAGCTTGACACCCTGTACCCTAACAGGAAACATCCCCCCGAGTGTTCATGCCCTGCATGCACTTTCTTGCATTGAGCATAGGTATGTTCCATTTCTTGGAGCTAGTTGTTTACTCACGACATTCATTTCGTCTCGTGTATCATAACATTTCTTTACCTATGAAAAAAAAAATACGTGCCAAAAAAGAATATTATCTCATATCAGTAGTAGCTGTGTCGCCTTTGAACAAAGCACATACTTTTGAGTCCACTATCATCGAAAGCTTGGTTTTATCATGACCTTAGGAAGATGATATCATTACTTAGAGTTTTCTCCTCCGACTGGTTATTCTTTTAGTCCCTATGGAGAGTTTGTTGATGCCTCTTGCATCACAAATTTTTATTATCAAGTATATGTTGCCTGAGTTATTTGTATGTCTCATGCTCTTGTTCAAAGGAAGTCTATAATTCTCTGCTGGCCATTTCTAAGAAATGTTGTTTTTTCATGTCGACCATACCCTCCATGTATCTCAGAGTCACATGAATTTGTATTCCTACTATCCACCCTGGTCCTACTTTCATTATGGGTAGGTAACCTTGAACCCAACAATTGACATCTCCTCATTGGTCGCTGACTGGGGTGTTTCCCTTGTGTTCGATGACAAGAAATATATTTACACATTGGGATTCATGTAGTGTCTTGGATTCCATTATCCTTATTAGTGGTTTTCTCACCTTTGTCGACAATTTTCCTTATTGGATTCTATTCAGAGGGTCTCTTTCATGCACTACTTGCATCTGGTGCATGTGAGGGACGCATAGGGTCATTGGTTTGTGAACATCCTATTCATCTGAGCTCCTCCTAATCATCAAGATATTTCTTTGTACCTCATGCTAAATGATGAGAGATTCCCTAATGTTCTCCTTTCAATGGGTCTCCTTGCATCGACTTCAACTCATCTATTCTACAAATGAGACCTAGAGTTCTATGAGTACCTAGAGGCTTGCAGTCACCAGTGGTAGGTTCTCCCACCATCAACAGTTGGGAATACATCAATGTCTCATGATCAATGGATTATTCAAGTGTTTTGCCTCAACAACCTTATTCACACTTATAGAATTTATTCGGTGCCGTGATACCTACTTTCATTATCATTGGGTTATCTCACATTTTTTAATGGCATACCTTAATGACAAGTAATCAAACAAAGTCTCATTGTATTCAAACTCAACTCCTCTATTCACATGATGTAGACTTGCACCTTTGATGGATAGTGTAGAAGACCTCCAGATTACAGTAGCAACATTCCTCCTATGTGGCTATCTTTCATTGGACCCGTACTTATATGACTTCAGTGATCATGGGAGATCATATTGTACCCCATTGTATACAAATATATTCAAATTGATTTTTGAGACTAGATTTGATTGTGCCATGTTCGTGACTATGAGACCCTATGGCATATGTCAACTCTGTATTACCTATTCGTGGCCATGAAAAACTCTTTGATATATTTCCACATGGATTTGCAGTGTAATTCATATTGGGAGCCATGTGTACATAGTCATTATGGATTGTAATATTCTCATGAGTAACCAGTACTTCCAGTTGAGTCTCCATTACTCCACTTTTTGGAATTATAATGTATTTTGTCCATAATAGATACTCCTCTGACCTCACACATTAGGGAGAATTTGTTACAACAAATTTTTCCTCACTCCATGAAACTTGCTTGGATGACATTTCCATTTCTCTATGCAGACTAGAAGTTCCCTTTTCGTGTATTCCAGAGCCAAAAGGAATATTTTTCCACATATATGTGCCCTATCAGTTATACAACAAGTGTATACACAGTTTTCTCCACTACATCTCACATACATCGGGTTTGGTGCTCAAAATTAAAAGTTATGTTGGGTTTCCATGCCATGTCACGAGATCCATGAGCCTTGACCTTCCATATTATGGAAATTCTCTGACTCAGCCCTTCGGTTCCATTTGAAGGCTATAAATTGAACCATATCCAAGCCTTGAAAAGGAACAATTCAACTTTGAGAGCAAAGACACTCTGGAGAAATTTCACTTCATATTGAGTCTACATCCCTTTGTCCTTGAAAGTATGAACTCCTTGTTCAACCCCCAATATCTTCCTTCTTTTTGATGGAGAACCTCATTGACTCCTTTATATGAGATTTCCTTTGCTGGAGGATTGAAGTGGTGGAGGCCCAATTGGAGGGACTTAGTTTCTCGGTTCCAATATGTGTTATAGAAGTTTGTCACCTGTGTACTTATGTTGATTATTTTAATAGAAATACTATTTTCTCATCCAATTGATATCTTGAAAATATTTGAATTATTATTCCATGGGTGTATTTGTCATGTATGTTAATGGATTATGCTAATCTATATGATAACACTATATATTATCACCATATGATTGTGTCTCCTGGTTGTTGAGTACAAGTTTCTGGTATAAATATTTGGGTTGCATGCCCAATGGTGGTGTTCATTGAACTCTCGGACGAGGTAGGATTTTAGCCTTGTCTTGTTAGAATTTATTTTATATATCATACTTGTGATTAGAGCTGATTTCTCTGTGTCATTTTGTTTGTTGTGGTTTACCCCTTGCCATAGAGAGATTTACTCGTAATAGTGCTTCAAAGACATGTTCCAAATGCTTCTTGTGCTCCTCCATAATTTTGTTGTACACTATGATGTCATACAAATACACCACAATGAACTTCTGCAAAAATGAATGCAACATGTCATTTATCAATGTGCAAATCATTGCAAGGGCATTGCACAACCCAAAAGTCATCACTAGGAACTCATAGCTCTTACACCTTGTCATCATGGTTGTCTTTACCTTGTCTCCTTTTGCAATTCACACATAATAGTACCCATGTCAGAATTCAATCTTTAAAAATACTTTTTCCTTGGCCAACTTGTCAAATTAATCGACAACTAAAGGAAATGAGTATCGGTTCTTCACAGTTTGTTTGTTCAATGCTTGGTAGTCCGAAGACATCCTCAACTCTTAAGTTTATTTATTCTTCTTAAAGAGGACTGAGGCACCATATGGGGACTTGGGTGGACAAATGAATCCAACATCAATCAAATCTGTCAACTAACTCTTCAACTCTTTCAACTCATGCCCAAACAATTGGTAAGGAGCTCTTGTCAATGGCTCTAGTCCAATCTCTATATCTATATAGTGGTCAATAGTGCATCGCCATGGGACCACTTTCGACAACTCATCCAACATTATGTATCCAAAAAACACCCAACAATTCAATGAGCTCTGGTGCAATAGGAATCCCCACTACATCCTATTGAACTTCCTTGTTGTCATACTCGTCGTCGTCCCTAATTTTTATTTAAATATTTAGTTTTTACATTAATAATTAAGATTTTGCATTAAAAAAAACTATAAATGAAACATTTAGTTTGATAATACAAAATGAAGAGTTTCCCAAAAAGTTTTTTTCCATATAACCATAGGTGTATAGTCCCAAATATAATCTTTTCAGGCTTATGCATAATTATAATAACGAAGGTCATATATGTTGGTTGTGGAGCCTGATTATCTTCGTGATTCGGAGGTCTTTGTTTTCAATCGTGTTTATACCCCATAAAGACTTTACAACTAGGAATAATGTACACTCCTCCATGCAGGGGAGTGCAGAGGGGGGTTACCCCCTCTATGGGGTCTGGGGGAAAGTGTTCCCCTGGCAGGGGTTCAAGGATGAAGCCCATGAAGGAAAAATTGTCTTATAAATGTATATTGTAATTTCATTGTAAATCTGGATTGTTCATTATAAGGTCGCAGATCTGAAGGTAGAAGTTATGTTAATATTTTTTTCCCTAGAAGGAAACCCTCTTTTATGAGGGAAATGTATTGTGACTATGTATCATTATGAATATTGTATTCTGAGTGAGGAGACTGTGAGAGAAAGAAGAGGAAGTTACAATGGGTGTGTTGTAGGTTCTAGCCATTCATTTTCTGGATAATAATAAAGGAAGGACCTGAAAATTTCTCTGGTGGATGTAGACCATAAGGGGTGAACCACATATATCTGTGTCTCTATTGTATTGTGTATATTTTGTGTTTTATTTCCGCATTTATTTTACTTTATTGATCCATGATCCTATTTTTCTAACAATTGGTATCAGAGTGAAAGGTAACTTGTAGGAAAAGAGGGTTCGTGGTTCGAGTGGGAGAAATGGAGGAATATAGAAAGTTTAGGGTCGAGAAATTTAACGACAAAAACTACCAGTTATGGAAGATACAGATGGAAGATTATTTATATCAGAAGGATCTATTCCTACCATTGGGTGAAATAGCAAAGAATTCGATGACCATGAAGGACAAAGAATGGGAGGTTCTTGACAAAAAGGAACTAGGAACGATATGGTTGAGCCTAGAAACATCGGTGGCTTTCAATATTTCTAAACAAAAGACAACGAAGAAGCTGATGAACGCATTGGCTAAACTATATGAAAAACCCTGGGCATCCAATAAGGTATTTCTAATGAAGAGATTATTTAATATGAATATGTCAAAAGGTGGGTCTGTTGCAGATCATTTAAATGAATTTAATATGGTTACTAATCAACTGAGTTCTGTAAAAGTGGACTTTGATGATGAGGTTACGACTCTCCTAATATTTTTCTCATTGTCAGAAAGATGGAATGGCTTGGTCATGGCTGTAAGTAAATCTGTCTCTGGTTCAAACACTTTAAAATTTGATGATGTTGTTGGTGTTATCCTTAGTGAGGAAATGCGACTGAAAAGCATAGGTGAGACATCTGGTAGTGTGTTAAAAATGGAGAACAAGGGAATACAAAAGGATATAGGAAAAGGATCAGGGAACTGCGAGAATTCTAGGAAGGGCGAATCCAAATCCAGATTTGGAAAGATAGAGTGTTGGAATTGTGGGAAGAAAGGACATTTGAAGAAAGTTTGTAGAGTTCCAAAGAAATAAAGAGATCGACAATAGGAGAAAAATCAGGAAGCAAATGTAACAGGTGATGTGTTATACCCCATAGGAATTTTTTTCTAGATTATGTTCAATGTGATTTTGGACAGGTTCATTCGGGTGATGATGCACCTTGCAAAATTGTTGTAATAGGAAAGGTAAAAATAAAGAAAAGCAATGGAAACCAATGGTTGTTGAAAGAGGTAAGACATGTTTCATATCTAAGGAAAAATATAATTTCAACAGGGCAGTTGGCAAATGAAGGTTGTATATCCATATTTACAGATAAGGTGTGGAAGGTCACCAAAGGATCATTGGTGATAGAAAAAGGAGATAAGGTGGGTACATTGTAATTTTGTACTGGTAATACTGACTCTTCTATCTCTTTAGCTTCTACAGGAGAGGATATAACACTGTGGAATCATAGGCTTGGACACATGAGTGAGAAGGGGATGCTGATACTTCACAAAAGAAATTTGTTGTGAGATCTTAAACAAATTGATTTGGATTTTTGTGAGCATTGTGTTTATAGAAAACAGAAGAGCCATATTTCTCAGAGCTGGAAAAGAAAAGAAGAGTGAAAGGTTGGAGCTTGTGCATACAGATGTATGGGGACCAACTCAGGTATCATCTCTTGTTGGATCTCGTTATTATGTTACGTTTATTGATGATGCAACTAGAAAAACTTGGGTTTATTGCATTCGACAAAAATCTGATGTTTTTGATACTTTTAAGAAATGAAAAGCTTTGGTTGAGAATGAGATAGGAAAAAGGCTGAAGTGTCTCAAATAAAAAAATGGAGGTGAGTATTGTAGAAAGGAGTTTGATGATTATTGTTCATACCATGGGATTCGTAGAGAGAATACACAATAAATTGGTGTGTCAGAAAGGATGAATAGGACAATAATGGAGTGTGCAAGGAGTATGAGATTGCATGTTGGTTTTCCGTTATAGTTCTAGGAAGATGTTGTATATATTGTTGATTACTTAATAAACAGAGGACCTTCAAT
The DNA here is from genome assembly GCA_009831015.1 of Picea engelmannii. Lineage (NCBI taxonomy): Eukaryota > Viridiplantae > Streptophyta > Pinopsida > Pinales > Pinaceae > Picea > Picea engelmannii. The sequence continues at coordinate 74,517 of ML782030.1, forward strand.
TCCTTTGGATGGTAGAATTCTAGAGGAGGCATGGACAGGTAAAAAGGTAAACTATTATTTTTTGAAGACTTTCAGTTGTGAATCATTTTTCCATATTGATAAAGAAAATAAAACAAAGCTTGAGGAAAAATCCAAGAAGTGTACCTTTATTGGATACAATGTTAATGATTTTGGTTATCTCTTATGGGATTATGAAAATAAAAAAATCATTAGGAGTAGAGATGTCATATTCAATGAGAAGGTCATGTACAAAGATCAGTTGCAGGGAAAGAAACGAGAAAAAGAAAAACCAAAATACATAGTGCTTGATGAGATCATTGAAAAAGAAATTCCAAAGGAACCAGGAAATCAAAATGTACAACAACAAGAGAAGCAAGTACCTAAAACTCCTTCAAGTGTTGTTAGAATATCTACCAGGTTAAGTAGACCCCCTAAATGATATTCTCCTTCATTGTATTATTTATTGTTGATTTATTCTGGTGAACCATAATGTTATGAAGAGGCAATGCAGGTAGAAACTAAAAAAAATGGGAGCAAGGAATGAAAGAGGAAATGGATTCCTTGGTAAATAACTAGACTTGGGACTTGGTTCAGTTTCCTGGAGGAAAAAGAGCATTGCAGAATAAATGGGTTTACATGTTGAAGGAAGAAGATGGAGGGAAAAAGTGGTACAAGGATAAACTTGTTGTAAAGGGGTTTTCACAAAATAAAGGTATAGATTTTGATGAAATATTTTCTCCTTTTGTTAAAATGACTTCAATTAGGACTATTTTAAGTCTTGTGGCAGTAGAATATTTGCATCTTGAATAGTTAGATGTAAAAATAGCTTTTCTCCATGGGGATTTGGAGGAAGAGATTTATATGCAGAAGCCACAGGGGCATGAGCTCAAAGGGAACGAGAATTTGGTATGTAGGTTAAAGAAGAGATTTTATGGCCTAAATCAATCTCCAAGGCAGTGGTATTTGAAGTTTGACATGTTTATGACAGAACAAGGTTATAGTAGATGTTATTATGATCACTGTGTTTATTTTAAAAGGATAGAAAATGGAAGCTATATTATCTTTCTATTGTATGTAGATGACATGCTTGTTGCAGGGTCTAATATGAAGGATATAAATGTGCTCAAGAAGAAATTATCTAATTCATTTGCGATGAAGGATTTCGGTGTTGCAAATAAAATCCTTGGTATGAGAATAACAAGAGATAGGAAAAATCGAAAATTGACATTCTCTCAGGGTGAGTACATAGAGAAGGTGTTGGAGAGGTTTAGAATGCATAATGAAAGACTAGTTAGTAAACCTTTGGCAAACCATTTCAAATTAACAAAGGAAATGTTCCCCAAGACACAGGAGGAGATAGAATACATGTTCAGGGTCCCGTATTCTTCAGTAGTTGGTAGTTTGATGTATGCAATGGTTTTCACTAGACCAGATATTGTACATACAATGGGAGTTGTGAGAAGGTATATGAACAATCTAGGTAAAGAACATTGGGAGGCAGTAAATTGGATTATTGAGTATTTGAGAGGTAATTCTACTCATGCATTATGTTTTGAAGATTCAGACACTGTTCTAAGGGGATATGTTGATTTAGATATGGCAGGTGATAAAGATAGCAGTATGAGCACCACAAGGTATTTTTTTACTGTATGTGGAACAACAGTAAGTTGGATTTTGAAACTGCAAAAGTTTTTTTCACTTTCAAGAATAGAGGAAGAGTATGTTTCTGTTGCAAAGGCTAGTAAAGAGATGATTTGGTTTCAAAGGTTTATGAAGGAATTGGGAAAGAAGAAAGATAATAACACATTGTACTATTATAGTGAGAGTGACATTCATCTTGCAAAGAAATCAACCTTCCATTATAAAAATAAGCATATAGAGATCAGGTACAATTTCACACGATCCATCTTGGAAGATGGACATTTGAAGTTGGAAAAGATACACACTAGCCAGAACCCTGCAGACATTTTAACAAAGGGGGTAACCATGGAGAAACGTAGTTCCATATAAGTTTTAGCTGGTATTCAAGAATGAAAATGAATATGAGAAATTTTCCAGGTCCAAGAAGGACCATAGTCCATCATATACAACAACAGTGGAGTTCGTGAGATTAGTCTCTAAGTGGGAGATTATTGGTTGTGGAGCCTAATTATATTCAAGATTCAGAGGTGTTTGTTTTCAACCATGTTTATACCCCATGAAGACTTTACACCCCAGAATAATATACACTCCTCCATGCAGGGGAGTGTAGAGGGGGTTTACCCCCTTTGCGCGGTCTGGGGGCAAGTAGACCCCTGAAGGAAAAATTTCCTTGTAAATGTATATTGTAATTTCATTGTGAATCTAGACCATTCATTATAAGGTCGCATATCTGATGGTAGAAGTTATGATAGGGTTTTTCCCCCTAGAATGCAACCTTCTTTTATGAGGGAAATGCATTTTGGCTATGTATCATTGTGAATATTGTATTCTGAGTGAAGAGATTGTGAGAGGAAGAAGAGGAAGTTACAGTGGGTGTGTTGTAGGTTGTATCCCTTCATTTGTTGGATAATAATAAAGGAATAACCTAGAAATTTCTCTGGTGGACATATCCCACACTGGGTGAACCACGTATATCTGTGTCTCTATTGTATTGTGTATCTTCTATGTTTTATTTGTGCATTTATTTTATTTTATTTCTCCGCGATCTTGTTTTTCTAACAATATACCCATAGCTTTATTTTGGTTTACATGTTTTTCCTTATAATATAGATTGGATTTTCTTCTAATGAGGAAGGTTGAAATTCAATGTGACAATACAGTCTTCCTCGATGCTTTGGAATATAATGGGAATTCTTCCATCTCTGTGTGTTTTTATGTTGTTTAAAGATAATATTTAGGAGACTCTTGGGGTTTATAGCTAGCTTCTAAATATAATTTATTTCTCTACTTTTGCGGTTTGGATATTTTATTCTCCTTCTAGAATGATGATAAGAAACAATGTGTCTACAAATTAAATAAGAGACAGAGTCAAGAAAAGATTTATCGTTGATGATCTAAAAAAAATACAGAACCATGATAAAAACCAAAAATTAGGGTAAGTAGGAACAATAAATCCCTTTCTTATAGGCTCACATAACTCTCCAAATCCAAAAAATTATATAATGATTCACATCACTCAAAACTCGAAATAAATGTAATATGCACGTGCATGCAACTCAAAGCTAGAAAGAGGTGCCCAAACTAACCAACTAGCACAACAATTAATCAATAAATGCAAGAATCCCATAAAAGGTTATTCCCTTAAGGAAGTATAAACCCTCATTTCTAGGTTAGTTTGCTAGTTGGTTGAGTGAGTTGGTTATCCTGACTGAGATCTCTAATCTAGTTAGCTTTCCTTGGGAATTGAGCTAGAGGAAGATTCTCAAATTCAATATCAGTTCCTCTTAGTTTAGATAAAAAACAACTCCCTTCTTTCCTCCAAATGCTAAAACCTACCAATATGTTGGAAAAAGACTATAATAGATACAAGGTCATGATGAGAGTGTTGTTGTATAGAGAAATGCAGTAGGCTAAAGCTACAAGAAAGCATCAATAAATAGATGTATGGGTACTAAATATCTACTTGTGTATTATTAGGCTATTCAATGAGAAAGAATATGAATTAAAGTGATGCTTAAAACAAAAACTT
>ML782030.1:114735-131679 GCA_009831015.1 Picea engelmannii
TGGAAAGCTGCAATGCAAAAAGAGTATGATGCTCTTATTAAAAATGGCACTTGAGGTTGGTGGATCCTCCTATTGGCATCAAACCAATTGGTAGTAAGTGGATTTATATAAGTAAATATAAAGCTGATGGTTCTCTTGATAAGAACAAAGCAAGACTTGTAGCAAAGGGGTATGCAAAAAAAGAAGGTATTGATTATACATAAACATTTTCTCCTACAATGAAATGAGGCACTATTAGAACCTTATTTTCTCTTGCAGCTCAAAAAGGATGGAAAATACATCACATGGATGTAAAAACTGCCTTCTTAAATGGAGATTTAAAAGAAGATGTTTATATGTTGCAGCCAGAGGGTTTTTCTGTTAAAGGAAAAGAACATAAAGTATGCAAATTGATAAAATCATTGTATGGTTTAAAACAAGCACCTCTTGCCTGGTATGAAAATTTAACTGAACATCTTCTCAAGTTGAATTATAAGCATTTCAATCTAGATGATGCAACTTTATTTGTTAAGAAAGTTGGAAGATCGGTTGTATATCTAGTTGTCTATGTAGATGATGTGCTTATCACAGGAAATAATGATGATTATATAGCATCTATTAAATTTGGGATTAAATAATGATGTGCAGAAGGTCTTTGATGTGACAAATTTGGGATTACTACATTATTATCTAGGGATCAAAGTAGATAAAAAATCGAAGCACATTTTTATTTCTCAGAAGAAATATATTGGAGAACTATTGAGCAAATTTGATATGAAGGATTGTAATCCTGTTTCTACTCCAATGGAGTAGAATCTAAAGCTTACTTCAAATGAAGGTAGTGCATTTGAAGATCCAACAAAGTACAGACAACTTGTTGGAAGTTTAATTTATCTTACTATTACTCGTCCTGACATAAATGTTGTTGTAGGAATACTTTCCAGATTTATGCATCAGTCATGTGAAGGTCATTGGACAACAACAAAACGACTGCTCAAATATTTAAAAGCCACTCAATCATATGGAATCAAATATTCTAAAGTTTCAAACTTCCATCTCATTGGTTATTCGGATTCTGACTTTGACGGAGATAAAGAGAATGGGGTGTCTACTTCAGGTTATTTGATGAATCTTGGATCAGCAACCATCACTTGGAGAACACAAAAGAAATAAGTTCCTATTGATTCTAAAACTAAAGCCGAATACGTTGCAGCAGCTCAAGCCACAAAAGAAATCATTTGGCTTTAGAAAATTATTGAAGAATTGCAGGAGAAACAAATGACTTCAATGCCTCTCTTTGTTGACAATACTTCCGCAATACAATTGGCCAAAAATCCTAAATTCCATGATCAAACCAAACATATCAACACCAAATATCATTTGATTCGACATCATGTAGAGGCCAAAACCATTCATCTCAATCATTGTTCCACTTTAGAGAAAATTGTGGACATCTTTACTAAAGCTTTGGGTCAAGAGAAATTTGAAAATTTTTGAATGATGCTTGGGATGAGAAATGTCCCTTCGGATTAAGGGGGGAATGTTAACTAATCCATAACTGTAAATCCATAACTCCCTAACTATTTATCCACCCGTAACTATAACAGTTTGAAACTATCCTACAACTGTCTACAACAGTCCACCCATACTATATGTATTCGTTTTTCATTAATAAAAATATCTCTTTGCTTGGTGTGAACTGTGGAGTTTTTTTATCTGGCCTGTGTACATGAGTGAAGCCAACGTTTATCAAATCTGTCAACTGTCTCTTCAACTCTTTCAACTCAGGCTCGAAAAATCGATAAGATGTTCTTTTTCGGTGGCTACAGTCCAAGCTCTATATCTATATGGTTGTCAATAGTGCATTATGGTGAGAGCACTTTAGACAACTCATCCAACATCAATGAGCTCCACTGCAACAAGCGTCTTCCGAAAAGCACAATTGAAATTCTTCAAGAACAATTAGTTTCATCGCAAGAAAAATCCTCGAGATACTCGAACTATATAGATTCAATCACTCAAGTTTTGAGTTCCAACAATTTTTGACAAGATTTCAATAAAAATTAATCTAAAAATTTACTCTTAAAAACTCCAAAAATTTTGACAAGATTTCAATAAAAATTAATCCAAAAATATACTCTTAAAAAGTCCAAAAAATCGAAGGTTTAAAATAAGCGAATTTGATGTGGTTGTGTTTCAAAATAGGCACACTTAGTATAGCCATTCTGAATCCCTCGTCTCATTCTCGGTAGGTTCCCACCTCTGTTTCATCAAGAACAGTCAGCCTTTGGCATGCATGCTTCACACATATCTTTCAACAGGTTACAATTTTGCAAACACTTCAACTATGGCATCGCTTCAACATCCTCCATTTGCAAATACTTCAACATTTGCATTGATTTAGTATTCCCTCCGGGGACGATTCTTGGAACAATCAGAAAGTTTTATGATGAGATTTTCCATCTTCGGATCCGGTTGAAACCCTAGGCTCTTCTTGTTCTATGTGATAGAAATTGGCATCTCAGGCTAAGAATCTTTTCTAGGCCTCCATAGTTGGCACCCTAAGGTCCTGAAAGATTCATTTAGCCATCTCGACTTTCTGAGATACTGTCAGCCAAACCTAATGGTCGAAACATTTGTTTACAGTTTCGACCAGGATATTCTTCCCTACCCCTCCCATACCGACAGTGGAAACCACTCGATAACCCTCTTTCATTAATATCCATGTAAATGCAGTAACCACATCAATATCATCTTGCATGGCCACAGTTTGAAAATATTTTATCCATCAGAACAACCAAGCCGTCTTGCAATATCCATACAAATGCAGTGATGACATCGATGTCATATTACATGCCCACAATCTAAGATTTTGCAGCTCGATTTTTTTGTTAATCAGATCTTGTTTGTCGATGGTGGAGCCTCTGATATTATTCTACCACTGAGAACAATACTATGGAAGATACTCTTTAGTACCTTGGTAATTGAGTAGTATGACTAAGGGTATTGTCAAGCCTCCTTAGTTGGTGTCCTAAGATATTGGATCGAGTACTAATGTTTGACCCCACATGTATATCAAAAAGCTATATAGCATAGGGAAAAACCTTGTCCATAGGAACCCTGCAAACCCTAACTAAGGGGAACATTCTGACAAGGAATAGAAAGGATATTTTTGGTATCCAACCTTTCCTAATGCATTCTAGTTGCGAAATTCCTACACATTTTTTCTTGTTAAGAATTTAGGCATTTCGATACTATAGTATTATTCAGGCTCGAGTATAACTTTGCAGGAGATTAAAAAAATATTCTAGGTCCATCCAACACCCTTATTTGAGACCTATCTCATAGGATTCCTCTTTTCATTCCTATCATTGTGATACATGTTATCGCACAATTTGTACATTTCCCAAAGCCAAGGAAAGTGGATAAAATTTTTGCATAACTGGGAGTGACCTATCATTGTCACCTTAATAGGAAACCCCTTTCTATTTAGGAGTATGTCACAGTACCCAAGGGGAGACGTCCCCAGTGACTTGAGGGTTTGAGAAGGATGAGGAAAATGATATAAAGAAGTCCCTCCCATCTCAGAGGTCACTCAAGTCAAAAGGTTCATTGACTCTTATTAGAGATGAAGCAAAAGAGTAATATAGTGTACCTTCCCAAAAAAAGAAAATAAAGAGAAAAAAGAGCAATTTCCAAGTACTAAAATGATATTAATGCTTCATAAAACAATGAACTCTTAGAAAATAAACTAGATGATATAAAATTACAACAATAGAACAATTTATAAAAACAATGATAAATTTTGTAACATCCACAATAATTATTCTTCAAAATGCTTGAGAAAAGACTTGAAATAATAGTTTTAACTAGGCAATTTTATATTAGATAGTCACAAGCAGTTTTAGCCATGTCTAGCTAGCATAACATGTCACTTTTAGGCTTAAGTTGTTTTTGTTAGATTATTGTAGCAATCATTTTCAACAACAACAATTTAGTCAATGAATTTGGATAATCTAGGGTTAGTAGAAGTTAGTAAATGCTCCAAGGAAGATGGTTTGAAAGTTGTTTGATCAATCAATCACTTGTAGTGAGTAGACTAGTGCCTTTTAGGGTAATGGATTCAATGATAACATAAGTAACTCTTAGATTAAAATATCAATGGTAATACTTAGTCACACCAAGACTTCTCTGTTGTTGTTTCTCCTTTCCTTGGTCTAAGGTGCACCCCATTGGTGCACCCAGCCTTAGAGATCCATCTCTTTCCTTCACTTAGATTTCCTTGTCTGCATTTGGTTGTTCGCCCTTGATTTTATATGGACTCCAAGAGTCACTTGTGTGAAACATCGCGTCTCTTCAGTGTGTCACGCCCCTTCACAAATCATCACACTAAACTGACCGTTGTGTCCCTTTGTGGAACAAGTGTGCCCATATAAGCTCATGCACCCATCAATTATTTGTCTCTTGGATCAGTGTGCCCCACCCTTAGGCACATTCCCCTTGTCTCATGCTCTTCCTTATGTCGATTATTGTGAATCTTTGTGGGTGTGTCAATGGATTTGTTCAACCTCTCCGACGATCCCATGCTACTAAGTACAAACGGGTCTAGTCCTTGGACATGCTCCCAAGTTTCCCAACCCTTTCCTAAACACAACCCAAGTCTTCATCATTCATCACATGGGAAGATGAGTGTGTGACACCTTGGGCATGCATGTCACCACCATGCTCCATGATACTCCTACCCACAACGAAACATCTTTGTTTTCCCAATCGATCGTTTCCTCCTTATGCTCTTTGTCCCTTATGTCGTCGGATCTTCCCAAGGAGTGTACATGCTCTATGGGTGCCCTAGAAGGACTTACATACTCCCCAAATAAATTTGTTTCCATTCCAATAAATTTCATATCATTTTCTATCTATAGCAACCTTTGTTAAACTCTTGAATCATGTCCTCATAATTCCATAAGGACTCATACCTCTCCCAATTGTTCTCTTCTTTATGTTTGTCCTTCTAATGGATGAATTACTCATGCATTAGACCTTTTCCCTATCCCAATATGTGATTTGCCAAAATATTCTCTACCTCCAATTATAGCTTATCTGAAACCATGGTCGGTGCTATAGATGGCTCAACTCGAATTGGGTCATTCAGGTCCCTCTAGCGTAAATTCAACTAGCTAATGTGGAAGACAAAATCAATGTGTCATGTGTGGCATGGAAACTCGAATATGTAAGTAACATTTCCAATCTCCAAAAGAACTTTGAATGGTTCCTCATACCTCTGCATGAGATATGGAGCCATTCCTTTCGGTGGTGGGAATCGATCTATGCTTAGTTTAATATTAAGTAAGACCAATTCTCATACTTTGAATTTTGCGTCACTTTTTTTGTGATCTTCCTACTACTTCATTATGTCTGTTGCATTAGCCAAGTGTGTGTGAGCTATCTCCAACCAATCCTTCCAACCATTGATAGATTTGTCCCATAGTAACCCCGCATTCCTCTTTTCATCTCGATCACTATGATACCTATCATTTTAAACTTTTTTTTTACCCCATGGACCCATACCCTTCCTGACACCTTTATTTCCCATTTATCCCATTCTTTCTCTCTCGTTTCCCTAATCGCAGTTGTATATATCACTTATATTATTTTTTTTTTCTGTGGACCCAACCCTCTTTCCCTCATGGCTCCCACCCACCAAGAAGAAACCACTCAGAAATTGAATACCGACCTTACTTCGCTTCAAGCCCAAGTGAGTAAGGACATTCCCTCCATTCATGCCAAAATGGAGTACATCTAGGAAAACCTAGGTAGCCAAATTGTTGAAGTCAATTCCACTCTCCAACAATTCATGAACAAATTCAAGGGTCCTTCCTCCTCCTACCCACCTCTCTATACTGAAAATGGTGACTCCAATTGGCCTTTTCACTCTCATTCCAACTCCCTAGCTCATGACCCTTGTATTCCCAGACTTTACGTGAAAAAATTTCATGGCTCAAATCCAATATCCTGGGTCACTCAAATGGAAGAATATTTCTCCTTGCATGGCATTATCAATGAGTTGACCAAGATTTTTTACAGAATTCTCTATTTGGATCTAGAACAATGGAAATGGCGTAGAAATTGACATCAAGGGTATGTTGCTTGGTAACAGTTTTTTGTTGAGTTGTATGAACGCTTTGACATCGACACCCACCATTTAGGATGTCTGACCAAGTTGAAACAGTATAGAACAGTGGAAGATTTTATTGTTTCCTTTGACAATTTGGCTTTCTGAATGGAGGGAATGACAAATGATTTTTTCAGGGAATGCTTTATCAGTGGCCTCAAGGATGAAATTTGATCCTAGGTCATAATGGATTGCCCCGAGACTTGGTTGGAAGAAACTAAATGTTCCAAGGAGGCCCAATAGGTCATCTTCTCCCAAAGAAGAAAACCCACTTTTATTCCCTGCCCTAAACCCACCACCCCTACCCCTCAGGACACTTCTCTCAAGGTCCAAAAATCAATAGGGGTAGAAATGGATGAACATCAACTCAAGGGTCTCTAATATAGTTGTGATGACTAATAATTTCCACAGCACAAGTGTAAGGAAAATAAACATTTTATGGCCATTTAATAGGATGTTTCTGATGAAGATGTTGAGGTCTCTCTTGAAGTCGAGCTACCCAAAATAGATAATTTTCATCGATAGTTGATCCTCCCAAAGTTTAACCACTGATGTCACTGAATTCTCTCCTTGATTTTTCTGCTCCCCAAACCCTCAAATTGGTTGGTTACATTAAGCATTCGAAATTCATCATTCTAGTTGATAGTGGAAACACTCATAACTTCATTCATCGTCACCTTGCTCAAGAGGTAAATTGCTATATCAGTGTTGTCAAAAAATTTCAAATCATGATTGCCAATGGAGGTTCCATGAGATGTGGGGGGCATTGTGAAAATGTGTGCCTACAATTGTTCAATATAACCTGAAATATCACATGTTTGCTAATGACATGGGTGGTTGTCACATTATGTTTGGTGTTGAATTGTTATACACTCTTGGCCCCATAATCATGGAATTTAAGGATTTAACCATGCATTTCTATGGAGTATGTGATTAAGAATGGAGTATGTGAAGCGCTTCACCTTATTTACTACCTGTAAAATGGAGGATAATAAACAAATAATTATGTAATGTGCATTGGACCCATTCCAGACGAGCAAATTCATGTAGACCGAGTTCCGTATGGTTTTCAAAATTCTGTGTGAAAAACTGCAAAAAGACAAACACGGTGGGCGACAGTATCTTTGAACAGAGTAAAGTAAATATAAAAAATAAAACCTTGAAAATTGTGAGATTAGGGAGTTGGTTTTGTCAACAACCTCGCAATCGCGTAATAAATTGGACAGGGGCTTCCTTAATATGATTATTTCAATTTATTAATGAGAAAATAAAAATTGAAGGTAGAGAAAAAAAAATAATTTAACTAATGCAAATTCCAAAATTAATTCGAGGCTGTGTTAATGGCATTCTAGTGAAGTCTGTTGGACAGATCTAAAAATAGGTTTTTACTTTTTACTGTTTTTACTAAACGTTTTATTTTTTGTTTTTTGTTTTTTTCGGAATCTGTAAGTTTGGATAAAATCATTATTTTATGTTATTTAAATTGCATTTCTCAATATATAAATTGATTCAACTTTCTGAAAAACTCAGATACTTTGATTATAAAAACTTAGCCACTCAAATATGCAGAACCAATCATTCCTCACCCTATTTCTAACAAAATCAAAATCACTGAAATAAACCAAATAAATCTACCTAAACTTCTACCAATAACAATGACATGTCAGAATCCGTAAATATAGACAAAATCATTATTTTTTGTTATTTATTACATTTCTGTATACATAAATGGATTCAACTTTCTGAAAAAAGACCTTGGGGCACTCTGAAAATAGAAGCTTAGCCATTCAAATATGCAGATCCAATCATTCTTCACCCGATACAAAATCAAAATCACCAGAAAACACTTTAATTATAAGAACTTAGCCACTCAAATATACAGATCCAATTATTCCTCACCAGATTTCAAACAAAATCAAAATCACTAAAATAAACCAAATAAAAAAACTGATAACAAATATTATAATAAACAACATAGTACACCAGCTTCTACCAATAACAATGACATGTACTCTACCAATAACAATGACATGTACTCTGAACATAGGTAACACATATTTGTGGATCGGAAGTCCAAGGAGGCAAACAAACTCCTACAAACTCCTTTGACTCTATGCATAGCGTGCATACTATAACTATTTCTATACCTTATTTATAAATCACATACATCACTATTGCAAACCAGCAGTCGATAGTGTATGGCCCAGCCGAAGGTGAGAGAGGACTTCTTCATCAGTATGTGAACGTGCTGCATGAAACTAAGATTGATCATGCATCCATGGTGTAACAAACTAAGAATAAATCGGACATTAAGAAATAAATCAAAACAAGCTGAGCAATAAATCTTACTGGGAGGAGAACGCGCTTGGAGGCATTCGATTTCAAGTCGCTTTTTGAAAACTTTCCACCAAAAAATGATAGTGTCACTGGCCTCGAGTTCTTTCCTTTTAACAAACTTGAGCCAATGCTTCTTACTTACTTGGTGTTTGAACATGAATTCCTCAGTTATTTACCTTTCTTCATCTTTGTTATATACTCTGAGAGGAATATCTTATGGAATTTGTTCATCATCCCTGACCTACGTCCAATATCCAAGGAAATGGTCATCAATATTCCTCATATGTATTACCAGTTTACTCTGTCTCTCGTTTACGTCACTAGGCTGGAGCCTCTTTTCAAACAAAAATTTTGCAGCAATGTCCATAATCTTTTAGTGCAGAAGGAGGAGAGGTTAGAAGTGAATGATACATGGATAGATCTCTCTTTTTATGATACAAAAAAGATGAATAATTTCTTGCCTCGAGAAGTGTTGCTTTTTTTACATCTTAATACAAAAAAGATGAATAATTTATTTCGTGTCCCAAGTCCAATATTCATGTCCAAGTCCAATCCAATCTTGTAAAATTGTGGATTTGTAATATTGTAGTGACTCTCCCTTGGCATCTTGGATCAACCAAGGATATTTCACCTCGATTACGCCTCTTCACCTAGAGCATACTCATACTTTGTTTTTGGCTATGGACAAGTTATATCCTTACTCTATGCAACTCAGTTGTATATGTAGACATTTATTAACTTTGTTTAACACTTTATTAATTTGGCATACAACATAAAACATGTGGAACACAAGAGACATATATATAGTGTGAGTGGCACCAACGATACCTAATGCCCATCTTATTCATTTATTTATATTGTGAAACAGAAAGAAATATTTACAAAGACAGTGCTAGTGTCCTAGTTACAAAGATGGGAAGAGTCTCACGAGTATGCCTTACACATTAGAACTGTCCACACCTGCAATTTTGTCTCACCAAGACTTCTCCCTTGTTGTTTCTCATTTCTTCATCCTAAGGTGCACCTCACTAATGCACTTAGCCTTAGAGTTCCATCTCTTTCCTTCACTTGGTTTTCCTTGTCTTCGTTTGGTTGTTCGCCCTTGCTTTTATATGGACTCCAAGAGTTACTTGTGCGAAACCTCTCCGACGTGCCCATGCTGCTAAGGAAAGACAGGTCTACTCCTTTTGTGTGCTCCCAATTTTCCCTGCGCTTTCCAAAATGCAACCCAAGTCTTCGTCATTTGTCGGAAGGGAAGAAGGGTGTGTGCCACCTTGGGCACACACGTCACCACCATGCCACAAGGTGCTCCTACCCACACCTAAACATCTTTGTTTTCCCAATCGATTGTTTTATCCTTGGGCTCTTTGTCCCTTCCATCGTCGGATATTCCCAAGGAGTGCATGCACTCAATGGATGTCCTAAGACGATTTACATCCTCCCCCACTAAACTTTTTTCCATTCCGACAAATTTTGTACCACTTGCAATCTGTAGCGACCTCTGTCAAACTCCCGAATCATGTCCTCATATTTCCATAAGGACTCATACCTCTCCCAAAATTTCTCTTCGTCAGGTTTTTCCTTCCAATGGATGAATTACTCATGCACTAGACCTTTTTCCTGTTCCAAGATACGATAGGCCAAAATATTCTCTACCTCTAAATCTAACTTATTTGAAACCATGGTCGATGCTCTAGATGGCTCAACTCAACTTGGGTCATTCGGGTCCCTCTGGCATGACTTCAACTAGCTAATGTGGAAGACAAGATGAATGTGTTGTGTGTGGAATGACAACTTGAATCTGTAGGTAAAATTTCCAATCTTCTCAAGAACTTTGAATGGTTCCTCATACCTCCTCACTAGAGATGGAGTGATCCCTTTCGGTGGTGGGAACTGATATATTCTTAGATTAAGTAAGACAAACTCTCATACTTGGAATTTTGTGTCACGTTTGCTACAATTTTCCTACTGCTTCATTATGTCTATTGCCTTACTCAAGTGTGTGCGAGATATCTCCAACCAATTCTTCCAACTCTTCACAAAACCCATCGTTGACAGATACGCCCCATAGTGACCCTGTGTTACAAAATGAGAAGTTGTGGGTTGATGTCTATTAGTCAACTGGAATGGATTGTATCCCATCGCTAAAATATTTTGTAGGTTATAGCTGAACTAGGAGGCATCCAACAAGTCTGACCAATTCATATGATCTTCATGTACATAGTGTGGCAAAATATCCTCGAGAAGTGCGTTGATTCGTTCGGTCTTCCCATCTGTCTACGAATGATAGGATGAACTCTTCAACAACATTCTCCCCGCAAGATTGAAGAATGTTTCCAAAAGCTTACTCGTGAACCTTGGATCCATATCCAACACAATGTTCAACCCCCAATACTTCACTATGTGCTTGAAAAACAACTTTGCAACTTCTTCATCTCTGCAAGGCATTTTCATTTCAATGAATACAACATGCTTGGAGAACCAATCCACCATGAAAATAATATCATTGTATCCCTACACCATTGGAAGTTGTGTGATGAATTCCATCGAGAAACTCATCCATAGTCTCTCTAGAATCAATAAAGGTTACAACAACCCTATGCTCATTCTGGTGTCCCTCTTATCCCACTGAGATATAAGACAAGTGTGAACGTAATCCTCCACATCCTACTTCATCCTCTCCCAAAAGTATCCTCGTTCCAACAATTCCATCATTCTTTGTTGTCCTTGGTGGTCAACCCAGGGTGAGTCATGGCATTTTGTTAGGGACCTAACCCCTCACGTAGCTAGAATAATATATTCTCCATGTAATAAAGGCTGACATTAGTTAATAAGGCCTAAATATATTTTCCAGGTAATAAAGGCTGACATTAGTCAATAAGGCTTGTTTAATAATTGTGAACAAGTCAATGTAAGAAGACCTAATAGAAGTTTTTGCTTCTAGAAAGATCTTCCTCTAGGATGTTTTCTAGAAGATAGAAATAGTATAAATAAGAGTAGGAGGAATTCAAAATATTGTCTTGAGAATTACTATATTAGAGCTTTGCTCTGTTGGAAGTTTCCCCTTCGAAGAGGCAAGTGAACATTTTTTTCTTTGAATAAAGGTATTATTTTTGGTAATGCTCTTCTCAATATTTTGGTGTTGCATTGATATCTGTTGTATATTCATGTTTCTATGTATTATATTACCTCTGGTACTTTACAAGCGGTATCAGAGCACTTTCCTTGGCAGGAATTGTGGGTAAATTGTTTTTCCAAGGTAGAGACGTGTACTATCGGCATCTTAAAAGAACAAAGAATTGTCATTCTATGGGTAAAATTGCAATGAGGAAGACTCCACGAAGGCAATACAGACAGATTCATGAGGTTTCCTAGAAACCAAAAGTTTCTCCCTTGCTGGAAACCACTATAACCCATATTGGTACCCCTCAAGTAGTATCGCATCAGACATAATCTGTACATCGCCATCACTCCCACGTACATGAAAGTATATAGGGAGTCCCCTAGGTGTTCTGAAACCAACCCTAGATCAACCGATTGACCACTTGACTGCTATAGTGCCACCAAGAACAACACTCAATAAGATACTCTATAGTACCTATTGGATCACTGAGAGGGGGGCAGGGGGTGAATTAGTAATGGAGCAATTTAATCCCTTTTTAACCACAGTATGTAAGTGTTGTTAACTTTATGATCAATTTACCAATATCATTCAACAAGTGCAAAATAAATGAACCATGGACAATGAGAAATCACACACATACATAATACACTGGTATTTTTACATGGAAACCCAATGTGAGAGAAAACCACAAAATGTTTTTTCTTATATCTATTTAAGAAATACATTCATTAGAAGCACCAACTTCCTTTGTTCTCCAGCTACAACTAGAAGGAGGCTCCAACCCCCTATATTTTAAGGATACAACTTGAGGGAAGCTCCAACTCCCCAATTCTTTGGTTACAACTAGAAGGAGGCTACAACCCCCTATTATCTTTGGCTACAACCGGAAAGTGGCAACAACCACCTATACTTTCCCTGACCAACCGCCTTGAAATATAAGTGCCAAATGTGAACAACCTGTCACTATTACTGCTGACCTTTGTTACTGTCACTGTTAACCTCTGTCACTGTCATTGATCCAAATATGTCACTGTCATGATTCTTCTTCAAAATATTCTTGCATATTTCTGACTTGTATATCCTGCAACACACGGGTATCCATTCTTTTCTTAATTGCAACTCGCAGATTACTAGTAACTCTCTTGGCTTCACTATTTTTTCTTTGTCAATTGCCACTGCTGAACCTGATAATAGAAATCATCATTGTAGTCTAATATCCGATCATATATTCCATATACCCTATACCAAAAGTATATAATATGAACTGAATTCAAGAATGCCTCACCAACCAATTGTCATACATATACCATGAACCATTCATCAAATATAGGAAACCCTTACATCCATCATACAATGAACCCTAACTGTAATGCAGCCTCAAATTGTACCAGTATCTTCACTAATGATCTTCAACCAATATGCCTCAAATATGCTCCAAAAACACAAGATGTACTATAACAAACCATCTCATGGAGTGTGTCAACCATATCAGGCCAATACATGATAAATATACCACTATAGATCTTCCTCATACAACAAGTACCAACGAGCCCACAAAACCTCAAGGGTACATGCTTTATCTTACATGATAAAATCTTAGGCCATTTCCAATAACCAACTACAACAAGTACATAACATACCTTTTAATTTCTGTAGAATTTTTTGTTGTACCAGATCACTGTCACACCTTCCTGTAGTCACATCTCGACCCTACATATTGTCACTGATGATAGATCATATCTTCCTTTTCATCTTTGAAAACATATTTTGGATTTATATTTATTAAGCTCATGAGTGTCCTCTCTTTGTCCCACTATGGCCCGTGGATGTCTGCTCCATTCTAGTACTGCAATCTATGAATGTCTTTAGTAAAACCTTAATTCAGTACCCATAGTCTCGACTCTTCGTACCTACAACTTTGTTGTTTCTTCAGACTCACTTATATATATTTTTCAATGATACATTCCCATAACAACTCACAAAATAGATATTTAATGTGCTCAATAGATTCTTATAGGAGACCCTTTCTCTCTTATTAATACTCTCCAAGTAGATTGTTCAAGGGGTTACCCTCTAACTAACTTTACCCAACTTCCTTCTTTTAGGGATAACCCACTTCTAACCATTTTGTTCTCTTACATTCACTTTATCCACAAATAGTAAATTCACCACTTCTAGTTGCAATTATTATTATTATTATTTTTTATTTTTTTTGCAACAACTTAACGCATGATTTACTCCTAGTTACAATCACTTTGACTAGTAAACTTCTTCTAGGAGATTCTAGAATAAATTGTCTTCTTTGACCTTCTAGGGGATTTTAGATAACTCATCAGGGTTATCCAACTTCACAAGGCCATATCTCTCTAATCGTGAGTATTTATGTGACGTTCTACATATCACCAGAAATGGAACAACATGTAATATCCATCTAGAATAGTCTTACCTACAAAAACACTGATATTCATAACTTTCAACCTCAGAAAAACTTAAATCCCTTAACCATATTGTTGGAGCTACCCAAATTTTCTACCAAAATTGCTTCAAGGTTTGGCATGAATGAGAACAAACCCAATTAATAAACAATCCCCCCCTTTGTCATTGATGGAAACACTCTGATGCAATGTTGAAGTCATATCACTCATGCTCCCCCTGTGACCATCTCTCCCCCTGGAAACATGTATTTGTTCTCTCTCTCCAAGAATCTAAATCTCTCACCATGAATATGATGAATCTCTTCCCCTTTGACTTCAATGACAAAGATAGCTTTCCATCGAGGCTACTCCCCCTAATTGAATTCTCCTTGGGGATGTTTCCCCTAACTGAACTCTTCCTGAAACTTCTCCCCCAAACTGAACTACCCACTTTATAGTGCTTCCTCATGTAAATCTAAGACATATAAGAATATCATTCAAAATTAATTGCGGGGAAGAAATTACACCAAGTTTCTGAGGAAGATACTTAAAGGGTTCCCTTGGAAGCAGTTTTGTAAATATGTTTGCAATCTATTCTTTGGTCCCAGCATACTCAACTTGAATGTTATTCTCTACAACATGTTCCCATAGAAAATGATATTTTATTGGAATGTTCTTCATCTTGGAGTGAATCATTGGATTATTTGATATGTTGATGGCACTTGTATTATCATAATATATCAGAATAAGCTCCTCATACTCGATTTGTATATTTGTCAAAGTTCTTTTCATCCATAGAACTTGTGTACACCATGTTGTTTCTAAAATATAATCTGCTTCAACTATAGAGAATGATAATGATGGTTGTTTATTGCTTAGAAAAGATACCAAACACTCACCCAAGTAGAATTTTTCTCCACTTGTACTTATTCGGTCATCAATGCAACCTATCGAATCTACATCTGTGTAGGCAATATGTACTGATAGATCTTTTCATTTTGGATACCATAATCCAAACTCGTTTGTACCCTTGAGATATCTAAATATCCTCTTTATGGTAAGAACATGTGATTCCTTTGGTGTTTCTTGAAATCATGCCACCTATGTTACACATGATTTTGGTCACCCCAGTGATCACCTGACAACATGTGTTAATGTTCCCGAAAAATATTAAAAGAGGACTTTCTCCACGGGAAAAGTGATTTGTTTTCCTATATTAAAAGCCATGTCAAGGAAGGTCGTCGCACCCTGCTATATGCATGGGGTGTGATGATTCTTGATCATTGCACTCTTCCCTAAACCTGGACTGCGACGTTGTCGCAAGATGCTTGTGCATAGTGTGTGAAGATACTTAAAGCATAGGAAAAGTCAAATTTCATAAATGTTCTAGAAGGGGATCTTCTAGAAGATGAGGGGGGATCTGATCGGTTTTGATCTTACTCGCTTCTTTGATTTAGTGGGATTCTCCTAATCTTCTCATCCATCTCTCTTTCACACTATATAAGGAGGGATCTCTCCTGGAAAAGTCTAAGGTTGAATGGTATAAGATTTGTATGGAGTGTTCTACTTCAGATTATGCTTGAGATCTTTGATTTAGTTCTTCAAGTCAGATTGTGTATCTTCTTCATTCAAGGAATTGGAGCAAAGGTGTGTGTGTTGAAACGAAGAGTCATTGAAAGGGGACCTTGAAACATCAAGGCATGGGTTGTATTCTCCACTTTCTATTCACTTAATAGAGTAATCCATTTCTTCCCTATATAAGCATCTCGTCTTCTATTTTATAATTCCTTGATCATATACATGGAATTCATTAGAATACATATATCTTTGTTTTCCCTCTTTCTTGGTTTCTGGTTCTTAGACATGTTTACTATTCTGCAAACTCAAGGAAGGAGCTACAAAGATGACCCTAGCGAGGACAAGCATCGTTTAAAAGGTATGTCACTTGTAACTCATTAAACTAGTTCATATGATGATGAATTTTAAGGTGAAGTGTGTATTCTATTCTATTTTGTTCTAGTTTCCTATGGAAGCTAGGGAGATCTATTTGTCTTCGCACTTACCGATTAATTCGATAACAACCTGTCCAACTACCTACGTTACATTTGGTCTAAATGTTGTCACATATAGTAAGCTTCTAATCATTGAACTGTACTTCCTCTTATCTATAGACTTTGAATCATCATATTTACTTAATTTACAACTGGTATGCATAGGAGTATTGGTTGGTTTGCTGTATTCCATCTTGAATCACTTTAGCATTTCTTTGATATACTTGGTTTGAGAAATAAAAATTCCTTGGTTTCTTTAACATATATGAAGACCCAAAAAGAAGGATAATTCTCCAAGTAATGACATTTCAAATTTGTTCTTCATATCCTTTGCAAATTAATGTCTCATCTTGTCATCATCACTTCCAATGATAATATCATCAACATAAACTTGAATTAACAAAATACTATCTTGATTTACCTTGATGTAGAGGTTGTTTTCTTCATTTTATTTCCTGAACCCTTCCTATTGTAAATATTTTTCCAGTATGGAATACCATGATCTAGGGGCCTGTTTGAGACCATACAAGGCCTTCTTCAACCCGCAAACATAATTTTTATTCTTTGTCAACTAAAATCCTCCTAGTTTCTCAATGCAGACTTCTTCTTCTAGATCCCCATTCAGGAAGGTTTATTTCACAACAATCTAATACACTAAATAATATTCTTAGATCATGCATAAGATAGGATCAATCTAAATTCTTCCATTATAAAAAATGGGAACAATGTCTCTTCAAAGTCAATACCT
Source organism: Picea engelmannii (assembly GCA_009831015.1). NCBI lineage: Eukaryota > Viridiplantae > Streptophyta > Pinopsida > Pinales > Pinaceae > Picea > Picea engelmannii. The sequence goes on from ML782030.1 coordinate 131,561, forward strand.
TCAACATGAGAGTATCCTTTACATACCAATCTATATTTGTTCCTGGTAACTTTTCCATCTTGATTCCATTTGTTTCTGAAGACCCACTTTGTTCCGATCACATTCTCATACATTGGCCT
>ML782030.1:131729-166257 GCA_009831015.1 Picea engelmannii
GAGTATCCTTTACATACCAATCTATATTTGTTCCTGGTAACTTTTCCATCTTGATTCCATTTGTTTCTGAAGACCCACTTTGTTCCGATCACATTCTCATACATTGGCCTTGGAACCAATTCCCAAGTGTCATTTTCCTCTATCTGATCCAACTCTTGATCCATGAATTTTATCGAGAATTCATCCTTGTTGGCTTCTTCAAAGTTGATTGGTTCAATATAAGATAAGAGTGCTAGGTGAAGTTGTTCAGTTGAAAGAATTCTTCTTCTAGTCTCAACTCCTGCATCTTTGTTCCTGATAATCTGATCTGATGGATGATTCTTCTGTATTCATTTGTTGGGTGTCTCTAGGGGTGCTTAAATATACTTCTCTTCTTCATCTTTCCCTTCTTCTACTTATTCTTCTTTTGCTTCTTCTTCATGAACCTGCTCCATTAACTAATTTTCTTATTCCTTTATTTTTCTTCATGAAACATTTGTATGCTTTCCTTGTGCTCAAGTACCCAATAAGTAATCCTTTGTCCACACAAGAATTGAACTTTCCCCTGCCATATTCTCTTTTGATGTATCATTTGCTTCCAAAAACTCTGAAGTGCTTCACATTCGTTGGTCTTCCTTTCCATATCTCGTAGGAAGTTTTATCACTGTTGTTTCCAAGAATTACTATGTTTTGAATATGAATTGTTGTATGCACTACATGTGCCTAAAATAAATCTGTCATATTGGATTACATTAACATAGTTTGGGCTATTTCCTTTACTATCATGTTCTTCCTTTCGATGATTCCATTCTATTGTTTTGGACACAAAGAATTGTATTTTTATCCCATGCTTGCTACAAAAATCCATAAATTCCTTTGAAGTAAACTCTCCTCCATTATTCGATCTCAAACGTTTGATTTTTGAATCTATTTCATTTTCAACCATTTCCTTGTATATCTTGAAGTTCTAGAATTCTTCTGACTTCTTCCTGATAAAATAAACCGTAGTCATCCTTGTATAATCATTAACCAATAACATAAAATGATTCTCACCTTTCAACCATTTTGTTCTAGTTGGTCCAACTAGATCAGTATGTACAATTTGCAGTGGTCTTGTTGTGGAGTATTCCTTTTATTTGAACTTGGTCTTGGAGCTTGATCAATTTTCTGTTGTGGAGTATTCCTTTGATTTTAACTTGGTCCAATCAGATTAGTATGCACAATTTGCAGTGGTCGTGTTGTGGAGTATTGTTGTTTTTGGAGCGTGATCCATTTTCTATCTGGTTGTATCCAATTTGGGACTTGTCATGATTTGGCCTTTGACTACTAATAATATCGTCCAAAAAATTTGAGTTGTTTTACATGTTTTTGTTTTTAAGGTCTTTTATCAATGTGACAATCTCTACTGTCAAACCTCCAATGATCTTGTATTTTTCTTCCAACCATTTTTTGAGTGCTTCTTCAATTCTTTTTTCTTCTTCAACTTGGTTTTTTAATTTAGTGATCATCTACTCTAGTTCTTAGGAGTTTGAATTTTGAGTTTCCTCTTTTCTTTTTAGTTCTTCCTGTAGTGATGTGTTTTTCTTCTTTTCAATTTTTGTAACTTCTATGGCACTCAACAGTTCTTCTATGTAGTCAAATTATTTCCCTTCATATTCTTCTTCGGTACCTTCTTCATCAGAATCTTCTACTTCCATGAATAGAATCCTTTTTGTATCACTTTCACTGACTTCATCTTCATGTGATGAGGTGTTGTCTTCTTTGGTGCAAAATATTTCTATGAGAAATTTCTTTTTGGTTCTTTTGCCTTTGTATATTTGTTTCCTATTTGAATCATCTTCTTCATTCCTTTTCTTTTTCTTATGGGGACATTTGTTAGCAAAATTACCAATACCATCACAATTAAAACAAATCAATGGAAGCTTACCTCTATATTTGCCGGTTCCCTTTTTCATTCCTCTGACAAAGTTGGATACTTCTTCACTGTCTTTTGAGATGTCACTGCTACTGCTATTTGAATTTTCCTTTTGCTTTAAATTCTTAGATGATTTGAATGATTCTTATTTTGTAACTAGATTCTCCTTTTTTGTTCTCATTTTATATGTTGTGAATATTCCATGTAGCTCATCCATGTTTATCGAATCCATATCTGTTCTTTCTTCTAGTGTTGAGACATTAGGATCAAATATCATTGGAAGATATATTAGTACCTTTTGAACAATTATAGATTCATAAACTTCTTCTCCCAATCCTCTAATTTCATTCACTATTTAATCAACTTGTAAAAAGTAACCTACAATATTCTCATCTTCCTTCATGTTCAACTTTTCAAATCGACCTCTGTAAGTTTGAATCTTTGTTGCCTTGACTTTTTCATATCCTTCATACACATTCTGAAGTTTGTCCCAAATCTCCTTTACGAAGCTGCACTGCATAACTTTAACATATATCGAATCAACCAGACCATTCAAGAGTGTATTTTTGGATTTTGAATTAATTAGAATGAGTTTCCTTCCATTTTCATTTGTTGGAGGAAAAACATATTCTTTATATCCATCTACAATTGATTTCCAAACCTCAAATCCATGTGCATGTACATATGTTTTCATCCTTCTTCTCTAGAATGCATAGTTATGTCCATCAAAATGTGGTATTCCATTTGTATACCTATTGTTGCTCTCCACGATCTACCTTTCAGTCATTAAACTGATTTATGAAGGAACCTGCTCTGATACCAATTGTTGGATTATTGAGAGGGGGGTGAATCTATAATGGAGCAATTTAATCCCTTTTAACTACAATATGTAAGTGTTTTTAACTTTATGATCAATTTACCAATATCATTCAACAAGTGTAGAATAAATTAACCATGAACAATGAGAAATCACACACATACATAGTACACCAGTATTTTTACGTGGAAACCCAATGTGGTAGAAAACCACATAATGTTTTTTCTTATATGAATTTAATAATTACATTCATTGGAAGCACCAACTTCCTTTCTTCTCCAACTGCAACTGAAAGGAGGCTCCAACCCCCTCTTATTTCAAGCTACAACCTAAGGGAAGCTCCAAATCCTCAATTATTTGGCTACAACTAGAAGGAGGCTACAACCCCCTATGTTCTCCAGATACAACCGGAAGGTGGCTACAACCACTTGTCCTTGCCCCATCCAACCGGCATGAAATATAAGTGCCAATTGTGAACAACAAGTCATTGTTACTGTTGACCTCTATTACTTTCACTACTAACGTATGTCACTATCACTGATCCAAATCTATCACTAACTTGATTCTTCTTCAAAACGTTCTTGCATTTATGTGACCTATACATACTGCAACACACATGTATCCTCGCTTTTCTTAACTGCAACTCAAAGATGTTCGTGACCTTCCTCACTACAACTCACTGATTACTAGTAACTCTTTCAACTTCACTATTGTTTCCTTTGTCAACTGTCACATCTGAACCTCATACTGGAACTCATCATTGTAGTCTCAGATATGATTATATATGCCATACACCCTCTGTCAAAAGTATATGCTATGAGATGAAGTCAAGAATGCCTCACCAACCAAGTGCCATACATAGACCATGAACCATTCATCAAATATAGGAAACCCTTACATCCATCATATAATGAGCACTAATTGTAATGAAGCCTTAAACTGTACCAGTATCTTCACTAACACTCTTCAACCAAGATTCTTCAAATATGCTCCAAAAACACAAGATGTACTATAATAATCTATGTCATGGAGTGTGCTAACCATATCAGGCCAATACACTAGAAATATACCACTTTATATCTACCTCGTACAACAAGTACCAACCATCCTACAAACCTTGAGGGGTACATGCTTTATCTTCCATTATCAAACCCTAGGCCATTACTAATAACCAACTACAACAAGTAGATAACATACCTTTTAATTTTCGTAGAAGAATCTATTGTACCAGATCACTATCACAACTTCCTGTAGTCACTTCTCATCTTTGCATCTATTCACTGATGATAGATCAGATCTTTATTTTCATCTTTGACAACAGATCCGTGCTTTGTCTTCAGTAATCTCGCAGGTATCCGCTCTTTGTCCCATTGTGGCATGTGAATGTCTGTTCCCTTCTAGTACTGCAACCTGTAGATGTATTCATTAAAACCCTAGTTCAATACCCGCAGTCTCGACCCTTCATACCTGCAAATGTGTTGTTGCTTTAGACTCACTACTATATATTTGCCAATGATAGCTTCCCATAACAATTCATAAAAATAGATATTCAATCTTCTCAATAGATGATAATGGGACATCCTTGCTCTCATATTTATACTCTCCAAGTAGCTTCCTCAAGGGGTTACCTTCTAACTAACTTTACCCAACTTCCTTCTTTTAGGGATAACCCACTTCTAGCCACTTTGTCCACTTGCAACCACTTTGTCCACAAATAGTAAACTCGCCACTTCTAGTTGCAACTAATTTATTTTTAATTATTTTCTTTTTGCAACAACTTAACTCATGATTAACTCCTAGCCACAACCACTTTGAATAGTAAAATTCTTCTAGGAACTTCTAGAATAAATTGACTTCTTTGAACTTATAGGGGCTTCTAGATAACTCATTAGGGTTCTCCAATTTCATAAGGCCATAACTCTCTAACCATGAGAAGTTATGTGACATTCCACATGTCATTGGAAATGGAACGACATGTACTATCCATATAGAATATTATTACCTACAAATACACTGATCTTCATACCTTTAAACTTCAAACAAACTTCAGTCTCTTAACCATACGGTTGGGGCTACCAAAATTTTCTACGAGACTTGCTTCAAGGGTTCACATTAATGAAAATCAACCCAATCAATCAATAGTACCTGAGTAATTAGGTAGTATAGCTAAGGGTAAGGTCGAGCCTCCTTAGTTGGTTCCATCAGATATTGGGTCCCGTACTATTGTCTGACTATGTGCATATATCAAAGAGCTATAGCACAGGGAAAATCCTTATCCATAGGCACCCTGCAAACCCTAACTAGGCGGGAACATTCTGAAAAGGAAAAAAAATGATATTTTAGTCATGCAACCTTTCTTTCTGCATTATGGTTGAAAAATTCCTACACATTTTTTCCTGTTAAGAATTTAGGCATTTCAACACTATGGTATTTTTCAAGCTGTAGTATAACTCCACAGTAGTTTAAAAAGAGAATGGGTTCGACCAACACCCTTATTTGAGACCTATCTCATAGGATTCATCTTTTCATTCTAAACACTATGATACCTATCATTTTTAACTTTTTTTTGCACCGTGGACCCATACCCTTCCCAACACCTTTATTTCCCACTTATACCTTTGTCTTTCTCTCATTTCTTTGATCGTAGTGGTATATATCACTTATATTCTTCTTTTTTCCATGGACCCACCCCTCTTTCCCTCATGGCTGCCACCCACCAAGAAGAAACCAATCAAAAACTGAATAATGGCCTTACTTCCCTTCAGGTCCAATTGAATAAGGACATTCCTTCCATTCATGCCAAAATGGACTAGATCCAAGAAAAACTAGGTAGCCAAATTGTTGAAGTCAATTCCTCTCTCCAACAATTCAAGAACAAATTCCAATGTTCTTCCTCCTTCCACCCACCTCTCTATATTGAAGATGTTGACTCCAATTGGCCTCTACACTCTCATTCCAACTCCCTACTTCATGACTCTCATATTCCTAGAGTTGAGGTGAATAAATTTGATGTCTTAGATCCAATAGCCTCAGTCACTCAAATTGAACACTATTTTTTCCTATAAGGCATCATTGATGACTTGATTAAGTTTTGTTATAGAATTATCCATTTGGATCCATAACAATGGAAATGGTCAAAATGGCGTATAAATTCACATCAACGATATGTTTCTTGGTTACAGTTTTTTGTTGAGTTGTATGAACACTTTCACCCAGACACCCACCATTTAGAATGTCTGACCAAGTTGAAACAATATGGAATAATGGAATATTTTATTGCTTCCTTTGAGAATTTGGATTTCTATATGGAGGGCATGACAAATGATTTTTTCAGGAAATATTTTATCAGTGGCCTCAAGGATGAAATATGAGCTCAGGTCATAATGGCTCTCCCCTAGACTTTGTTGGAAGCAACTAAATGTGCCAAAGAGGCAAAATAGGTCATCTTGTCCCAGAGAAGAAAAACTAATTTTTTTCCCCTCCCTAAACCCACCACCCCTACCCCTTAGTGCACTCCTCTCAAGGTCCAAAAATTAACGTGGATAGAAATGGATGAATGCCAACTCAAGGGTCTCTGCTATAATTATGATGACAAATACTTTCCAGGGAACAAGTGTAATGAACATAAAAAATTTATGGCCATTTCAGAGGATGTTTTTTATTAAGATGTTGAGGTCTCTCCTGAATCCGAGCTAACACAAACAAATAATATTATGCCACCTGTTGATCCTCCTGAAGTTGAACCACTGATTTCGCTAAATGCTCTCACTGGTTTTTCTAGTCCTAAAACCCTCAAATTGGTTGGTTACATTAAGCACCGGAAAGTCATCATCCTAGTTGATAGTGGCAACACTCATAATTTCATTCATTGATGCCTTGATCAAGAGGTCAATTCCTATATCAGTGCTATCAAAAATTTTCAAATCATGATTTCCAATGGTGGTTCCATGAAATGTGGGGGGTGTTGTAAAAATGTGCATCTACAAATTGGTCAATATATGATCTGGATTATTTTCGGCACAAAATGAGAGTGAAGATGTAATAAAGAAATGCACAGAGATATCACGTATATCCAATAATATAACAAAAATGTATCAGAGATGCAACCATAAAAACAAAGATACAATAATACATGATTTCTATTAATGAAATAAATGTACAGAGATTATAAAAATACATAGTGAAAGACCCGCTAGAATGGTGGCAGCTTATTTCTGAGAAGAAATGTGACGGCTACTCGCATTCACAAGAATATTGTTACAATGAGGCTCGGAAGGATTTTTTACAATAAACAGGAATTTCAAAAACCCTAGACATCCAAAAACCTAACCCTGGGAGATGAAGCACCAAAAGTCATGCGGGCCCTGTTTGGGTATGTTGGTACATCAACTTCCTGGGGTCGTAACTTTTGCATATGATATCCATCTGACACGATCAATACCTTGTTAGAAATATCTATCCGAGGAATACAAATTTTGTGTGAGCAACATCGAAGGAATTATCATTTTGCTCCCCTTTTTCCCCAAAAAACGTCATTTAGGGCCTCAAAATGGCTCCGGAAGTTCAGGACTCGAAAAACTGCTAAAAATAGTAAATTACCAAAATTGTCAGAAAATAGTTTTGACCCATTTGGAAAAGGTGGGTGGCCACCGATATCCACCTGGATCAATCCTCCCTCCTTAAAAAGAAATGGTCTCCATTACATTCATTTCTCAGGGGAGAGGAAAAAGAGTTTGTTGAATTTGCTTCTTAATGAGTTGCTTGCCTTGTTGGGGAAGTTGCATTGCTTAGCTTGTTGAAGGTTGTCACAAACATGTGGTTGGAAGGGTTGGACCTTTTTAACTAGTATGGATATATGAGGTGCCTGTGTGTAGAAGGAAAACATTGTTGCAATCTTGTCAACCTGTTTCTCTTGGATAGAATGTGCTTGGGCCGAAGCTGTAGTGGTTGTAGTATCCTTATGTTCACCCTTTGAACAGATTATGAAGAAGATGGATTTTTTAGTATGAGATACTACCTTATGGCACTGTTTAAGTGGGACAATAGTTGGAACTACCTAAAAAATTGTAAATTACCAAAATTGCCAGAAAATAGTTTTGACCCAGTTAGAAAAGGTGGGTGGCCACCGATATCCACCTAGATCAATCCTCCCTCCTTAAAAAGCAATGGTCTCCATTGCGTTCATTGCCCGGGGGAGAGGAAAAAGCATTTGTTGGATCTGCTTCTTAATGAGTTGCTTGCCTTGTTGGGGAAGTTGCGTTGCTTAGCTTGTTGAAGGTTGTCACGAACATGTGGCCGGAAGGGTTGGACCTTTTTAACTAGTATGGATATATGAGGTGCCTGTGTGCAGAAGGAAAACATTGTTGCAATCTTGTCAACCTGTTTCTCTTGGATAGAATGTGCTTGGGCCGAGGCTATAGTGGTTGCAGTATCCTTATGTTCACCCTTTGAAGAGATTGTGAAGAAGATGGATTTTTTAGTATGAGATACTACCTTATGGCACTGTTTAAGTGGGACAATTGTTGGAACTACCTCTGGCATTCTATAGAGACGAACCCCCAAAGTAACAATGACACTACGGGGTCAAGACTCATAAACATCATGGATCTTCCACATATATCATTGGCCCAAGAGAACATCATAGAAATACAATGGGGAAACATCACATAATACCTCATCCTTGAAGGGATGGATATCGTATGACAATCACCACTGCTGGCTGACACAAAGATCTCATCCTTGGTGAAGCCACCCTATGTTGTATGGTTGTGAGTGTGGTCTTCTCGACAATGCCAACTGTTTGATGACCTTTGTTGAGATGAGGTTATTCTGGCTTCCACTATCAACAATAAAATGCAGCGGGGTCCCCTTCACCCACATCTATGAATGAAAAAGGCGCTCCCCCTCTTCAGGATCTGTTGGTTCTTTTGGTTGAATTGTTGCAGTCATGACAATAGCAGTGGGGTCTATGTCGATGATCTATCTTTTACCAGTATTTTCATAATCAGATTCTAAATTAGGGTTTGACTCCTTGTCTTTGATCTCGGCCACCAATGACTGTTTTAAGCGACATTCATCAGTGTTGTGCCAGGGGATTTTGTGTAAATCGTAACATTTTCCAGTGTCCTTCTTTGCCTTTTCACGACCCTTCTTTTCTTGTGGCTTGGACTATTTTTCGGGAGACTGTTTGTTAGGGTCAGCTTTCTCATACTTTGGTTGTTGCGGATTTGCAGACCCGAACTCCCATTTTTTTGGGTGCTTAAAGTTCTGCTCAATTTTAGCAACATATCAATAAGCATAACCGAGTGATGAGATGTCCAAAAAATCCATTTCAATTTGGATGTATCTGTGTAGAGCCCCGTAGTATTTTGGAACCATATTTCGCTCAGAGTCTTTTATACCCAGCTTGGTGCCCAAGGTATGGAAGGTATTGGTGAACTCTGAAACTACTTGGCCCCTTTATTTTCGTAGTGTGGTCCATCTCATGTACTGGTCCTCATAGTTTCCAACAGAGTAATATTGATCCTTTACTGCATCCACAAAAAAATCCCAAGTGGGCTCGACCCCATATATTCCAGAATCCTATGTGGAACTTTGCTCCCAGTAATTTTCCCACCAATGTTCGACATGGGGGAGAGATTTAAGGAGTGAGATGGTGATATTTTCCCTCTCGAAAAAATTATGAAAAGAGAAATAAACTTCTAACATATTTAACCATTTGTCTAGGGCATTCACATCTATCTGACCTTCAAATACAGAAATATCAAAATTAACCTATACCTTGAAAGGAGAGGTGCTTGTAAAGTGGTTGTTTGATGAAGATGTGCATGTGGCTATCGAAAGGCATTGAAGGATGTGGGAAAAATTCTCCATCATTTCGTCCCTCTGTCACATGAGAACTTGCTCAAGAAACAAATTGATAGGATTGTCTGCTTCGTCGTTTTTATTTTCTTCTGCCATGGAGGGTTTCTTGGGTATGAGATATCGATTGTCTTCAAGAGAGACAAGCTTGAGACTGAACTTGTTGTACTCGAACCTCGTTGGGGAAATGCACTGAAAAATTATCAACAACAACCTCGTTTGATACCACTGATCCGGATTATTTTCGGCACAAAATGAGAGCGGAGATGTAATAAAAAAATGCACATAGATATCGTGGATATCCATTAATATAACAAAATGTATCAGAGATGAAACCATAAACACAAAGATACAGTAATACACGATTTATATTAATGAAATAAATGTACAGAGACTATAAAAATATAGAGTGAAAGACTCGCTAGATTGGTGACAACTTATCTCTGAGAAGAGATGTGACGGCTACTCGCATTCGCAAGAAAATTGTTACAATGAGGCTTTGAAGGCCCTTTTACAATAAATAGGATTTTCAAAAACCCTATACATCCAAAACCCTAACCCTGGGAGATGAAGCACCAAAAGTCATGTGGGCCCCATTTGGGTAGGTTGGTACATCAACTTCTCGGGTTCGTAAGTTTGGAATACAAACTTCGTTTGATGTGCTCAATACCTCGTTAGAAATATCTATCTGAGGAATACAAATTTTGTGTGAGAAACATGAGAGAATTTTCATGTTGCTCCCATTTTTCCCAAAAAATGTCGTTTAGGGCCTCAAAACGGCTCCGAAAGTTCAGGACCCAAAAAACTGCTAAAAATAGTAAATTACCAAAATTGCCAGAAAACTGTTTTGAGCCAGTTGGAAAATGTGGGTGGCCATCAATATCCACCTGGATCAATACAACTTGAAATATCACATGTTTGCTAATGACATGGGTGGTTGTGACATTGTGCTTGGTGTTGAATGGTTACGCATTCTTGGCCCCATAACCATGGACTTTAATGATTTAACCATGAAATTCCAACAAGAAGGACAATAGTATAAATTACAAAGAATTACTGCAAGGCCCCCAAAGATTACCAGTTCCCACCGCATGGAAAACGATACTAAAAAAAGGCCATCCTAGCATAATTTCCCAACTCCATTCCATTCAAATAGTTGAGACACCACTAGTACACACAAAACTTCAAGCTATCATTTACCACCATCCCATTATTTTCCAAACTCCCCAAGGCATTACCCCCTCTCACAGAGACAATGACCATTCCATTCCTTTAATTCCAGACATTATTCCTCCCCTTGTTCGCCCTTATCATCATCCCTTTACTCAAAAAAATGAAATTGAGAAAAATTTCCAAGAATTGTTAGAATCAAGTGTTATCCATCCGAGTACCACCCCTATTCTTCCCTTGTTGTCATGGTCCTCAAGAACGAAGGAACTTGGCACATCTGTATTGATTTTCATGCCCTTAATAAACTTACCATCAAGGATGACGAATTCCCTCCTGAGGTTGGACGTCTTAGGGACATAAATTTTCTCTGTAAAGTGCAACAGTCCATCACATAGCCAAAAATTATGCATTTTTCCTTCCTTCATCTACTTCGTGATGTTCTTAATTATGTGATTAGGATGTAACCATTCCTTGATCTATTCATGAAACTCTTCCATGACATGAATTTGACTACCCTCTAATGTAGGCAACTCGTCTTCCTCCTTTAAGAAAATGAGTTCTTCCTTTCTTCTAAAAGAATTTGTGGAATCATTAAGCCTTCCTAGCCTATACTCAATGGTCATGTCAAATAATATGAGGAAGTAATTCCACCTTTCCTTCTTGGGTGACAACTTTGGCTACATTGGGAATTAACTTGTAGCAATGTTGTTTATCTTCACGAAAAATGCCTTTCCCAACAAGTAGTGTCTCCAAGTATGTAAACAATGTACCACTGTAGTAATCTACTTCTCATGAACGAGGTACCTCCATTCTCAATCTTGGAGATCTCTTCTCTCAAAGGAAGTCGGATGTCCCTCCTATGTTAAAACCCCTCAAATGGATAAATCTGATGCATCCATTTGCACTTCAAATGGTTAGAAAAACATGATCGTGGAGAAATAAAGTAAAAAAAAAATGTGGAAATAAAACATAAAAGATACAAAATACAATAAATACACAAATATATGTGGTTCACCCAGTGTGGGCTACGTCCACCAGAGAAATTTCTAGGTCCTTCCTTTATTATTATCTAGCAAATGAAGGGATACAATCTACAACAAACCCGATGTAATTTCCTTTTCTTTCTTTCATAGTATCATATCTCATAATACAATATTCGCAATGATGCGTAGCTGCAATACATTTCCGTCATAAAAGAGGGTTACCTTCTAGGGAAAAAAAATCCTAACATAACTTCTACCCTCAGATATGTGACCTTATAATGAATGGTCCAGATTTACTATGAAATTACAATATATATTTACAAGGCAATTTTTCCTTTGGGGGCTTCGCCCCCAAAACTTCACTTTCCCCTAGATCTCCCAGTCAGGGTAATGATCCCCCCGGATCCCGCAGGGGGGGAAATCCCCCCCGCATGGAGGGGTGTACAATATTCCTAGGTGTATAGTGTTCATGGGGCATAAACATGGTTGAAAACAAGGACCTATGAAACAGGAAGATAATCAGGCTCCACAACCAACAATCTCCCACTTTGAGACTGATCACGACAAATCCACTATTGTTGTACATGATGGACTATACTTCACCTTGGACCTATAAAATTTCTCATCTTCACCTACATTCTTGAATACCAACTAAAACTGAGAAGGAACTCAGTTTCTCCCTGGTTACTCCCTTTGTTAACATGTTTGCAGGATTTTGCCTAGTGTGTATCTTTTCCAACTTCAAATGTCCATCTTCCAAGATGGATCATATGAAATGGTACCTGAGTTCTATATGCTTAGTATTCGAATGGGAGGCTGAGTTATTTTCAATATGAATGGCACTCTCATTGTCACAATACAACCTTCTATTCTCTTATGTCTTTCCCAATTCCTCCATAAATCTCTATAACCAAATAATATCCTTACTAGCCTCTGTAGTAGAAACATACTCTGCCTCTGTTGTTGAAAGTGAAACAACCTTCTGTAGTTTCAAAATCCAACTTACTGTTTTTCAACCTACAGTAAAAACATACCTTGTGGTTCTCCTCCTGCTATCTTTATCACCTACCATATCTGAATCAACATATCCATGTAGAACAACATTTGAAACACCAAAACATAATGCATGAGTAGAAGTACCTCTCAAATACCTAATAATCCACTTTACTTCATCCTAATGTTCTTTACCTAGATGTTTCATATACCTTCTCACAACTCCCATTGCGTGTGCAATATCTAGTCTTGTGCAAACCATCGCATACATTGAGCTACCGATTGTTGATGAATAAGGGACTCTAGACATGTATTTTGTCTCCTCTTGTGTCTTGGGACACATCTTCTTGGTTAATTTGAAATGGTTGGGCAAAGATGTACTAACTGGTTTTTCATTTTTCATTCTAAACCTCTCCAACACCTTCTCTATGTACTCACCCTGAGACAATGTCAATTTGTGATTTTTCCTATCTGTCGTTATTCTCATACCAAGGATTTTATTTGCATCACAGAAATCCTTCATCTTAAATGAATTAGATAATTTCTATTTGAGCACATTTATATCATGCATATTATACCCTGCAACAAGCATGTCATCTACATACAATAGCAAGACAATATATCTTCCATTTTCTAGCCTTTTTAAATAAAGACAGTGATCAGAATGGCATCTACTATAACCTTGTTCTGTCATAAATCTGTCAAACTTCAAATACCTATGCCATGGAGCTTACTTTAGTCCATACAATCTCTTATTCAACCTGCATACCAATGTTTCCTTACCTTTGACCTTATACCCATGTGGTTGTTGCATATAAATCTCTTCCTCCAAATCCCTGTGAAGAAAAGTTGTTTTTACATATAACTATTCAATATGCAAATCTTCTACTGCCACAAGACTTAAAATAGTCCTAATTGAAGTAATTTTAACAACAAGAGAAAATATTTCATCAAATATATATACCTTTCTTCTGTGCAAACCCCTTTCCAACAAGTCTAGGCTTGTATTGATTTTTTTCTCCATCTTCTTCCTTCAACTTGTAAACCCATTTATTCTACAATTCTCTTTTTCCTACAGGAAATTGAACCAAATCCCATTTTTGGTTATGTACTGGGGAATCCATTTCCTCTTTCATTCCTTGCTCCCACTTATTTTTAGTGTCTACCTGCATTGCCTATTCATAACATTTTGGTTCACCAAAATCCGTCAAAAATAAATAATACAATGAAGGAAAGTATCGTTCAGGCGGTCTACTTCTCCTCATAGATATTCTAACAGCACTTGCAGGATATTGAGGTACATGTTCCTCCTACTATTATACATTTTGATTTTCTGGTACCTTTGAAATTTCTTTTTCAGTGATCTCATCAAGCATTGTGTATTCTAGTTTTTATTTTTCCTGTTTCTTTCCCTACAATTGATCTTTGTACATGCCCTTCTCATTGAATATGGCATCTCTACTCCTACTGATTTTTTGATTTTCATGATCCCATATGTCATAACCAAAATCATTAACACCATATCCAATAAAGGTACACTTCTTGGATTTTTCCTCAAGCTTTGTTCTATTTTTTTTATCAATATGGACAAATGCTTCACAACCAAAAGTCTTCAAAAAAGAATATCTTACCTTTTTACCGGTCCATGCCTCCTCTAAAATTATACCATCCAAAGAGATTGAAGTTTTCTGACACACCATTTTCTTGTGGTGTTCCTAGAACTGTCTTCTCTCTATGAATCCCATGGTATGAAAAGTAATCATCAAACTCATTGCTACAATATTCATCACCATTGTCTGATCTGAGACACTTCAACTTTTTTCCTGTCTCATTCTCAACCAAATATTTCCATTTCTTAAAAGTATCAAAAACATCAGATTTTTGTCGAATTCAATAAACCCAATTTTGTCTAGTTGCATCATCAATAAAAGTAACATAATAATGAGATATACCAAGATATGATACCTAAGTTGGTCCCCATACATTTGTATGCATAATCTCTAACCTTTCACTCTTCTTTTCTTTTTTGACTCTGAGAAATCTGACTCTCTTATGTATTCCATAAACACAATGCTCACATAAATCCAAATCAATTTTTAATATCTAGAAACAAATTTCTTTTGTGAAGTATCTACATCCCCTTGTCACTCATGTATCCAATCCTATGATTCCACAATGTTGTATCCACTCCTGTAGAAGCTAAATAGATAGAAGAGTCAGTATTACCAGTACATAAATACAATGTACCTACTTTCTCTCCTTTTGCTATCACCAATGATCCTTTTGTGACCCTCCACACCTTATCTGTAAATATGGATATACAACCTTCACCTTCCAACTACCTTATTGAAATTAGATTTTTCCTTGGATATGGAACATTTCTTACCTCTTTCGACAACCATTGTTTTCCATTCATTTCCTTTATTTTTACCTTTCCCATTCCAATAATTTTGCATGGTGCGTCATCACCCAAATAAACCTGTCCAAAATCACCTTGAAAATAATCTAGAAAATGTTTCATATGGCGTGTGGCATGAAATGAAGCCCCTAAATCTACTACCCAAGACTCAAAAATATTGTCTACAGAAAGAATAAAAGCATCTTGTAACACATCACTTGTTACATTTGCTTCCTGATTTTTGTCTTGTTCTCCATCTCTTTGTTTCTTTGGAGCTCTACAGTCTTTCTTTAGATGTCCTTTCTCCCCACAATTCCAACACTCTATCTTTCCCAATCTGGATTTGGATCTTCCCTTCCTAGAATTACCATGGTTCCCTTATCCCTTTCCTCTATCCTTTTGTCTTCCCCTGTTCTCCATGTTTAACGCATTACCTAATGTCTCACGTATGATTTTCCTTCATATTTCCTTGCTAAGGATAACACCAACAACATCATCAAATTTTAAAGTGTTTGAACCAGAGACATAGTTACTTACAACCATGACCAAGCCATTCCATCTTCCTAGCAATGAGAAAAATATTAGAAGAGCCCTGACCTCATCATCAAATTCCACTTTTATAGAACTTAGCTGATTGGTAACTGTATTAAATTCATTTAAATGATCTGCAACAAACCCACCTTCTGACATCTTCATATTAAATAATATCTTCATTATAAATACCTTATTAAACATTGAGGGATTTTCATACAGTTTAGCCAATGCATCCAACATCTCCTTCGTTATCTTTTCTTTTGAAATATTGAAAGCCACTGACACTGCTAGGCGTAACCATATCATTCCTAGTTTCTTTCTGTTAAGAACCTCCCATTGTTCATCCTTCATGGCCGTCGGCTTCTTTGCTATTCCACCCAATGGTAGGAATAGATCCTTATGATATAAACAACCTTCCATCTACATCTTCCATAATTAGTAGTTTTGGCTGTTAAATTTCTCAACCCTAAACTTTCCATATTCTGCCATTGCTCCCACTACAACCAATAACTCTCTTTTCATGCAAGTTACCTTTCACTCTGATACGAGTTGTTACAAAAAAAGGGTAGTGGAGTAATAAAATAAAAATAAATGCAGAAATAAAACACTGAAGATAAACAATACAATAGAGACATAGATATAGGTAGTTCACTAAGTGTGGGCTACATCTACTAAAGAAATTTCTAGGTCCTTCATTTATTATTATCCAACAAATGAAGGGATACAGCCTACAACACACTCATTGTAACTTCCTCTTCTTTCTCTCACAGTCTCTTATCTTAGAATACAATATTCACAATGATGTATAGCTGCAATACTTTTCCCTCATAAAATGGAGTTTCCTTCTAGGGCCAAAAACCATAACATAACTTATACCATCAGATTTGTGACCTTATAATGAATGGTTTGAATTTACTATGAAATTAAAATATATATTTACAAGGAAAATTTTCCTTTAGGGGCTTCGCCCATGAACCCCCATTGGGGAATGCTTTCCCTCGAACCTCACCAAAGGTCGGCTTGTCCTCGGACCCGCCATCCAAGGAGATGAGCCCCTCATACCCTACAGGGGGGAAATCCCCCCCACCCACTTGGAGGAGAGTACAATATTCTGGGGTGTATAGTCTTCATGGATTGTAAACACGGCTAAAAATAAAGACCTATGAAACAAGAAGATAATCAGCCTCCATAACCAAGACAAATGATTTCTCAATGCATGGCACCTTCAACATGGGAGTAGTGACAATTATGTGTTTTATCTCTTCAAACACAAACTTTCTCCTCTCTTTCAATTTCCATGCATTCTTATTTTTCAACAAGTTAATGAGCGATGCAACAATCTTGGTGTAGCCTTCTATAAACTTGCGATAGTAATTGGATACTCCAAGAAAGATTCTCACGTCATGAACTATCTATGGATCTTCCCAATATTTGATTACCTTGAACTTTGTAGGGTCCATTTGAATGCATCCTTGGCCAATCCAATGCCCCAATAATGGTATCTTAGTCATCCCAAAAACACACTTGGAATTCATCAAGAACAATTGGTTTCATCGCAGTGCTTGTTACAACAATTTTTTCCTCACTGCATGCAAGTTGCTTGGATGGCCTTTCTATTTCCCTATGCAGACTTGAAGTTCCATTTTTTTTCATTCTAGAGAAAAAAGAAAATATGTTTTCACATATACACACCCTATCATTTATACAACAAGTGTATAGGTAGGTTTCTCCACTACAGCCCGCATACATCGGGTTTGGTGCTCAAAATTAAAAATAATGTTGGTTTTCTATGCCATGTCATGAGATTCATGATCCTTGACCTTCCATATATTGGAAATTCTCAGACTCAGCCCTTCAGTTCCATTTTAAGGATATATATTGAACCATATCTAAGCCTTCAAATAGAACAATTCAAATTTGAGAGAAAAGAAACACTGGAGAAATTTCACTTCATATTGAGTCTGCATCCCTTTGTCCTTGAAAGTCTAAACTCCTTATTAAACCCCTAACATCTCCTTTGTTTGTGAAGGAGAACCTTATTAATCCTTTATATTAGCTTTCCTTTGGTGGAGGATTGAAGTGGTGGAGGCCTAGATGGAGGGTTTTAGTTTCTCGGTTCAGATATGTGTCGTTTTAGAATTTTTTCACCTATGTACTTATGGTAATTATTTTAATAGAAATACTCTTTTCTCATCCAATTGATATCTTGCAAATATTTGAATTATTATTCCATTGGTGTATTTGTCATGTATGTTAATGGATTATGCTAATCTATATGCTAACACTATATATTATCACCATATGATTGCGTATCTTGGTTGTTGAGGTCAAGTTGTAGGTATAAAGCTTTGGGTTGCATTCTCAACGGTGGTCTTCATCGAACATCTAGACAAGGTAGGATCTTAGCCTTGTCTTGTTAGCATTTCTTTTATATAGCATACTTGGGATTATAGTTGATTTATGTGTGCCATTCTAAATTTTGTGCTTTACCCCTTGCCATAGAGATATTTTTCTCGTAAAAGAATTGACGACCATAATGGGGATTGATCTTCTTTTTTGGGGTTTGGAATGTTTTTCTCCTTGATTTTCTCTTTGTTAGCATGTGTTTCCTTGTCTCCTATTGCTTGATAACCTATTCTTTTACTAGGTATACGAGATGTTTCCCCTGAGAGACATGTATATATGCGATTTTTCATCTTTTAGGGTGCGTATATACGTGATTTTTTCTCAAACAATCACGTACATCAGCTCTTTAGTCTTGTTGGATGAGTTTGGTGTTTGTTGGGTGAGTTTGGTTGGTTGTTGAGTCTTCTTGGGTCTCTGTCCTGACTGTTAAATGCTTACAGAGTGATAGGAAGCCTTCTTATTGTTGAATTTTTGGGAGGTTTTCTTTCTTATCATCATTTTCATTGGTTTTCCTTGCACATTGGTCTGAGTGTTCGCTTTTTGGTTTCCTTCTTGGCTTGCCACTTTTTTCTTGCAGTAAGGCATGCCTGTGAATTTTCTATTCAGTTCTTGCATTTTCTTTTCTTTATATTGAAAATACAAAAATATTTTCTCATTTTTCATTATGTAATTTTCACTTTTGATTACTTTTCATTGATTTTAACATATTGGGAGAGATTGCATTTCATTGAAATTGTAGAGATTGCATTCGAAAAATTGCATTTGGAAGCATACCATCTCTTAGAAATTCAAGACTAGTACAGTGATTTTATATTTTCTTCTTTTTATATGTTGAGTCATAATATCATCAGTTTCATGACCACACCTCTTGCATAAGAAGAATCCATTAAACTTAATGCTAATCAATTAAAATTGAGTAGAAACAATTTTATTTTTCAGAGTACACAAACATGTATAGGACATAGGGCCTTGAAATAGGATTTTGTGAGTAAGATTATCCAATGATATTAAATAAACATATGTGTCTGACCAGGGAGTGGTGAAACCCATTATGTAATTAGTGACGTCAGGAGGCTCCACTCACACTGTAGTTAAGCACGAGGTCACGCAAAGTTGGTTGTAGGGATAACGCTCTAATACCTTTTTAGTGTTAGAGATACTTCTAGGGTCCTATTCATATTTGGTGGTATTAATAGTACATACCTACTCTAGTNGGGCTTTTTAGCCACTATATCATGTTTTTGTCCATTGGAATTTTTTTTCTTTATTTTGGTGTGCTCTCTAATTATTAGTTGGCCCTAGGATATTTTTTTATATCTCGAGTCTTGAGTCATTGTGGAGAAAGACCAACATCCTCGCAGGTCTTGTCGTTTGTTGAATTTACCATCGCATCTTGATCCTTTACTGAAGTTTCCTTCTAAAAGAAATAAAGTTAATAAACGTGGTACATATATCTCCACCTCCCATACTTGTGATCATCCAGTTACGAGTAGTGATTCAAACCCAAAATTCATAGGGAGTCCCTCGACTCCTATATATTATGTGATTAGTGGGATCCCTTCGACTCCTTCATCCTCCATGGTGGGGGTGCCAAAGATCCCCACCTCTAGTGCTACCCAACCTATAATTTCTACTTGACCCATAGGAAGGAAACCTTTCAGATCTCTTTTTTGTATGCCAAGTCACAATTCTCAGTCAATACCTTCGGTCTCTAATCCATTTTCTTTCGGTATGCCCAACATGATGTAGAAATTCCCATCCTCCATTCCAGCCACTAATGTGAATCCTCAATACAATACTAATGGGGGCACGACTCCTCTATATCAATACAAGCATACTTTAATCCAAGCCCAATAGTGTCAGAAACTTGCACCAAAATTCTATGGTCCTTATACTATTCTCAAACACATGGGGCCATTGTCCTATCAATTATATTTAACTAATCAGTCCAAGCTACATCCTGTTTTTCATGTCTCATTCTTGAATAAAGTGATTGGAACAAAATGGTACGCCCAGACCAACCTACCATAGTTAGATGAAGAAGGTTCTATTTGGATGTAACCATAAGCAGTCTTGGACCAACGAGAGCTTCACCTCCATAAATGCACCATCAAGGAAGTTTTGGTTCATTGAAAGGATACTCCACCAGAAGATGTCACTTGGGAACCGACTACCATTCTGTAGCAGTTTCCTCATATCAAGCCTCTAGGAAAAGGATATTTTTCAACGACGAGGGCATGTTAGGGACCTACCCCCTCACATAGATAGAATAATATATTTTCCATGTAATAAAGGCCAACATTAATTAATAAGGTCAAAATATATTTTTTATGTAATAAAATCCTACATTAGTTAGTAAGGCCTATTTAATAATTGTGAACAAGTCAATGTAAGAAGACCTAATAGAAGCTTCCAATTCTAGAAAAATACTATAGAATATTATTTATAAGATAGAATTAGTATAAATAAGAGTAGGAGGAATGAGAAAACTTGTCTTGAGAATTATTGTAATAGAGCTCTACTCTGTTGTAGGTTTCCCCATTGAAGAGGCAAGTGAACATTGTTGTCTTAGAATAAAGTAATATTTTTTGTATTTCTCTTCTCAATATTTTGTTGTTCCATCGGTATCTACTGAATATTCTTGTTTTTGCATATTATATTACATATGGTACTTTATGAATTCCTTCATGAGTTCCTTCCTGAGGTTGGATGACTTAGGGACATATATTTCCTCCGTAAAGTGCAATAGTCCATCGCATAGCCAAAAATTCCACATTTTGCATTCCTTCACTTGCTTCATAATGTTCTTTGTTGTGTGATAATTCTCTAACCCTTCCTTGATCTATTTGTGCAACTCTTCCATGACATGAATTTGACTGCTCCCTGATGTAGGTGACTCATCCTCCTCCTCTAGGACAATAAGTTCTACCTTTTTGTTCAAGGAATTTATGGTATCATTCAACCTTCCTAGCCTATACTCAATGATCATGTCAAATTACGCAAGGAAGTCCTACCACCTTTCCTTCTTCGGTGAAAACTTCAACTACGTTGGGAATTAACTTGTCTTAATGTTGTATGTCTTCACAACAAATTACTTTCCCAACAAGTAGTTTTTTGTAATTTCGTAAACAATGTACCATTGCAGTCATCCACTTCTCATGAATGGGGTACCTCCATTCATGATATTGGATCTTTCTTCTCTCAAAGGAAACTATATGTCCATCCTATGTTAAATTCCCTCCAACGGAAAAATATGATGCATCCATCTACACTTCAAAAGATTTTCTCAATGTATGGCAGCTTCAACACGGAAGCAATTACACTTCTGCATTTTATCTCTTCAAACACAAAATTTCTCCTCTTTGTCCAGTTCCGTGCCTTCTCCTTTTTCAACAAGTCAATCAGTGATGCAACAATATTGGATTAGCCTTCTATTAACTTGCTATAGTAATTGGCTACTCCAAGAAAGACTCTCACGTCATGAACTATCCACAACTCTTCCCAATATTCAATTAACATGACCTTCATAGGGTCAATGTGAATGCATCCTTGGCCAATCCAATGCCCCAAGAATGATATCTTATTCTTCCCCAAAAAAAACTTGGACATCTTCAAGAACAACTGGTTCCATCGTAGTTTCTCAAATACATGTTCCAAGTGCTTCTTTTTCTCCTCTATACTTTCTTTGTACACCACATTGTCATACAAATACACCATAATGAACTTGTCCAAAAATGACCGCAACATGTCATTTATCAATGTGAAAAACGTCGCAAGGGTGTTGCACAACCCAAAAGGAAACACTAGGAACTCATAGCTCCCATACCTTGTGATCATTGTTTTCTTCACTTTGTACCTGATAGTAACCCTGTCATAGGTGAAGCTTTGAAAAGACTCTAGCCTTGGAAAACTTTTCAAATCAATCAGAAACTAAAGGAAATAGGTATCAATTATTCAGAGTTTGTTTGTTCAATGCTCGATAGTCCAAATACATCCTCATCTCTTAAGTTTCCTTTATTCTTATGAAATAGGACCAAGGCACTATATGGGGACTTGGATGGACGAGTTGTTAACTAATCCTTAAGTGTAAATCCGTAACTCCCTAACTATCTATCTACCCGTAACTATAACAGTTTGCAATTGTCCTGCAACTGTCTACAACTGTCCTCTCATACTATATGTATTCGTTTTTCATTAATAAAAATATCTCTGTGCTTGGTGTGAACTATGGAGTTTTGTTGTTTGGCCTGTGTACAGTGGTATCAGAGCCACGTTTTTTTTACCCACGTTTTTTAAAACTCCATGCTATTGTGTGCCTGCGTGAGCTCCAGATTCGAGAGGAGCCACCTGTAACTGTGTAATTGCAGTGTAGTTGCATTTGCAGCGAAGGAACAACAAGTGCCCGAAGGCCCTCCAACATTTAGTCACTGAGCTTATGTGCGGGAGTAGCTGTGAGCAGTTTATAGAGTAGCCAAGGTTGAAGGTGTTGTGAGATTTTATTTTATTTTTCTTGTCCAAGTGGAATTTCATTTACATAAATTAGTTTACAATGCATTCATTAGTATCAATAGTGGGAGTAGTGCTCTCCGGACAAGAAAATTACCAAGAATAGTTTCGAAAAATAAAAAATACTCTTATTTTTAATGATTTATGGGAGGAAATTTGTGAAGGCAAGGATGACAATGAACCAGGGCAACCTACAGATGCTAGACAACTTGTAATTTGGAAGAGTAAAGATAAAAAGGCACATGCTTTAATTTCTACCTCAATCATTGAAGAGGTAAGCAGACATATTCTTTCCAGCACCACAGCATTTAAACCATTAGAGAAATTAAAAGATCTTTATGACTCCCATTCAGAGTTGGAAATTATACAATTGTTGATGAAGTTGTTTAATCTGGAACTGAAAGATAATAATCCCATGAAGTTAGCTTCCGAAATTAAATCTCCTTTTCATGATATTGACTCAACTGGTGTCAAAGTTGATTTACAACTCACAACATTTATTAAACCCCTATATCCTACCTATTCACACTACTTAGAGTCTCTTCAAGCTAGTGGACAGATGAAAGACATGACTTTTGATACTCTTGTAGAAAAAATTGCCAAAAGAGAGAAAGCTTTTGGGAAGAAGGAATCTTTTTCCACTTCCATAGTTGAGACTTTGTGTCTTGCACAGAAAGAGCATAAACCTAGAGAGAGTTTGCTAGATTTGAAAATAGTCATAGACATCATGGTAGGAGACCATTTAGAGGCAGGGTGGTCATTATCATCAAGGAGACAGACAACAAGATGATGGACAACAAAAACATTTTCAAAATGATAAACAACCTCTTAAGTGTTATAGTTGTGGTAAACTAGGTCATGCATCTTCTCATTGTCGCACTCCTTGGGAAAGGATTAGTGAGACGAAAGAGAAAAAACCTCCAGACAAAGGCATGATATTCATATGCTTGTACGCTAATGGGGGCATGACTCCTCTATATGCTCCTCTCTCGTTTTGTAGAGATCATATCCCCCAAATGAATCCTACATTTAGAGGTTGGCCTCCTCTTTCCTTTAGGCCTAATCCTAGTATCAATGATCCTAGATGGAGTGTCCAACCGAGAGGACAATTCACTTCCTATATTATGTCCTTCATCCACTATTCCACCATGATGATTATGACAAACACATTTATTATGGTGAATCCCCCTCTACCCTCTAGAGTTCTATCTAGAGGGAGTCAGTTTCACACTATGGGAAACCCCGAGATCAGAGTACCTTTGGCTAGGGGGAATATATATAACCCTCATCATGCCACTTCCATGGGTATGGTGCCCATACAACCTTTTATGAATCAATTTGAAGGAGGATAGTATCTTACTGGAAAAGGCCATGGAATATACCAGAACCCTGGATGGCCTTTAATTCCTCATCCCCAATATTTTTCGAGAGCTTGGGCCTAGACATCGCAACCCCAACTCCCTTTTCCGGCCTCACTTAATATGCCAGATTTGTAAAAATTAATGAATGACCCTATGTGTCATGATCCGTTATGGACCCCAATCCCCACCAAGCTTCCTTCAGAAATTCCAAAATTCGAAGGCAAGACTGGCGAGGATCTAGGTGATCATGTCACTACTTTTCATCTTTGGTGCTCATCTAACTCCATAAATGATGATTCTATTGGTTTTAGGATATCTCAACGCACCCTCAGGAGGCTCACTGCAAAATGGTACATTGAGATACCAGGGTAAACATAAGGAAACATTAATAAGATGGTTTTGGTATTTCTCAACCACTTCCGGTTGCCAGTTCATGATGATGTTGGCATAGAACTTTTTTCGGCCCTCCGCCAAGATAAAGCCACATATATCTCATACCATATCCAAGAGTGGCGTAGACATAAGAGGTTGATCAAATCCTACATTCCTCCAGAGTTTTTGTTGGAGTGGTTCCTTAAGTCGTTATTTCCTTATATTTTGAAGGATGTCTCTACATCTAGAGTAACATCTAAGGAAGAATATATTTTCAAATCCCAACAATTGGACATCATATATGATCAATCTAGGATGTTGTATGAAATTCTTCCTAACATGCCATGGTCGAACTATGACCCTAGAAAAAATATTGAGCCTCATATCGATGGCATGATAGGATCTACAAATGATAATTCTACAGACTTGGTGACGAACCAGTTGAAATATTTATCTATAATCCATCCTGTAGAAGGACAAGATTTGGCCTCATCCTCCACCCCCACCCAGTCACTGGATGTGCATTCTGTACATTCATCGTCTATCCCAAATGGTAACGACAAACTAGGACGGAATACAAATAAAGGAGGTAACAATTGTAAGGGTGGGAAAAATAATAATAAATCCAAGGATGAAACAAACAAGGATAGATCGAATAATAATGTTGGTCAAGGAAATAAAGAAAAAAAGGAAAGTGAAGTTTCATTGTAAACTTTTTAAAGATGATCACCTTACCCACCTATGCCCAAAAATCGAGGAAGCCTCAAGGCACTTATCGTAGTCTCCCATTGTGCTGAAAAATATGTTTCCACATAATCAACACATGGCCTCGGGGACCCCCAACACCGAAAATGCGTCGAGCATGAGTCAAAACCCCTCAGCACATGAAGGTGGTTGCATATGTATCAATATGGTCAAGTCTCAGATTGATTTAATCACTTGATCTCATGATTATGGTTCTTCATAGACTGTTGTAGGTACAGATTCTCCTCCTACTCAGTAAACACCTTTGCAAATAGAAAATTCGAAACCTCTACCTCATATTCTGAAAGGAGTACTAAAGTGCTCTGCCCACAATCCTAATTCTAGAGCTGCCCAGAACTATTTGATTGTTGAATATCCAGGCCAAAACCTTTATGCAATGTCGGATTTGGAGGTGCTCCAGATGTTTCCTTCACAGAGGAACGCATTTTTATCTACATTAGGATATCTAAACCCATGTGGCTCGAAGGTGATCAAGTTTGACATCATGGATATTAGGCCTCTCTTTCCTTACCACGTGGCCTTTCAAATCCATGTTGAGTACAAAGAAATTACCATCAAATGAATTGTAATTGATGAAGGTGTTGCGACATCTGTGATGTCCCTAACCTGTGGGAAATCCATTGGCTCTCTGACCCTATTACAATCCATGACTATGTTGACCGCATTTGATGGGCGTTCGTTTCGACCCCACAAAATTCTTCCTTCTTTCTCAGTCCAATTAGGTGGTAAGATAGTGGAGGTTGATGTCAAGGTGGTTGATGCACCCCTTGACTATAATTTAATACTAGGGAGTAATTGGAATCATTCCATGACAATCTTCATGTCGTCCATTTCCCGCACTTTATGTTTTCCTCATGAAAGAAAAATAGTGATGATTGATCATTTTTCCTTTACGCACGCTAGTCCTAATTCATTGGTTGGACCTCCGATCCCTGTGATCAACAATTCTCAGCAAGAAAATAAGGATGTTGTTGTTGGAATGTATTCCTCTCTTATGGGTCTCTTTTAATTCACAACACCAATTCACAATATTCATGTCATTTCCAGAGAGTCTTCGTCATCTATGAGGTACAATCCTTTTTGTACTTTGTATTTCAATGACCCTTTCACCCTACCTTCCCCGACTTTTTTGTACAAAGGTAAGTCGCACATTGGTATGGAAATTCCACTGTCAGTAGAAGAGGTTTTAAATCATTCTATTCTTGACATTATTGTTGACCTACATCCTTCCTCCTCGCAGACGGACGAGGTGGATCCTTTTCTAGAGATCGTATGGGTCATTCAATCATCTTGTTTTCATTATTTCCTTGACAATAATTTACCTTTGGATGAAGCCATCTTAGAGCCCATGTATGGTCCTAATAGGCCTTGGGACGATATGCATCATCGCTCCTATTTCCTCCCAGAACTCATTAATATCGAATAGGATGAATTTAGATCTACCTTAAGTGAGACAGTCGGTCATATTGTGGTTTCATTAGATACACATGGTATTTATGCCGAAGGAAACATGGGGAATATTTCTCCTACTATCATGATCAACATTTGTCATATTCCTGGAAAAATTGAGAACGTATATATCGGTGCAAATTTTTCGCCTTAAGAAATTCATATCTACATCGATCTCCTCAAAGATTTTTTGATGTATTCGCTTGTTCGTATGAAGAGATGTGAGAAATAGACCCCATCATTGTCGAACATGATACTAAAACCTATCTAGATGCTAAAAAATTTCAACAATGACTTAGAGTTGTTAATCCTAGGAAGGCCCCTGCTATTAAGGAAGAGGTAGAGAAGCTACTTAATGTTGGTTTCATCTACCTGATTCCCTTGAATGAATGGGTGTCCAACACCATTATCGTAAATAAAAATCAAGGATCCATCTGCGTATGTATGGATTTTCGAGACCTGAATAAGGATTTTCCTAAAGATAACTTCCCTACTCATTTCATTGACTAGATTCTTGATGAATGCATGAGAAGCAAAGTCTTTTATTTTATGGATGGATTTTTAGGGTATAATCAAATTCAATTCAAACCTGAGGATCAACATAATACAGTGTTTATTTTTCCTTAGGGTAATATTGCATACCGAAAAATGCCTTTTGGCCTTAAAAACGCCACATCAACCTTCCAATGTGCCATGACCTTTGATTTTCATGATTTCAATCATATTTTCGAAGCTTAACTAGATTTCCTTGATGATCACTCTCGCAAGAGAGTATATCACTCCACTCCCATTCGACTCGTATTTGAGAGATCCTGTTACTATGACATTCGGTTGAACCCTCACAAGTGCATATTTTACATTAGGTCTGGCTGTATTTTAGGATTCTTAGTGTCTGAGCATGGGATCATGGTAGATCCTATGAAGGTTGAGGAAATACTTCGATTGCTTCCCCTACACAACATTAGACAACTTCAAGTTTTATAGGGGAAGGCTAATTTCATGCGTTGCTTTATAGTGAACTATGCCAATTTAAATAAGGGTTTCATGCATCTTTTTAAGAAGGACACTATGTTTATATGGGATGAGTGAGACCAGGAATCCTTCGATGCTCTTAATAAATATTTTCTATTGACACCTATGTTGAAGCCTCCAAAATACAGTAGATAATTTTTTTTTATATCATTGCATTCGAAGGGACGATTGGTATGGTTCTAGTTCAGGAGGGTGATGAGATCCATAAGCACATTGTCTACTATCTCAACTAAAATCTAGTTGGTCCTGAACTTAAATACTCTCACGTAGAAGAACTAGACTTGACCACCGTACATGTTGTTCAAATATTACAACATTATGTTAGCACTGAGAGTCACCCTCAAACTTCTATAGGATAAGCCCAGTACCCATTTGAATGTAAAATATAAGTTTTGTTTTGAATAGGTGGATCAATAAGAAAAGAGTAAAAGGGAGGGCATCAGACTGTTGCAAATACATTCTATTGGGCATGGAGTCATAACATTCTGTAGATCATAGGAAATCAAGCTGCCTACCAGAAAAAAGTCTTATGAAAAGATAGATATAAGAATAGAAGGTAAACAAAGAGAATAATATCCACATAGCATAGATCCTTTCGGTAATATAGATTAAAGAGTGCTTGAACAATAATCTATGATTAACAAGCAATTACCACAAATCCTTTGCAGCTCATGAATTCATTAACCAAAGGAAACTTTTGATCTTCAAAATATGTAAATATGACTCAAGAAAGATGATAAGAAAGAATGGAACAAGAGAAAAACAATCTGGTATCACAACTTTCATGAATCTCTAATGGAATAAATGCATACAACACATGCCCTCAAGCTTACAAATGAGCAACTCAATTGTTCCTCTATATCTCTCCTCGCTTGGATCATGAATAAAACCTCACTCTACTCTTGTAACATGAAATATATAGCACTATAGGTCCTTTCCAGCTCACCAATTCGAACTCCAACCCCTTTCCCAAAATAGAAACAGTTACAAATAGAGAATGACACGTTTTAATTGATTTCCTGCTTTTCAGGAGGTGGAATTTTGAAACATAGGCTTCAAACTTCCACTTGTAATTCTCAAAATATAAAAGTTGTGTAAAATATCAGAATGGTTTTTGTAGATAAGATCGTTCTAAAGAAAAAAATCTCTTTGTTTCTTGAAATTCATCTCCACCTGGATGGAACACATGTCGCAAAAACATGTCTCAAACAGGAAATCAGGAAAACTGAAAAAATTGGGCTCAAATATTATTTCGAATCTCCCAGTCCGTGAAACCTGTGTGAAAAATGAAAGAGGTTAATGTTCATGGGTTCGTTCTTGACAATAACCTCCTTTGTATTTTTAAAATTCATCTTGGTTCACCCGAAAATACTCCTGGAAGTAAGATGGTAAAAAATACTAGTTCAATAGTCTTAGAATAAATTTTCCACTGCACATTCTGTAGCGCATTTTGTAGTGCCTACCTAACCTCCAATCCTCTTCCTTAATTAGTTCACAGTACCAACTCAAATATAGATTTTACACTTCGAGGAGGTTGTTAGTTGATGGTATATTATATGTTAACACATTATATATTACTTTGCAAAACTAATGTAGTTGCAGATATCAATCCATTTCAATACATCCTCACTAGGAGTATCATAGGGGGGGAATACAATAAGTGGATTTTTATTTTGCAGTCATTTGATCTCGATTTTGCTTCGGTGAAGTCTAAGAAATTGCATGTTTTTTTCGAGTTGATATCAAACTTCCGTTGACTAGATGAGGACATTTTTCATGACAATTCATTCGCAGATGAACATATATTCCTTATCTCGTCTTCGGTATCGAGACATTCCAATATATATTGAAACCTTGAAGCTACCCCAACATCTGTCGAGAGATGATAGACTACGTATACATCATTAGGATAAAAACTATCTTAACATCAATGACATTTTGTATCGTCAAGGGGTAGATAATATTTTACATGGTTGCTTGAATCACGAGGAAGTTGAGTCTATTCTCAATCACTGTCATAGTGGGGCTTGTGGTGGTCATTTATCCGAGCTTGTGGCATCCACTAAAATATTGCGATCCAATTATATTTGGTCGTCAAATTTTAAATATTGTGTTGAATCGATCAAGAAGTGTCACCCTTGCTAGGTGTTCACTTGGAAAATGCGCTCGTACCCATCCCCTCTTCACCAATTCATCATCATCAGTCCTTTCACCAAGTTGAAGGTAGATTTTATGGAATACAACCCAACCTTGGTTGGGGGGAACCAACATATTATTGTGGTCATGGATTACTTTACTAAATGGGAAGAGGCCATGCCTACCATTAAATCTGATGGTAAGAATGAAACATTATTCGTATTCAACCAGATTATATCCTCGTTTATAATCCCTAGAGATATTTTCACTGATCATGGAAATCATTTTCAAAATGAAATGATGAAAGAGTTAGCATCAAAACTAGGTTTTAAGCACTGCCATTCTTCCCATTACTATCCCCAGTAAAATGGGCAAGTAGATATGATGAATAAATCCATCAAGACCATCTTGCAAAAAACTGTCATCCAGAGTAAATTTCACTGGAATATGATTTTTTACCCTGCACTTTGGGGGTACCGAACCTCAGTAAATACTTCCATTGGTTTCCCTTCTTTTCATTTAGTACATGGAATGGAGTCGATCCTTCCGATTGAATGCAAAATACATTCTCTTAAGTTGGAAATTGAGCTCCTAACTAACACATCCGATCTTGAAGAATGCCTCGTACACTTGGAGCATCTCTATGAGTAGCGTCGAGATGTCTCTATGAATATTGAAGTATGTATGTTTTCAACAGTACGTTGAGGGTGACTTGGTTCTCCTTTATGACTAAGCCAAAGAACCATCGAGGGGAGTAAATTTCAACCCCATGTGACACAATCCTTATATCGTGCAATCTATCTTAGAGAAAGGAGCCTATAAATTCTAATATTATGAAGGAATATGTTGGATGATCCCAGAAATGGGCTCTATCTTAAAAGGTATCACACTTGAGACCTCAAGCTTGGGCATGAACTTTTGTATACTAGTGTATCTTAATATATATACATCTTTTTCTTTGTGTTATCAAATTTCTTATCAAGTTTTCCCTTGGTTGGCAGATGTCAACTGAGTCTTTAGTTTACCTAGGATTCACATATGGTACCATTCATCATACACGAAGCATGTTTTCCGTCGCTTGGGTCATTTACTCACCCGATGTCTAACTGGTGTCTTCAGGTGGCATTCATCTGGAGCCATCAATGAATAATGTGGCTGAGTATAACATCGTTATAGAGCTGTTACACGACGCCATTTCACATGGTGTTCGGTATTTAGATATTCACCTGGACTCCTAGTTAGTCGTATGTCAACTGAACGATAGTTACCATGTGCGAGATCCTACTCTACTTGGATGATTCCTACGGGTAGGACTTTTGGAAAGCTACTTTGATTTTCTTACTTATAATCACATACCTAGAATTTCTAATCATTTATATGATGCATATGCTAATTATATTTTAGATTGGCATTTGTCACATAACTAGGCAAAGAAAACACATTCATGATTTTACACATTGTAACGTATATAAGTGAATCCAAAGACCAATTTTTTTTATATTTCATCCTTTCAAGTTCAAAAATATGGTATCATAGTACAAAATGGGGCTCACACCCTCAAAATACATATATGGTCGATATATAATATGACCATGGAATCTATACCTGTGGTGTCGGATGTGTATCATGATAGCAGACTATGACGTTTGTGATATGCCGAAAGATTCGCACCCATGTACGGGGTACACCCACCACCTACCACTACATAGCCTCTAAAATATCCTCCACTTGAACCATAGGAATCATGTACGTCAATCGAGATAGGTTCCCCTACACATTCTGTATAAGCACTCTCTTCACATCTCTTCCCACTTTCTCATCTCCTCGGCCCCTCCGCCAATGTCATTGGAATCCCTTTGGTCGTTGTGGACCTACATTTGCATAACAAAGAAATTGTTAATACTTGATACCATACAAAAATATTTGCATTTTTTTTTATTGAAAAAACACAAAAAAATGAAATGTATAAAAACATTTCTTACCAATATCACTGTAGGCGAAACCTGGTGGAAAAGGCATTTTTGGATCCCCTCTCTAGTCGATCTCTTTTTAAGGGTAGTCGTCAATGGCTATGACATGTCGGTACCACCAGAAAAGGAACTCATTATTGTGGGGGGTTGACATCCTACCGCCTCTTAGTTGCCTCATCACATTGGTCTACCGTCACATGGATGGATCGTTCTATCCATGTGGAGTAATATCTACTCTAGGGATCAATCCTGCAACCCTCTCAAAGAAAAAACTACAAAGAATGGATGAAAATCCGAAATTTCTCATTTTCCTTTATTTGCAATCTGTCAACTGTCTCTTCATGTTAGGCAACAGTGAGGTACATCAGTCATAAAATGTGGTTCTTAAACAGTCTACCACATAGAACATGAGTGTCCTTGATGCTTGGTGCAACGAGGCCAACCCCAAAATCCATGTGAGTACAAGCATGACAATATTTAAGTTCAAGTTCTCGATCGCCCTGATTGGGAGTTGGCTCCCTACTTTTTATCTGCCTGTAACACAATTGGTGGAAATGTACTCCTCCATAGTCATACCACCCCCAACCCCTTGGGTCTTGAGATTCACTACCTCACCTCGGCGAGAAAATACTGTGATGAAGTATATATCATCCACTTCAATCCTCAATGGTTTCCCATTGAGGTTGAAGGATTCTGTTTTCGAATCCCAATATTTTACTAGAAACGGGAGTAACCTCAGTGGAGCCCTCATTCCCTTGAGAGCCAAAAAATTATAAAGGCCACATCTCTTTAAATCATTTTTGTCCCTTTCATCTCTTCCCACTGCTGCATCTATCTCTTCATGCTCCCTCTCCCTCCATTCAATCACCATCTTGAAAAGGAGAAACCATTTTTTGAGTTAAAACCTTTTGAAAATGTTGTTCACAAACTTGTACGTAGAATAACTTGGTAAAACTTGTGTATATGGCTGCATATACGTGTGCAAGTTTTTATTTTCCTGCATATATGGGGTCATATAGACGACCCGATGATTTGCCACCCGTGTATGCCCTAGTTTCCATGTTACACCCTCTAATACTAAAACATTGGGGCATAAAATTGAAATTTAAACCATTGAAATTGAAGTAGAGGAGATGGGCACTTACTTGGTCCAGATGGTTCCTGACTCTGTTGATCCTAGCTCCCGAAATTGACACTTTAATATCATGGGAAAAATGGCCTAAAATGCACTAGGTGGGTGAAAAAACTCAAATGGTATGGTAAAATGGTCTATTTTTACTATTAGTAGAAGTTTTTTACCCACTTCGTATAGTTTGTGATCATTTTTGGCCTTATGGTCTAATAGTGTAGTGGAAAGACTTGGTTTTTGGTGGTTTTGTCCTGTATTTTTTGTGGTTTCTAGCATCATACCGCCCATTCATGCCTTCGACAGATATATTCTTTCACTAGAATATAAGATAGGTTTGCACTTTGTTTTGCACTCTTGCACCATTGATCCAAGTCGATATTGGTGGCCACCCACCTTCTCCAACTGTCTCAAAACAGTTTTCTGACAATTTTGGTAATTACTACTTTTAGCATTTTTTTGGGTCCTGAACTTCCAGAGCCGTTTTGAGGCCCTAAATGATGTTTTTTGAGAAAACGGGGAGCAACATGAATCTTACATTAATTTTTCTCACCCAAAATTTGTATTCCTCAAATATATCTTTCTAACGAGCTATTAAGTGCCCCAAACAGAGATCGTATGCAAAAGTTATGCCCCTGGGAAGTTGACGTATCAACTACCCCCACTAGGGCCTACAAACCTTTTGGCTTTTCATCTTCTGGGGTTAGTGTTTTGGATTTTACTTATTTTTAAAAGGCCCTTAGAGACTCATTGTAATAATCATCTTCTTGTAAATGTGAGTAGCCATCACATCTCTTCTCAGAGATAAGATGCCACCATTCTAGCGAGTCTTTCACTCTGTATTTTTATAGTCTCTGTACATTTTTTTCATTAATAGAAATCGTGTATTACTGTATATTTGTGAATCTTGTTATTTCCACTATACCCCTATTATATTGTTGTCTCTCTTCCAACTTCTTTAAATATTTATGTGTTATATCTTCGCTCTCATTTCGTGCCAAAAATAATCTGGATCAGTGGTATCAGAGCAGGCTATTCTTGATCGTTTTTTCAATGCATGTCCCTGACGAGGTCCAAGTATATCAAGTTGGGTCTCGAGCTTGTCTCTCTTGAAAAAAATTGCTCTCGCACACCCAAGAAACCCTCAATGGCAGAAGAAAAAAAAATGATGGAGCATACGCTCTTATCAATCTGTTGCTTGAGAAAGCTCTCACGCGACAGAGGGACGAAATGATGGAGAATTTTTCCCACATCCTTCAACGCCTACCGATAGCAATAGGGGAATCTTCATCAAACAACCACTTTGGAAGCACCTCTCCTTTCAAGGTACAAGTTAATTTTGATATTCCTGTATTTGAAGGACAAATAGATGCAAAAGCCCTAGACAAATGGTTAAACTTGCTAGAAGGTTATTTCTCTGTTCACAATTTTTCTGACAGAGAAAAGATCACCTTCGCACTCCTTAAATCTCTCCCCCATGTCAAAAATTGGTGGGAAAATTACTGGGAGAAAAGTTCCACAGAGGAGTCTGGAATATATGGGGCCGAGCCCACTTGGGATTTTTTGTGGATGCGGTAAAGGAACAATATTACCCTATTGGCAACTATGAGGATGTTAAGCCCTAATATTGGCACATTACCCCTTAATTGGGGCATATTAGATTAGTAATGTTATTTTATTTATGTCGGCTTTAGGCCATTAGTTGTAATTATACCTCCTAGTCTCCTATATATACCAAGGAGACATTTTCATTTT
>ML782030.1:179980-197233 GCA_009831015.1 Picea engelmannii
GTATTACCTATTCGTGGCCATGAAAAACTCTTTGATATATTTCCACATGGATTTGCAGTGTAATTCATATTGGGAGCCATGTGTACACAGTCATTATGGATTGTAATATTCTCATGAGTAACCAGTACTTCCAGTTGAGTCTCTGTTACTCCACTTTTTGGAATTATAATGTATTTTTCCATCATAGATACTCCTCTGACCCCACACATTAGGGAGAATTTGTTACAACAAATTTTTCCTCACTCCATGCAACTTGCTTGGATGACATTTCCATTTCTCTATGCAGACTAGAAGTTCCCTTTTTGTGTATTCCAAGGCCAAAAGGAATATTTTTCCACATATATGTGCCCTATCAGTTATACAACAAGCGTATATGCAGTTTTCTCCACTACATCTCGCATACATCGGGTTCGGTGCTCAAAATTAAAAGTTATGTTGGGTTTCCATGCCATGTCACGAGATCCATGAGCCTTGACCTTACATATTATGGAAATGATCCGACTCGGCCCTTCAACTCCATTTGAAGGCTATAAATTGAACCATATCCAAGCCTTGAAAAGGAACAATTCAACTTTGAGAGCAAAGACACTCTGGAGAAATTTCACTTCATATTGAGTCTACATCCCTTTGTCCTTGAAAGTATGAACTCCTTGTTCAACCCCCAATCTCTTCCTTCTTTTTGATGGAGAACCTCAGTGACTCCTTTATATGAGATTGCCTTTGCTGGAGGATTGAAGTGGTGGAGGCCCAGTTGGAGGGACTTAGTTTCTCGGTTCCGATATGTGTTGTTATAGAATTTTGTCACCTGTGTACTTATGTTGATTATTTTAATAGAAATACGATTTTCTCATCCAATTGATATCTTGAAAATATTTGAATTATTATTCCATGGGCGTATTTGTCATGTATGTTAATGGATTATGCTAATCTATATGATAATACTATATATTATCACCATATGATTGTGTCTTCTAGTTGTTGAGTACAAGTTTCTAGTATAAATATTCGGGTTGCGTGCTCAATGGTGGTGTTCATTGAATGCCCGGATGAGGTACGATTTTAGCCTTGTCTTGTTAGAATTTATTTTATATATCATACTTGGGATTAGAGATGATTTTTGTGTGTCATTCTGTTTTTTGTGGTTTACCCCTTGCCATAGAGAGGTTTACTCATAATAGTGCTTCAAAGACATGTTCCAAATGATTCTCATGCTCCTCCATAATTTTGTTGTACACTATGATGTCATACAAATACACCACAATGAACTTGTGCAAAAACGAATGCAACATGTCATTTATCAATGTGCAAAACATTGCAAGGGCATTGCGCAACCCAAAAGTCATCACTAGGAACTCATAGCTCTTATACCTTGTCATCATGTTTGTCTTTACTTTGTCTCCTTTTGCAATTCACACATGATAGTACCCATGTCAGAATTCAATCTTTGAAAATACTTTTTCCTTGGCCAACTTGTCAAATTAATAGGCAACCAAAGGAAATGAGTATTGGTTCTTCACAGTTTGTTTGTTCAATGCTTGGTAGTCCAAAGACATCCCCAACTCTTAAGTTTATTTATTCTTCTTAAAGAGGACCGAGGCACCATATGGGGACTTGGGTGGACAAATGAATCCAACATCAATCAAATCTGTCAACTAACTCTTTAACTCTTTCAACTCATGCCCAAACAATTGGTAAGGAGCTCTTGTCGATGGCTCTAATCCAACCTCTATCTCTATATGGTGGTCAATAGTGCATCGCGATGGGACCACTTTCGACAACTCATCCAACATTATGTATTTAAAAAACACCCAATAATTTAATGAGCTCTGGTGCAACAAGAATCCCCACTACATCCTATTGAACTTCCTTGTCGTCATACTCGTCGTCATCCCTAATTTTTATTTAAATATTTAGTTTTCACATTAATAATTAAGATTCTGCATTAAAAAAAATTATAAATGAATCATTTAGTTTGATAATACAAAATGAAGAGTTTCCCAAAAAAAAAAATTCCATATAACCATAGGTGTATAGTCCCAAATATAAGCTTTCCACACTTATGCATAATTATAATAACAGAGGTCATATATGTTGGTTGTGGAGCCTGATTATCTTCATGATTCGGAGGTCTTTGTTTTCAACCGTGTTTATACCCCATAAAGACTTTACACCTAGGAATAATGTACACTCCTCCACGCAGTGGACTGTAGAGGGGGGTTACCCCCTCTATGGGGTCTGGGGGTAAGTGTTCCCCCGGCAGGGGTTCAGGGATGAATCCCATGAAGGAAAAATTGTCTTGTAAATATATATTGTAATTTCATTGTAAATCTGGATTGTTCATTATAAGGTCTCAGATCTAAAGGTAGAAGTTATGTTAATATTTTTTTCCCTAGAAGGAAACACTCTTTTATGAGGGAAATGTATTGTGACTATGTATCATTGCGAATATTATATTCTGAGTGAGGAGACTGTGAGGGAAAGAAGAGGAAGTTACAACGGGTGTGTTGTAGGTTGTAGCCATTCATTTGCTGGATAATAATAAAGGAATGACCTGACAATTTCTCTGGTGGACGTAGACCATAAGGGGTTAACCACATATATCTATGTCTCTATTGTATTGTGTATATTTTGTGTTTTATTTCCGCATTTATTTTACTTTACTGATCCGTGATCCTATTTTTCTAACAATTGGTATCAGAGCGAAAGTTAACTCACCGGAAGAGAGGGTTCCTGGTTCGAATGGGAGAAATGGAGGAATATGGAAAGTTTAGGGCCGAGAAATTTAACGACAAAAACTACTAGTTATGGAAGATGCAGATGGAAGATTATTTATATCAGAAGGATCTATTCCTACCATTGGGTGGAATAGCAAAGAATTCGATGACCATGAAGGACAAAGAATGGAAGGTTCTTGACAGAAAGGAACTAGGAACGATATGGCTGAGCCTGGCAGCATCGGTGGTTTTCAATATTTCTAAATAAAAGACAATGAAGAAGTTGATGAACGCATTGGCTAAACTCTATGAAAAACCCTAGGCATCCAATAAGGTATTTCTAATGAAGAGATTATTTAATATGAATATGTCAAAAGGTGGGTCTGTTGAAAATCATTTAAATGAATTTAATACGGTTACTAATCAACTAAGTTCTGTAAAAGTGGACTTTCATGATGAGGTTACAACTCTTCTAATATTTTTCTCATTGTCAGAAAGATGGAATGGCTTGGTCATGGCTGTAAGTAACTATGTCTCTAGTTCAAACACTTTAAAATTTCATGATGTTGTTGGTGTTATCCTTAGTTAGGAAATGCGACTGAAAAGCATAGGTGAGACATAAGGTAGTGTGTTAAAAATGGAGAACAAGGGAATACAAAAGGATATAGGAAAAGGATCAGGGAATCGCGAGAATTCTAGGAAGGGAGGATCCAAATCCAGATTTGGAAAGATAGAGTGTTGGAATTGTGGGAAGAAAGGACATTTGAAGAAAGACTGTAGAGTTCCAAAGAAACAAAGAGATGGATAATAGGATAAAAATCAGGAAGCAAATGTAACAGGTGATGTTTTATACCCCATAGGAAACTTTTTCTAGATTATGTTCAAGGTGATTTTGGACAGGTTCATTTGGGTGATGATGCACCTTGCAAAATTGTTGGAATAGGAAAGGTAAAAATAAGGCAAAGCAATGGAAACCAATGGTTGTTGAAAGAGGTAAGACATGTTTCAGATCTAAGGAAAAATATAATTTCAACAAGGCAGTTGGCAAGTGAAGGTTGTATATCCATATTTATAGATAAGGTGTGGAAGGTCACCAAAGGATCATTGGTGATAGAAAAAGGAGATAAGGTGGGTACATTGTATTTTTGTACTGGTAATATTGACTCTTCTATCTCTTTAGCTTCTACAGGAGAGGATATAGCACTGTGAATCATAGGCTTGGACACATGAGTGAGAAGGGGATGTTGATACTTCACAAAAGAAATTTATTGTGAGATCTTAAACAAATTGATTTGGATTTTTGTGAGCATTGTTTTTATGGAAAATAGAAGAGAGCCATATTTCTCAAAGCTGGAAAAGAAAAGAAGAGTGAAAGGTTAGAGCTTGTGCATACAGATGTATGGGGACCAACTCAAGTATCATCTCTTGTTGGATCTCCTTATTATGTTACGTTTATTGATGATGCAACTAGAAAAACTTGGGTTTATTGCATTCGAGAAAAATCTGATGTTTTTGATACTTTTAAGAAATGGAAAAATTTGGTTGAGAATGAGATAGGAAAAAGGTTGAAGTGTCTCAAATAAAAAAATGGAGGTGAGTATTGTAGAAAGGAGTTTGACGATTATTGTTCATACCATGGGATTCGTAGAGAGAATACACAATAGATTGGTGTGTCAGAAAGGATGAATAGGACAATAATGGAGTGTGCAAGGAGTATGAGATTGCATGTTGGTTTTCCATTATAGTTCTGGGAAGATGTTGTAGATATTGTCGATTAATTAATAAACAAAGGACCTTCAATTCCTTTGGATCGTAGAATTCTAGAGGAGGCATGGACAAGTAAAAAGGTAAACTATTATTTTTTGAAGACTTTCAGTTGTGAATCATTTTTCCATATTGATAAAGAAAATAGAACAAAGCTTGAGGAAAAATCCAAGAAGTGTACCTTTATTGGATACAATGTTAATGATTTTGGTTATCTCTTATGGGATTATGAAAATAACAAAATCATTAGGAGTAGAGATGTCATATTCAATGAGAAGGTCATGTACAAAGATCAGTTGCATGGAAAGAAATAGGAAAAAGAAAAACCAAAATACATAGTGCTTGATGAGATCACTGAAAAAGAAATTCCAAAGGAACCAGAAAATCAAAATGTACAACAACAAGAGAAACACGTACCTCAAACTCCTTCAAGTGTTGTTAGAATATGTACCAGGTTAAGTAGACCCCCTAAATGATATTCTCCTTCATTGTATTATTTATTGTTGATTGGTTCTGGTGAACCAGAATGCTATGAAGAGGCAATGCAGGTAGAAACTAAAAAAAATGGGAGCAGGGAATGAAAGAGGAAATGGATTCCTTGGTAAATAACTAGACTTGGGACTTGGTTCAGTTTCCTGGAGGAAAAAGAGCATTGCAGAATAAATGGGTTTACAAGTTGAAGGAAGAAGATGGAGGGAAAAAGTGGTACAAGGATAGACTTGTTGTAAAGCGGTTTTCACAAAAATAAAGGTATAGATTTTGATGAAATATTTTCTCCTTTTGTTAAAATGACTTCAATTAGGACTATTTTAAGTCTTGTGGTAGTAGAATATTTGCATCTTGAATAGTTAGATGTAAAAATAGTTTTTCTCCATGGGGATTTGGAGGAAGCGATTTATATGCAGAAGCCACAGGGGTATGAGGTCAAATGGAACGATAATTTGGTATGTAGGTTGAAGAAGAGATTGTATAGCTTAAATCAATCTCCAAGGCAGTGGTATTTGAAGTTTGACATGTTTATGATAGAACAAGGTTATAGTAGATGTTATTATGATCACTATGTTTATTTTAAAAGGATAGAAAATGGAAGCTATATTATCTTTCTATTGTATGTAGATGACATGCTTGTTGCAGGGTCTAATATGGAGGATATAAATGCGCTCAAGAAGAAATTATCTAATTCATTTGGGATGAAGGATTTCGGTGTTGCAAATAAAATCCTTGGTATGAGAATAACAAGAGATAGGAAAAATCGCAAATTGACATTCTCTCAGGGTGAGTACATAGAGAAGGTGTTGGAGATGTTTAGAATGCATAATGAAAGACTAGTTAGTAAACCTTTGGCAAACCATTTCAAATTAACAAAGGAAATGTTCCCCAAGACACAGGAGGAGATAGAATACATGTTCAGGGTCTCGTATTCATCAGTAGTTGCTAGTTTGATGTATGTGATGGTTTTCACTAGACCGGATATTGTACACACAATGGGAGTTGTGAGAAGGTATATGAACAATCTAGGTAAAGAACATTGGGAGGCAGTAAATTGGATTCTTGAGTATTTGAGAGGTAATTCTACTCATGCATTATGTTTTGAATATTCAGACACTGTTCTACAGGGATATGTTGATTTAGATATGGCAGGTGATAAAGATAGTAGTAGGAGCACCACAGGGTATTTTTTTACTGTATGTGGAACAACAGTAAGTTGGATTTCGAAACCTCAAAAGTTTTTTTCACTTTCAAGAATAGAGGAAGAGTATGTTTCTGCTACAAAGGCTAGTAAAGAGATGATTTGGTTTCAAAGTTTTATGAAGGAATTGGGAAAGAAGAAAGATAATAACATGTACTATTATAGTGAGAGTGACATTCATCTTGCAAAGAAATCAACCTTCCATTATAAAAATAAGCATATAGAGATCAGGTGCAATTTCACACGATCCATCTTGGAAGATGGACAT
Organism: Picea engelmannii; assembly: GCA_009831015.1. Lineage (NCBI taxonomy): Eukaryota > Viridiplantae > Streptophyta > Pinopsida > Pinales > Pinaceae > Picea > Picea engelmannii. The sequence continues at coordinate 186,417 of ML782030.1, forward strand.
TTGAAGTTGAAAAAGACACACACTAGCCAGAATCCTGTAGACATGTTAACAAAGGGGGTAACCATGGAGAAACGTAGTTCCATCTAAGTTTTAGTTGGTATTCAAGAATGAAAATGAATATGAGAAATTTTCTAGGTCCAAGAAGGATCATAGTCCATCATATACAACAACGGTGGAGTTGGTGAGATTAGTCTCTAAGCGGGAGATTGTTGGTTCTGGAGCCTGATTATATTCAAGATTCAGAGGTCTTTGTTTTCAGCCGTGTTTATACCCCATGAAGACTTTACACCCCTGAATAATATACACTCCTCCACGTAGGGGAGTGTAGAGGGGGTTTACCCCCTTTGCGGGGTCTGGGGGAAAGTAGACCCCTGAAGTCATACCTATCATTTCTCAGCAAAAAAAATTCTAATGGACCCAACCCCTTCCAACATCCTTATTTGGGATTTACCCCATTGGATTCAACTCATCTCCCTGATTTTTGTGATACACTTCAGCCATAACCCATTTTCTGTGTGGTCCCACCCACCCCTTTTTTCTTGTTCCCTCTTCATCATGGCCCACACCCATAGAAAATACTTGGAAGCTTGCTTCAATACCTTGCAATCTAATTTCACAGAAACCCAACAGGAAGTGAGACAACTCAGTGCCAGTATTGCAACCATTAATAAAAACATGCATTCCTCCATCACCACCAAAATAGAGGACCTCAAATAAGACCTTGCAACCTAGATTGAATCTGTCACTATAATGATTTGCACTAAGATGCATATCCCTATAGATCTCCACTCATCTTACACACCTTTGCAAACTGAAGCTGAAACTTCCTCTCATTCCCAGAATTTTCATCCCCATCACTTTCACCGTGACCTACGCCTTCCATGTGTGGATGTGAAAAAATTTGATGGCTCGTATCCCACTGGTTGGGTAACTCAAATGGAACATTATTTATCTTTGTATGGCACTATATATGAGTTGGAAAAACTCATGTATGGTGTTCTCTATCTAGATCAAGAATGTTGGCAATGGTGGCAATGGAGAAAAAATTCCCACCATGGGTATGTGACTTGGAAACACTTTGTGGTAGAGATTTATGAATGATTTGACACTGACACCAACCATTTATGACATTTGACAAAGTTGAAACAATCTGGCACAATGGAAGATTTTATAGCCACTTTTGAGCGATTGGATTTTCATATAAAGGGCATGTCTAATGCTTTTTTTTCGAGAATGTTTTATCAGTGGCCTCAAGGATGAGATTCATGCCCATGTCCTCATGGATCGATCTCAAAGTTGGGTGGACACTACTAAAAGAGATAAGGAAGCAAAATAGGTTGTCTCTTCTCAAAATCGAAAACCCTCCTTTATTCCTCTCACTAAACCAGTCACTTCCACTCCTCCTTCTACTCCACTAAAGATCCATAAATTGACTAGGGATGAAATGGATGAATGCCAACTCAAAGGCCTTTGTTAAAATTATGATGAAAAATATTTTCCTTGGCACAAGTGTAAGGAACAAAAGCTTTTTATGGCCATCTCGGAGGATGTTTCATAAGAGGATGCCAAGGCTCCCCTTGTGTCCATGTCACTTAAACCCACTGACATGACTTGTCCCTCAGACCCTCCCAAAGTAGAACCGGTCATTTCCCTAAATGATCTCACTGGCTTCTCTGCTCCCCAAACCCTCAAGCTAATTGGTTACAATAAGCATAGGAAGGTCATCATTCTTGTTGACAGTGGAAGCACCCATAATTTTATTCATCACCACATTACCCAAGAAACTAATTTCTATATCCATGCCGTCAATAATTTTCAAATCATGATTTCCAATGGTGGGTTCATGAAATCTCGAGGGCATTGTGAAAATGTGTGTCTCCAAATTGGTGAGTACCACCTGAAATCTCATATGTTTGCTATCGACATGGGAGGTTGTGACATTGTGTTGGATGAATAATGGCTAAGGACTTTGGCTACCCAAAGACAAAGAATAGGAATTAAAGTGATGCTTAAAACACAAACTTTGTATTGAAAATGAACAAACTTGCTTTTAAACATTTATAACAAATATTATTATGAGTGAATTTTATACTTGAACATAATTTATAATTTTTTAGTGTACACTTACCAAAAGAACATGTCAATGAAATAATAAGAACACATATAAAAAATACAAATTGTATTTAGATAACTAATTTAACTCTGCTTTTGTTATCTTCCTACTCATTTAAATTTCAAAAATTCACTTAAATATTGTGTTTTGTAAACATATTCAAGCATTATTAAATTGGAAATATTAAATTTCATGACTGGAGATCAAAACACTATCATTCCATAGTTTTTGTTTCATTGCAAAGAATGTATGTATCTCAAATTGCCTTACATGATCCAACCTCTTTTGAGGCCTGAAAAAATGCATTTTGTGGGAGATATCAGCATGGGATCATCTTCCTAGATGGACATGAAGGACCTCATTTAGATATCGGTATCCACTCGAAAAATTCATGAAGCACATGGAATCCACTCTTCTATTGTTTATCAATACCTTAGATCAAATAAAGAAAATAACCATTCTCTCTAAAAGGATCTGAAAAAAAGAAAGCAATCATTCTTTTTAAAATGCTATGATAGGAAAATTAAGAGGCATTGGCCTAACCCAAGGGCCATGGAGATGTGGATAACATAGAAGTGGCTTCCCAATATCAAGAGTTAGGTAACTCTGTCTACCCATGGTAGAGAGTATTTAAAAAAATAAATTTAGAATACGGAGGATAGAAACTTTATTTTTCTTTCTCGGTCATAGTTCATGGGAACTCAGGGTATGCTCTTATCCCAACGGTCCTTAGACTTCAACCTTGAAGAGGATATTACAATGGTTCCTATATGGGTAAGTCTACACTATATTCCTTGAATATTTTAAGATGAAAATACCTTGAAAGAAATTGGGGCCAAGTTGGGTTCATACATTGACTCAGATGAACCAAAAGGGAGTTTCTTTAGTTGTGCTAGAATATACATAGGAGTGGATTCGGGGAAGGGACTCCAAGAGGCATTACAAGTAAATATGGATGGCTATATCCACTTACAAGAATTAAATTGTGAGTAGATTCCCCTCAAATGAAACTCATGTCATGTATACAAACATTTTGTTAAAATTTCACAAGGAACAATATGAATCACCCATCCCCAAGTAGTCCACACATCCCACTAGTGAAGAGAAACATAACCCATTTAGTCTAGCAATTATAAAGCATATAAAACTATAGAATAAGGATCATCAATAAATAAAGATAAACCATGAAGTCATGTATGGAGAAAACAATAACCATTTTAACGCTCTAGAACATTTAAAAGTCCTCTAAAATAAACCGGAGGACGATGAGACACAAACGTTAAGAAACGAATATGTCCAATAAGGAATTAAACCCCTTTTGGAAGAGAAACAAGGAGATCAAGAGGTCATTATAGAAGAAGAAGAAAATCTCCAAATCCTATAGATAGATTAAGTAAAAAAAATTATGAAAAATATTTAGAGGCTAGTTCAAAAGAGGGAAAAAAACCCTAAGAGTCTCATCGAGTTCCTCTTCAAACAACATTTAAAAAATATATATTAAAAAACACCTAATTTGATCAATATCGCATAATCTAGAGCATTGAGGAAGGACGTATTGCATTACCCCTTCCCACAAAAGGAAGAAAATTCAATGGATATTGTAGAGAAAAATATTGAAAACAAATGAAGCCATAGGTATATACACCTTGATGTCATCTTATCACTATAGGTAATGCAACTATGGTTATAGGAAAGGACGTTCTTGGGTAAAAAAGGTAATGCAACTATGGTTATAGGAAAGGGTGGTCTTGGGTAATGCAACTATGGTTATATCTTTTAATACAAAATTTTAATAATAATTATTAAAAATATATTAAAAAATAAAAAGATTTAAAATAAAAAAAATTATATCATAAAAAAATAGGATTTATATTATAATTTAAATTAAATTAAAAATTTCTTTTTTCAATTCAATTTCTTAATTTTCTCATGATCTAGACTACCATTTAATTGTATTTTTGTAATTACTTTGCATTTTTCATCATTTTTAAAAATTAAAATTCAATTTTTAATTATTTTTATCATACATAAATATAAATATAAATATAATCTAAAAATTATAAAAAATAAAAATAAAATAGATAAATTTATAATTAAAATAAATTATATATATATATATGGATTCATGAGGTTTCCTAGAAACCAAAAATTGTTGGAAACCTCTGTAACCCCTATTGATACCCCTCGAGTAGTACCGCATCAGAAAAAATCTATACACGACCATCACTCCCACGTACTAGAAGGTATATAGGGAGTCTCCTAGGTATCCTGAAACCATACCTAGATCAACCAAATAGTCGCCTGACTGTTATTGTGCCACTGAGAACAATACTCTGGAAGATACTCTTTAGTATCTTGGTAATCCAGTAGTATGACTAAGGGTATTGTAAAGCCTCCTTAGTTGGTGCCCTAAGATATTGGGTCAAGTACTATTGTTTGACCCCACATGTATATCAGAAAGTTATATAGCACAGGGAAAAACCTTGTCCATAGGCACCCTGCAAACCCTAACTAAGGTGAACATTCTGACAAGGAATAGAAACAATATTTTTGGTATGCAACCTTTCTTATTGCATTCTAGTTGCGAAATTCCTACACATTTTTTCCTGTTAAGAATTTAGGCATTTCGACAGTATAGTATTATTTAGGCCGAAGTATAACTCTGCAGGAGATTAAAAAAAAGTTCTAGGTCCATCCAACACCCTTATTTGAGACCTCTCTCATAGGATTCCTCTTTTCATTCCGATCATTGTGATACATGTTATCACACAATTCTTACAATTCCCAAAGCCAAGGAAAGTGGATAAAAAACTTGTGTAACTGAGAGTGACCTATCACTGTCACCTTAATAGGAAACCCCTTTCTATTTAAGAGTATTTCACAGTACCCCAGGGGAGACGTCCCCAGTGACTTGAGGGTTTGAGAAGGCTGAGGAAAATGATATAAAGAAGACCCTCCCCTCTCAAAGGTCACTCAAGTCAAAAGGTTCTTTGACTCTTATTAGAGATGAAGAAAAAGAGTAATATTATGTACCTGCCCACAACAAGAAAATAAAGAGAAAAAAGAGCAATTTCCAAGTACCAAAATGATATTAATCCTTCATAAGACAATGAACTCTTAGAAAATAGACTAGATATAAAATTACAACAATATAACAATTTATAAAAACAATGATAATTTTTGTAACATCCACAATTATTATTCTTCAAAATGCTTGAGAAAAGACTTGAAATAATAGTTTTAACTAGGCAATTTGATATTAGATAGTCACAAGCAGTTTTAGCCATGTCTAGCTAGCATAACATGTCACTTTTAGGATTAATTTGTTTTGGTTATATTATTGTAGCAATCATTTTCAACAACAACAAGTTAATCAATGAATTTGGATAATCTAGGGGTAGTAGAAGTTAGTAAATGCTCCAAGGAATATGGTTTGAAAGTTGTTTTATCAATCAATCACTTGTAATGAGTAGACTAGTGCCTTTTAGGGTAATGGATTCAATGATAACAGAAGTAACTCTTAGAGTAAAATATCAATGGTAATACCTAGTCAAATAATATGGATAATATGAGAGAGGTGTTGGTAACCCAAGACCTCAAACATCCAAATCTTAGAGGTAGTTGCTAGAAAGTAACAGAGCTTAGGCCCTAGCGATTCCTCTTTTCCTTAGAAAATTTGAAATGAAATACGCAATAGGAAATGAAGTAGGGTTACTAGAGTGCTACAATGGTATGGCTCTAGTAGCTACTTCTAGATATGGTGGTCCTTGATAAATTTAAACAAGTAGAAAATTATAGAGAAAAGGATAATAACTTATGCCTTTCTCCTAGGGTTTCAAGCAAGAAATTTCATAATCTTTGACATGAAAAAGTAAAATTCACCATAAGGATTCATTCAAAATAAAGAAATGCATATGTTATACTTACTTCAGCAAGAATAATCAAATTTAAACCCTATTTGAAGATCGTCCACCATGAAAATAGCCAAGAAACACCAAAAATAGCCTCCTCCAAGAGGTGCACCTAAAATTTCAGCCAAAAGCCCTTGATAAAGGCACGTATCTCAGACTATGTTTCCGGCATGCCGAGAAATCTTAAGTTCACCAAGAAGATAGATTTATTTAACAAATACCTTCTTTCTTTCATCTTTAATTGAGAACGAATATCTTGAACATTTTTTTCACCTTTTTTGAGGAAGGGATACTCTAAGGAAACCACAACTTGTCTTTAAAATGTTTAAATATTATGAATAGCGTTACTTTTTATTTTGAAGGAATAAATTTTAATTATTCTTTAATTTCTTTTCATAAAGGAAATTGGTATCCTAAGATAAGGGCAAGTGCAACTTGTCTTGTAAAATGAAATGCGGGGAAATATTTTTCAAAACGAATATTTGAAAATAAAACGGAATCCTCTCCTCTTATTTTTTTTTCCATGTACCACATGGAACACCGGAATTGCTTGGAGATGGATCCATTTATGAGAGACTTACTTTTACTTTTGCCTTTGGTTTAATAAGTAATTATTTTGCTAAAATTATAAAGGAGTGATTGGTTTCCTCGAGAAGTGTTTCTTCTTTTACATCTTAATACAAGAAATATGAATAATTTCTTCCCTGTGTCTCAAGTCCAATATTCATGATCAAGTTCAATCTTGTCACTTCGTGGACATGTGGTATTGTAGTGGTTCTCCCTTGGCATCTTGGCTCAACCAAGGATATTTCACCCAGACTATGCCTCTTCACCTAAACCACACCCATACTTTGTTCTAGGGTATGGATGGGTTACATCTTTATTCTATGTAACTTAGTTATATATGTAGATATTTGTTAACATTGTTTAACACTTTATCAATTTGGAATACAACATAAAGCATGTGAAACAAAAGAGACATATATATAGTGTGGGTTGCATAAACGATGCCTAATACCCAACTTCATTTATTTATATTGTGAAACAGAAAGAAAGATTTACAAAGACGGTGCTAGTGTCCTAGTTACACAGATGGGAAGAGTCTCACGACTCTGCCTTACACATTAGAACTCTCCATGCCTATGATTTCATCACAACAAGACTTATCCCTTTTTCTTTATCCTTTCCTCGGCCTATGGTGCACCTTATTGGTGCATCCAGCCTTAGAGATCCATCTCTTTCCTTCACTTGGTTTTCCTTGTTTTCATTTGGTTGTTCTCCCTTGATTTTATATGGAATCTAAGAGTCACTTGTGTGAAACATCGCGTTTCTTCAATGTGTCATGCCCCTTCATGAATCTTCACACTAAATTGACCATTGTGCCCCTCTGTGGACCAAGTGTGCCCATATAAGCTCATGCACCCATCAATTATTCATCTCTTGGACCGGTGCGCCCCACCCTTAGGTAGATTCCCATTATTTCATGCTCTTCCTTGTGTCGATCATTGCGAATCTTTCTGGGTGTGCTAATGGTTTTGTTCAACCTCTCCGACGATCCCATGTTGTTAAGTACAGATGGGCCCAGTCCTTGGACGTGTTCCCAAGTTTCCCAACCCTTTCCCAAATGCAACCCAATTCTTTTTCATTCATCGCATGGGAAGATGGGTGTGGGCCACCTTGGGCATGCACATCACCACCATGCCCCATTGTTGTAGGAAAATCTCCCTGAAGATAGGTAGATTGCCTCAAAGAGCTAGACCCTAACTTTAAGACAAAAAGTGCTTAATGTGGACACTAACTTCCTTTCAAATCTATACAAACTAAAACATGAGAAGGAAGGAAAATAGAAGTACCTTTTTATCGATGTTTGTCCCTGCATGCTCCAAATCGAGCTCCAAACTCTCGCTCCTCGCTGAGTCCTGTAGACAAAGAAAGTATGACCGCTTCCTACTCTATTGATGTTAGCTTGAAAACAAATCTATCTATCAATGATAAGTTCATGTAAGATCAGACAAAAACTGGAAAGAAACAGGCAAGCAAATTATATTAATGAGGACAAAACATTGCTTACAGCCATGGATTGATTGCAACAGCTTTTCCAAGTCCTCCTTGTCTACCCCTTGCTCAAAAGATCCACGATCCGACTGATGATAGCTTCACTAATTGCTCCCTATGAGATCATAGGTCTCTTACTTCCAAAATATCTCTGTTCCAACACCACTTATGAGATCGTAAGTTTGGTGTAATTCTCCTTTTCCAATCCTCTTTCACCATTAGAAAGATTGCTTATATAGCCTTGGAGAGGCTCAACAACTTGAGATATCCTTGGGGAAGGTGAGGATTTTCCTCCTTTAGTTGAGGATATTCCCTAAGATCATGGTTGGACTAGGGATTCAAATCCAACTGCCTTTCAAGAATGAAAGGATCCTTCCCCCATTCATCTCAACAACTTAACTACTACCCAGAATAGGTAGCGCTCCCTCAAAAGGACCATCAGAGCGTTGTAGTGCTCCCTAGTAGGCTTTAGGGGGGCGCCAACACTTTCAAAATCTATAGTGCTCCCTCAAAAGGGCTAGAGGAGCTTTATAATGCTCCCAGACAGTGTAAGGGGGAGAATCAGTGCTCCCAGAAGAGGTATAGGGGAGTGCTCTCCTTCAAAAGCTTAGTTTTTGAGGTGCTTTCAGATGGAAAAAGGTTTGTAATCCTACTGACTCATTTCTCCTCTTCCAAATCAAATGTTTGAGGTGTTTCAAGTGTCCTTCTCATGTCATTATAGGCACGACATAGGCATCATCGCAGCATGCTTTCTTTGACACTTGCGACACATGTGAGCAACATGCGACACTTGCGACCTTGTGAGCAAAATGCGACACTTGCGACCTTTGTAATGACGACACTTGCGACACTATCAAAGTGAGTATTTTTTACGTGTAACAAATTTCCCTCCAAAGTATGAAGTTAGAAGACAGGAACTGATACTGAAATACTTTGTAGACTTTCAAGAAAGGGTATAGACGCAGAGAACCTGACAAAAGCTGCACACAAACATCCAACAAATATCATGACATATTTCAAAACCCAAGGCAGGAATACCTATGCTTGGGTGATCAAGACTTGTAAGATACGACCGTGATAAAATACACTGCGGATCCATGATTGTATTGATAAGAAGGTATAGCCACCGAAGATACAATGTGGATCTATACTCTAATGACTCGGACTGATCGTAGCCACGAAGAATGCACAGTGGATCTACGAGATGACAAGACATAGCCACGACCAATACAAAGTGGATCTATGTAACAGTATATGTGTCATTGTTCAAGAGAAACTCCTTCGCAACCTGAGTAAAGTACATATCAAAGTGATCACTCAACCCAGGGTCTTCTTACCAATCACGATGTGGTATGAATCTAACCATGTGAATAGATGTCCTGGTGTCAAACATGGCAGAAACCACTTGATTACTGGTCAATGATGTAAACCGTTAACAAGCGCGAGGGAGATCACCATTAATGTCAATTATTCCCAAGGTACCCTAGTACATTCCAATGAATGTGAATGGATGAGCTAAAGTCAAACATTTGTGGAATCATCCGATCAGAGGTCAATGATGTAAACCTACTGTCGAACATGAGGAGGCCTGCCATTGAGGCATGCAGGTCCCAAAGTACTAACTGGTTTCTAAGTCTAGTTCCTAGATAATGTGTTGAAGTCGACAGGAATAGGCTCGTCGAAGGAGGGCCTTGATGTATCCCCCATCCACGACACAAAATGGACACAGAGATGTAATTGGTAGATCAAATGGACAGGGACTGACATGGGTTTTGAGACAAGATATTTGTGGTGGTTGACTCTTGAGGCAGATACTTCCCTTGAACACTGAGGCACGATAGCAAAAATGTGACATGGACCAAAACTTGATGATGTAGTGGATGCTGTGACTTACGTCGGGTGACCCAAAGGAGTGAAAGAAAATCAAAGGATTGGCTCAATGCAGTGGTTTAGCAAATTATAATGCGTGCATATGACAAAGTGTCATGTTCAAGGGCGACTCTAAGAATTGCTTGATAATGTTCTCAAGAGACTGCTTAGCTTGCTTCTTTCAATTTTTTCCCCCATCCAGATAGATGAGTACCTCTTTTTGATTTAATGAGCTTGAGGAGGATAACACATGCTCGATATAACTCACCTTCGGTAAGTTCCTCTTCCTTTGTTTAACGAACCAGAAGAAGTAAGGGTTCAATCCCGTATGGGTCTGTCGATGTGTGCTTTAGCGAGTCCAAAGATAGAAAACTCGAAGGTTTTTTAGGATTATAGAGTTTGGAAAAACACTTAAAAGAGAACTCTCTCAGTTCCCTTTTCGTACAGTAGTCTAACGAGACCGAAAAAGAGATAAACTATCGCTCGAAAGATGCCCTTTCAAACCTTTTAACGAGTGTGAAAGGAAGCAAGATCACTCGGCAATCTTTTCATGTTTAGAGAGTCTGAAAAGAGCTTAAAGGAGACTCCAAGGGGTTCCTTTTTCATGTGTTCATGTATCCGTACGGGTCTGAAAAAGAGATAAAAGTTTACCCGGTTGCATTCTCATGTATTTACGAGCACAAGAAAGAACAAAGACTAAGCTCGATATGCCCCCAGCTTGAAAGATGGTGGCTTAGCTCCAGAATGATCATCAAAGGCTGGAGACATGCCCCCCAAGCTTCAATTCATTCACCGACTTTGAGGTTGTCACCAATTTCTGTACTAGATGGAGAAAAAGGATACAGGTGGATGAAATGAAGGTTCAAAAA
>ML782030.1:197621-247513 GCA_009831015.1 Picea engelmannii
TGCATATAAGAACCACTTAGGGAGGTAACCCAGTCGGGGCCGATGAATGAAAGTTGATCAATAGTCACAATTCTTCCATCATGAGGGAAAGATATCACACGGAAAAGAGTGGATACAATAGCTTTCATGGCATAGACATAATCATGCCCAAGGAGTAAAGAGAAATCCAAGGGGTCTCAGACTATCATGACATCGATAAAGACAGTTTTCCCTCCCAAAGTTACAGGAAACTGAGGAAGGATCCCTAAAGGTTGACTAGTTCTTCTATTAAAAGCTAACAGATTATGTGTAACCAGTGTAAGCTACGGACAACCCAAAGCATACCAAGCAACAGAAGACAAAATACTAATGGACGCACCTTCATCTATTAGCATTTGAGGAACGTCCCAACCACGAACCTATACTATAATCTAGAAAGGAACGTGAGAGGGAAGACGAGGTCCAGTTAGCGCACCCCAATAAAGAAGGATGGCCTCATTACTTGGAGGGGGTTTTGCAGGAGAATGAGGGATGCCCCCCGTCATGGTAGAGTCTGTATTAATGAGAAAAACATGGGCAGTATTAGGTTTACTCTCTAGAAGGAGAGTAGGATCGATCGATGATTGGATCAGATCAACCAATGGTGGACTTGGATAGACCACTTTGGCACTCTTCAGAGGAAGAGTGGGACTGACCGAAGAAGGGACTGGATCAGTCACTTTGGCATTCCTCAACGAAGGAATGGGATCGACCGATGGTGAGACTGGTTCGACCACTTTGGCATTCCTCAATGGAGGAACATGATCAACCGATGGAGAAACTAGATCGACCACTTTGGCACTCTTCAGAGGAAGAGTGGGTCTGACCGAAGAAGGGACTGGATCAGTCACTTTGACATTCCGCAATGGAGGAATGGGATCGATCGATGGAGAAACTGGATCGACCACTTTGGTGTCACTCTCTAACAGGAGAGTGGGATAGATCGAGGATGAAGACATATTGACCACTTTGGTGTCACTATTTGGATGAAGAGCAGGGATGATCGATGATGGAACTGGATCAGCTACTTGGGTTCATGGTTCAATTGAGGAGGAAACTAGATTGACCACCTAATCAACCGGACTGACTGGGGATGGAACCGGATTGGCCATTCCATCAACCAACGATGGGTTGGGGGAAAGCTTACAATAACCTTTTGGAAGTTGAAGTTTTTCCAAAAGAGAAGAAGCCTCGTCCATGCGAGGACAAAGGTGAGAGTAATGATTACCTTTACACAACATGCAAGGGAACTTGACAGTTTTCTTTTTCTTACCAACCTGAACATCACTAGTTGACGGGGTATCATCGTCCTGACCGACAGAGGCCGATGACATGGAGGACCACATTTCTAAGACCTAGGTAAGACCGGGGAAATCCCTCAGAAAGTGGTCACCCTTACAAAGGCTACAAGGGAATTTGGGTTTTGGATTCTTCATTTTAATCTTGTTGATCTCATCAACACTCCCAGTACTATTAACAATAACTGGTTTCTTAGAGCCAACATCTGATGTTGTTGGGGCTTTTGTCCTTTTCGGGTTCTTCTTCTTCTTCTCTTTCCATTTCTTCTTCTTCTTATCAACCTGGCTACTTGCTTTAGAGCTTTCACTAGGCGAAGAAGGAGAAATGGAAGGAGACTTAATGGGAGAAGAAGGTGAAAAGTCAACGTGAGGTTGATGTGTGAGTGGTGCATTGACATCCAAAGTATTAGATGCAACTGAAACAATGGGAGGATTCGGGATCACTGGAGTGGGGAACAACCAAACTGGTAATCCAATAGTGAGTCCTGGAAGACTCAGTGTGACAACATATGGAGGACCAAAGTTTCCAAACGAAGGAAAAGTATAAGGTTCCCCAGTAGAAGGGGTTCCTCCATTGGTACTCCTAGGATTCGACGCCATTAACACTGACTCAAACTAAGGTCCACTAAGTAAAACAAACAACACACGCTACAAATCTAAGAAGCAATCAATCAAACAAACCTTCCTTCGATGAAACCACTAGTTGGTGATGTAATCCAACGTCGCGAGATCAAAATAGGAAGGGGAGGGGATAGAGCGGGTGGATCAGTTACGTTGGCGACCTGCTTAACGGACTTACGCCTTGGTGCAAGCTTCCATGCAGTAATTGTGGATTTACCCTCCAAGGATCCCGAGTGAGTTTGACCAATGTCTATTCCAGGTATAGTGAGACTTCCCTTCACCGTCACCTTGTGTGAGACCCTAAAGATTGTGGCTACTAAGGTCACCAACTCGTAGTCAGCCCCTGGGCGGGTACAGTTGACAGTCCAATCGGAACGTATGGGTAGGATAACAAGTTCGAAATCAACTTGAAAGGCTTCCACTCGACATTGTGGGTATACCTTCCAGTGATCCCCAATATACGATCCGACCACTACAAACAGTTTAACCACGGAGGGATAATCTTCATAACTCACCCGAATGCGACCTTGTGCGTAACCCTTGTGTGAGAGGGGGATCCCAGGCAGACTAATACGACAATTGGATTTAACTCTTCCTACCACAGGATACTAAGTTTGTTTTATAGCCTTGGAAAGTTATCGTTTCAACCTATTCCAAAGCCCTACACCTTAAACTAATGTAGGTTTGCTAACAAAGATGTAAAAAGTCTGATAAATTTTAGTTAAGCGTTGATTTTAATGGCTGTTGTTTACTCAGAGGGTGTACAAAAGTGAAACTGATGGAATGATGACTCGATTCCCCAAAATATGCATGAATACCTATTTAAGGGAAAGAGGAAGAGTCATTTTCACTATCAAACACTTGATAAGGAATGCCCTCAATCAATTTTGTTCTCAATCAAATCCAATATGATGCTACAACATTTTATAAATCCAAACTAATATGCAAACTAATCACTAAGATGTACTTTTGTCATTTGTATGCGATAATCAATTCAATGCAAAATTTCTCTTGCCAACTACCCTTTCAGATCAAGGAGATTTAGACAAGAAAACGCAGATTTCGCACAAACAACACACCCTTTTGCAATCAAACAAGAAAAAGAAGACCAAAAACACAAAAGGAAGGAGTAAGAGATTGGATCAGATGACCTCAAAGAACCAAATGAGAAGAGTTACAGACTTCAGATGTCCTTCAGTGGAGTTCCCGCTCAATTGGATAGGGGAGAAGAAAGCAAAGGATTGATTTCAAGCTCTCAACAGCAAAAACTCAAAAAGAATGAAGAAGGGAATAAAATCTAAGAAAAAGAGGTTTACTTCTCAAGATGAAGCATGTCATAGGTCAAAGGAAGAATGATTGGATCACAAAACAATTCAGCAAGTCAAAAAACAGGGTTTTGACCTCCAAAAATTGGGAATTTTGAAGAGATTTTGGGAAAAAAGGGATAGCGCTTTGGTATAAAGGCCACCAAAGAGTTATAAAGATCTTTCCAACAGCTTAAGGGAGAGTTGGCACTTTTCTAACAAGGCAGAGGAACTCTGGGCTAAAAAACTCACAAAAAGGGTCCAAAAACTCAAAATTTTGATCAAATTTTGACAGGTACGCTGAGTGTGATGGGATAGAGAGTCAATCAGAAAGTGAAATAAGATAAATGGGGTGAACAAGGTCTGAAAATAATCAAGTAAGACAAGTTATATGAGGAAAGAAAAAACTAAGAAAGTTCTGATTTGATCCCCAGTGGATTCGCCAGTTTCTATTATAGGAAAATCTCCCGGCGGACAGGTAGATTGCCTCAAAGAGCTAGACCCTAACTCTAAGACAGAAAGTTCTTAACGTGGAAACTTACTTCCTTTCAAATCTATACAAACTAACACATGAGAAGGAAGGAGAATAGCAGTACCTTTTTATCGATGTTTGTCCTTGCACGCTCCAAATCGAGCTCCAAACTCTCGCTCCTCTCTGAGTCCTGTAGACAAACAAAGTACGACCACTTCCTAATCTATTGATGTTAGCTTGAAAATAGATCTATCTATCAATGATAAGTTCATGTAAGATCAGACACAAACTGGAAAGAAACAGGCCAAGCAAATTATATTAATGAGGACAAAACATTGCTTACATCCATGGATTGATTGCAGCAGCTCTGTCAAGTCCTCCTTGTGTACCCCTTGCTCAAAAGATCCACGATCCAACTGATGATAGCTTCAATGATTGCTCCTTATGAGATCATATGTCTCTTGCTTCCGAAATATCTCTGTTCCAGCACCACTTATGAGATCATAAGTTTGGTGTAATTCTCCTTTTCTAGTCCTCTTTCACCATTAGAAAGCTTGCTTATATAGCATTGGAGAGGCTCAACAACTTGAGATATCCTTGGGGAAGGTGAGGATTTTCCTCCTTCAGTTGAGGATCTTCCCTAAGATCATGGCTGGACTAGGGATTCAAATCCAACTGCCTTCCAAGAATGAAAGGATCCTTCCCCCATTCATCTCAACAACTTAACTACTGCCTAGAATAGGTAGCGCTCCCTCAAAAGGACCATCAGAGCATTGTAGCACTCCCTAGTAGGCTTTAGGGGGGCACCAACGCTTTCAAAATCTATAGCGCTCCCTCAAAAGGTCCAGAGGAGCTTTATAACGTTCCCAGACAATGTAAGGGGGAACGTCGGCGCTCCCAGAAGAGGTATAGGGGAGTGCTCTCCTTCAAAAGCTTATTTTTTGAGGTGCTTTCATATGGCAAAAGGTTTGCAAGCCTGCTGACTCATTTCTCCTCTTCCAAAGCAAATGTTTGAGGGGTTTCAAGTTTCCTTCTCATGTCGTTATAGGCATGACATAGGCATCATGGCAGCATGCTTTCTTTGACACTTGCGACACTTGTCAGCAACATGCGACACTTGTGACCTTGTGAGAAAAATTGGACACTTGCAACCTTTGTAATGACGACACTTGCGACACTATCAAAGTGAGTATTTTTGATGTGTAACACCCATGATACTCCTACCCGCATAAAAATATATTTTTTTTCCCAATCGATCGTTTCCTCCTTGTGCTCTTTGTCCCTTCTGTTGTCAGATATTCCCAAGGAGTGTACATGCATTGTGGGTGCCCTAGGAGGCCTTACATCCTCCCCCAATAAAATTGTTTCTGTTCCGACAACTTTCATATCATTTTCTATCTACAGAAACCTCTGTCAAACTCCTAAATCATGTCCTCATATTTCCATAAGGACTCATACCTCTCCCAGTTGTTCTCTTCTTTAGGTTTGTCCTTCTAATGGATGAATTACTCATGCATTAGACCTCTGCCCCATCCCAATATGTGATGTGCCAAAATATTCTCTACCTCCAATCCTATCTTATCTGAAACCATGGTCGGTGTTATAGATGGCTCAACTCGACTTGGATCATTCAGGTTCCTCTAGCATGAATTCAACTAGCTAATGTGGAAGAGAAAATCAATGTGTCATGTGTGGAATGGAAACTCAAATATGTAGGTAACATTTCCAATCTTCTCAAGAACTTTGAATGGTTCCTCATACCTCTACATGAGAGATGGAGCCATCCCTTTCGGTGGTGGGAATTGATCTATGCTTAGCTTAAGATTAAGTAAGAGCAATTCTCATACTTTGAATTTTGTGTCACTTTTGTTGTGATCTTCCTACTGCTTCATTATGTCTGTTGCGTTAGCCAAGTGTGTGTGAGCTATCTCCAACCATTGATAGATTTATCCCATAGTAACCCCGTGTTACAAAATGAAGAGTTGTGGGTTTTTGTTCATCAACGCGAACAGACTATAGCCTGTCGTTGACATATTATGCAAGTTTTAGGTGAACTAGACATCGTCCAACAAATATGACCAATTCATATGATCTTCCTATACATAGTGCGACAAGTAATCCTCAAGAAGTGTGGTTATTCGTTCGGTCTTTCCATATGTCTACAAATGGTAGGATGAACTCTTCAACAACTTTGTCCCCACAAGATTGAACAATGTTGTCCAAAATTTACTCATGAACCTTGGATCTCGATATGACAAAATATTCAAATCCAAATACCTCACTATGTGTTTGAAAAAAACCTTTTCAAATTCTTCAGCGTTGCAAGGAATATTGATTGCAACGAAGACAACATACTTGGAGAATCGATACTCCATGAAAAACATTCCATTGTATCCCTCCACCATCAGAATTTGTGTTTTGAATTCCATCGAGAAACTCATCCATAATCTCTCCAAAATCAATAAATCTTGCAGCAACCCTCTGCTCATTCTAGTGTCCATATTATCACACTGACATATAAGACCAGTGTGAATGTACTCCTCCACATCCTACTTTGTCCTCTCCGAAAAGTATCCTTGTTCTAACAATGCCATCATTCTTTATTGTCCTTGGTGGCCAACCGAGGGCGAGTCATGATGTTTTGTTAGGGCCCTGACCCCTCAAGTAGATATAATAATATATGTTCCATTTAATAAAGGCCAACATTATTTAATAAGGGATAAATATATTTTCCATGTAATAAATGCCAACATTAGTTAGTAATGCCTATTTAATAATTGTGAACAAGTCAATGTAAGAAGACCTAATATAAGATTTTGCTTCTAGAAAGACCTTCCTTTGGAATGTTATTTAGAAGATAGAACTAGTATATATAAGAGTAGGAGTAATGAGAAATATTGTATTGAGAATTATTATAACAGAGCTCTGCTCTACTGAAGGTTTCCCCCTCGAAGAGGCAAGTGAACATTGCTTTCTTTGAATAAAGGTATTAATTTTGGTATTTCTCTTCTCAATATTTTGTTGTTCCATTGATAGATGTTGTATATTCTTGTTTCTACTTATAATATTACATCATGTACTTTACAAGTGGTATCAAAGCACTTTCCTTGGTAGGAATTGTGGGTAAACTTTTTTTTCTAGGGAAGAGACGTGTATAGTCGGTGTCTTTAAAGAACATAGATATGTCATTCAGTGGGTAAAAATTCGATGAGGAATACTACACAAAGGCAATACAGATGGATTCACGAGGTTTCCTAGAAACCAAAAATTTCCCCCTTGTTGGAAACCCCTCTAACCCTTGTTGGTACCCCTCGAGTAGTACCGCATCAGACAGAATCTGTACACATCCATCACTCCCACACACTAGAAGGTATATAGGGAGTCCCCTGGGTCTCCTGAAACCAACTCTAGATCAATCGATTGGTCTCCTAACTGTTATAGTTCCACTGAGAAAAATACTCTGGAAGATACTCTCTAGTACTTGGGTAATTGGGTAGCACAACTAAGGGTATTGTCAAGTCTCCTTAGTTGGTGCCCTGAGATATTGGGTCGAGTACTATTGTTTGACCCCTCACGTATATTAGACATCTATATAGCACAGGGAAAACCCTTGTCCATAGGAACCCTACAAACCCTAACCAGGGGGGCACATTCCGACAAGGAATAGAAAGGATATTTTGGGCGTGCAACCTTTCCTCCTGCATTCTAGTTGCGAAATTCCTACACATTTTTTCTTGTTAAGAATTTAATCATTTCGACACTACAATATTATTCAATTTGGAGTATAACTCTGCATGAGTTGAAAAAAAAGTCTAGTTCTAGCCAACACCCTTATTTGAGAACTATCTGATAGGATTCCTCTTTTCATTCCGATCACTGTGATACCTATCATTTTTAACTTTTTTTTAACCCCGTGGACCCATACCCTTCTTGACACCTTTATTTCCCATTTATCCATTTGGTTTTCTCTCATTTCCCTTATCGTAGTTGTATATATCACTTATATTATTTTTTTTCTATGGACCCAACCCTCTTTCCCTCATGGCTCCCACCTGCCAAGAAGAAACCATTCATAAATTGAATACAAACCTTACTTCGCTTGAAGCCCAAGTGACTAAGGACATTCCCGCCATTCATGCCAAATGGACTACATCTAGGAAAAACTAGGTAGCCAAATTGTTGAAGTCAATTCCGCTCTCTAACAATTCATGAAAAAATTCAAGGGTCCTTCCTCCTCCTACCCACCTCTCTATACTGAATATGGTGACTCCAATTGGCCTTTACACTCTCATTCCAACTCCCTAACTCATGACCCTCATATTCTGAGAGTTGAGGTGAACAAATTTGATGGCTCAAATCCATTATCCTGGGTCACTCAAATGGAACAATATTTCTCCTTGCATGGCATTATCGATGAGTTGACCAAGATTTTTTACAGAATTCTCTATTTGGATATAGAACAATGGAAATGGCATAGAAATTCACATCAAGGGTATGTTTCTTGGTAGCATTTTGTTGTTGAGTTGTATGAACAATTTGACAAAGACACCCACCATATAGAACGTTTGACCAAGTTGAAACAATCTAGAACAGTACAAGTTCTATTGTTTCCTTTGATAATTTGGCTTTCCGAATGGAGGGAATGACAAATGATTTTTTTAGGGAATGTTTGATCAGTGGCATTAAGGATGAAATTTGATCCCAGGTCATAATGGCTTGCCCCGAGACTTGGCTGAAAGAAAATAAATCTTCCAAGGAGGCACAATAGGTCATCTTCTCCCAAAGAAGAAAACCCACTTTTATTCCTCACCCTAAACCCACCAACCCTACCCCTCAGGACACTCCTCTCAAGGTCCAAAAATCAACATGGGTAGAAATGGATGAACATCAACTCAAGGGTCTCTAATATAGTTGTGATGACTAATAATTTCCACAGCACAAGTGTAAAGAAAATAAACATTTTATGGCCATTTCATAGGATGTTTCTAATGAATATGTTGAGGTCTCTCTTGAAGTCGAGCTACCCAAAATATATAATTTTCAACGATCGTTGATCCTTCCAAAGTTTAACCATCAATGTCACTGAATTCTCTCATTGGTTTTTCTGCTCCCCAAACCCTCAAATTGGTTGGTTACATTACACACTTGAAATTCATCATCCTAGTTGATAGTGGAAACACTCATAACTTCATTCATCGTCGCCTTGATTAAGAGGTAAATTTCTATATCCGTTTTGTCAAAAAATTTCAAATCATGATTGCCAATGGCGGTTCCATGAGATGTGGGGGGCGTTGTGAAAATGTGTGCCTACAAATTGTTCAATATAACCTGAAATATCACATGTTTGATAATGACATGGGTGGTCGTCACATTGTGTTTGGTGTTGAATGGTTACGTACTCTTGGCCCCATAATCATGGAATTTAAGGATTTTACCATGCATTTCCAACAACAAGGACAATAGTATAAATTCAAAGGAATTACAACAAGGTCCCCAAAGATCATCAGTTCTCACCACATTTAAAAATTACTTAAAAACGGTCATGTTGGCATAATTTCCCAACTCCATTCCATTCAAGCAGTTGAGACACCCTCGGTACACCCGAACCTTCAAGCTATCCTTTCCCTCTATCCAATTGTTTTGTAAAATCACTAAGGCCTTTCGCCCTCTTGTAGAGACCATGACCATTCCATTCCTTTAATCCCGGGAAGTCTTTCTCCCATTGTTCACCCTTATCATCATCCCTTTTCTCAAAAAAATTAAATTGAGAAAATTGTCTAAGAATTGTTAGAAGCAGGTGCTATTCGTCCCAATACTAGCCCCTATTCTTCCCTTGTTGTCATACTCCTCAAGAAGGAAGGAAATTGACACATGTGTCCTCATTTTCGTTCCCTTAAAAAAATTACCATCAAGGATAAAAATTTTATTCCCATCATAGATTACCTTCTGGATGAACTCTATGGGGCTCAATACTTTACCAAACTTTACCTTTGTTTGGGCTACCACTAGAAACGTATGAAAGATGACATCCACAAGACTGCATTTCCAACTCATGAGAGCCACTATGGGTTCTTAGTTATTCCCTTTGGTCTCTGTAATTCCACCTCCACTTTTCAAAGTCTCATGAATCATGTCTTTCATCCTTTCCTCCGTCACTTTGTTTTAGTTTTATTTGATGATGTTCTCATCTATAGTAAAATGTGGCTAGCCCATCTCGTCCATGTATATCAAGTTCTCCATCGCCTCTCCAAGCACCAAATTTTCTTCGAACACTCTAAATGTGTTTTTGGTGCCTCTGAAGTTGAGTACCTAGGTCATATTGTTGGCAAGGATGGTGTAAGAGTGGATCCCAGGAAAATTGAAGCTATGTAAAATTGTCATTTCCCTAAAAATCTTAAAAGTATGTGTGCTTTCCTAGTTTTAACGAGATTTTATCGAAAGTTTGTTCAGAATTATGGAAATATTGTGGCTCCTCTAATAGCTCTTATTAAAAAGAATGTTTTCATTTTGACTCTAGTAGCTCACCAATCCTTTCAAGCCTTGAAAGAATCTATATGCGCTACTCATGTACTGGCCCTACCTGAATTCACTGAGACCTTTTTTCTAGAATGTAATGCATCGGGGAGAGGAATTAGAACACTCCTCATGCAATATGAACAATTTTTGTATTTCACAAACAAAATGTTTTCATACTGACATTTGGGCCAATTGATTTATGAAAAAGAAATGTTGGTTATTTTGCATGCAATGGATCTCTAACACTCTTATCTATTGGGACAATGCTTCCAAATTAAAATGAATTGTCGAAGCCTCAAATACTACTTGGAAAAATGAATTTCATCTCTGGAGCAAAACGAATGGGTGACCAAGCTGTTTGGATATGATTATGAGACTGTTTATAAGAAGGAAAAAGAAAAAGTGGTGGTTGATGCTCTTTCCAAGAAATATGGAGACGAAGGGTCCCTCTTTTCCCTCTCATTCATTGTCACCAAATGGATTCAAGTTTTTCAACGGGAATGGCTGCAAGACCCTAAACTTTTTGGTCAAATCCAAAAACTTCAACATGATCCCCAAGCTACTCTAGGGTACTCTTGGCATAATGATGATTTTCACTATAAAGGTCGCTTGTATTTAAGCAAGTAGTCAACACTTAAATCCAAGGTTCTTTCTAAGTTTCATATTTCACCGACAACATGCCATTTAAGTTTCACAAAAACTTATGAAAAGGTCAAACGTTCTTTCTTCTAGGACACTATGAAATAGGACATCCATGGCTTTGTGGCCGAATGTGATACTTGTCAATGAAATAAGGGTGAGAATTTGAAACCTCTGTGTACACTCGAACCACTTATGCTTCCACCTACTATTTGAATGAATATTTCTATGGGTTTCATTGTTGGATTACCCAAATCAGGAAACAAGCCAGTCATCATGGTGGTAGTGGACCGTCTTTCCAGATATGATCATTTATATGCTCTTCAATACCCATTCACAACATCCATAATGGCTCATTTTTTTATGGATAATATATTCAAAATCCATGGAATGCCTCATTATATTGTTTATGACTGTGATCCCACTTTTACCAACAATTTTTCAGGATCGAGGGAACTCAATTGCATCTCAGCAAAGCTTATCATCCCCATACTGACGGCCAAATGTAAGTAATCAACAAGATTTTAGAAACATATTTGAGGTGTTTTTCAACTGACAAACAACATCAGTGGGTTTAGTGGTTACCCCTAGATGAATTACAACACCTCTTACCATACTACCACTCACATGACTCCTTTTGAAGCAGTCTACGGAAAAAATCCACCATCAGTTCTCCCATACCTACTAAGTGTATCCAAGGTTCAATAGGTTGAACTCAATATTACCATATGCATGACCATTCTCTGTACTCTCAAAGAAAATTTGGTAATGAATCAAAACCACATGAAACAACAAGAAGATACAATTTGTTCTAAACATCAATCTATTGAAGGGGATCATGTGTTTCTTTGTCTCCATCAATACAAGCATACTTTAATCCAAGCCCAATAGTGTTAGAAACTTGCACCAAAATTCTATGGTCCTTATACTATTCTCAAACACATGGAGCCATTGTCCTATCAATTATCTTTACCTAATCAGTCCAAGCTACATCCCGTTTTTCATGTCTCATTCCTGAATAAAGTGATTGGAACAAAATGGCACACCCAGACCAACCTACCATAGTTAGATGAAGAAGGCTCTATTTGGATGCATCCATAAGCAGTCTTGGACCAGTGAGAGCATCACCTCCATAACTGCACCATCAAGGAAGTTTTGGTTCACTAAAAGGATACTTCACCAGAAGATGTCACTTGGGAACCGACTACCATTCTGTAGCAGTTTCCTCATATCAAGCCTCTAGGAAAATGATATTTTTCAACGACGAGGGCATGTTAGGGACCTACCCCTTCACGTAGATAGAATAATATATTTTCCATGTAATAAAGGCCAACATTAATTAATAAGGCCAAAATATATTTTTTATGTAATAAAATACTACATTAGTTAGTAAGGCCTATTTAATAATTGTGAACAAGTCAATGTAAGAAGACCTAATAGAAGCTTCCAATTCTACAAAAATACTATAGAATATTATTTATAAGATAGAATTAGTATAAATAAGAGTAGGAGGAATGAGAAAACTTGTCTTGAGAATTATTGTAATAGAGCTCTACTCTGTTGTAGGTTTCCCCATTGAAGAGGCAAGTGAACATTGTTGTCTTAGAATAAAGTAATATTTTTTGTATTTCTCTTCTCAATATTTTGTTGTTCCATCGGTATCTACTGAATATTCTTGTTTGTGCAAATTATATTACATATGGTACTTTATGAATTCTTTCATGAGTTCCTTCCTGAGGTTGGATGACTTGGGGACATATATTTCCTCCGTAAAGTGCAATAGTCCATCGCATAGCCAAAAATTCCACATTTTGCATTCCTTCACTTGCTTCATAATGTTCTTTGTTGTGTGATAATTCTCTAACCCTTCCTTGATCTGTTTGTGCAACTCTTCCATGACATGAATTTGACTGCTCGCTGATGTAGGTGACTCATCCTCCTCCTCTAGGATAATAAGTTCTACCTTTATGTTCAAGGAATTTATGGTATCATTCAACCTTCCTAGCCTATACTCAATGGTCATGTCAAATTATGCAAGGAAGTCCTGCCACCTTTCCTTCTTCGGTGAAAACTTCAACTACATTGGGAATTAACTTGTCTTAATGTTGTATGTCTTCACAACAAATTACTTTCCCAACAAGTAGTTTCTCTAATTTTGTAAACAATGTACCATTGCAGTCATCCACTTCTCATGAATGGGGTACCTCCATTCATGATATTGGATCTTTCTTCTCTCAAAGGAAACTATATGTCCCTCCTGCGTTAAAACCCCTCCAACGGAAAAATATGATGCATCCATCTGCACTTCAAAATATTTTCTCAATGTATGGCAACTTCAACACGGAAGCAATTACACTTCTGCATTTTATCTCTTCAAACACAAAATTTCTCCTCTTTGTCTAGTTCCATGCCTTCTTCTTTTTCAACAAGTCAATCCGTGATGCAACAATATTGGATTAGCCTTCTATGAACTTGCTATAGTAATTGGCTACTCCAAGAAAGACTCTCACGTCATGAACTATCCACAACTCTTCCCAATATTCAATTAACTTGACCTTCATGGGGTCAATGTGAATGCATCCTTGGCCAATCCAATGCCCCAAGAATGATATCCTATTCTTCCCCCAAAAAAAATTGGACATCTTCAAGAACATCCAATTCCATCGCAGTTTCTCAAATACATGTTCCAAGTGCTTCTTTTGCTCCTCTATACTTTCTTTGTACACCACAATGTCATACAAATACACCATAATGAACTTGTCCAAAAATGACTGCAACATGTCATTTATCAATGTGAAAAACGTCGCAAGGGTGTTGCACAACCCTAAAGGAAACACTGGGAACTCATAGCTCCCATACCTTGTGATCATTGTTTTCTTCACTTTGTACCTGATAGTACCCCTATCGCAAGAGAAGCTTTGAAAAGACTCTAGCCTTGGAAAACTTTTCAAATCAATCAGAAACTAAAGGAAACAGGTATCAGTTATTCAGAGTTTGTTTGTTCAATGCTCGATAGTCCAAATACATCCTCATCTCTTAAGTTTCCTTTCTTCTTCTGAAATAGGACCAAGGCACTATATGGGGACTTGAATGGACGAGTTGTTAACTAATCCATAAGTGTAAATCCATAACTCCCTAACTATCTATCCGCCCGTAACTATAACAGTTTGCAACTATCCTGCAACTGTCTACAACTGTCCACCCATACTATATGTATTCATTTTTCATTAATAAAAATATCTCTGTGCTTGGTGTGAACTATGGAGTTTTTTTATCTGGCCTGTGTACAGTGGTATCAGAGCCACATTTTTTTTACCCACATTTTTTAAAACTCCATGCTATTGTGTGCCTGTGTGAGCTCCAAATTCGAGAGGAGCCACCTATAACTGTGTAATTGCAGTGTAGTTGCATTTGCAGTGAAGGAACAACAAGTGCCCAAAGGCCCTCCAGCGTTTAGTCACTGAGCTTATGTGCGAGAGTAGTTGTGAGCAGTTTACAAAGTAGCTAAGGTTGAAGGTGTTGTGAGATTTCATTTTATTTTTCTTGTCCAAGTGGAATTCCGTTTACAGAAATTAGTTTACAATGCATTCATTAGTATCAATTGTGGGAGTAGTGCTCTCTGGACAAGAAAATTACCAATAATGGTTTCGAAAAATTAAAAATACTCTTATTTTTAATGATTTACGGGAGGAAATTTGTGAAGGCAAGGATGACAATGAACCAGAGCAACCTACAGATGCCAGACAACTTGTAATTTGGAAGAGTAAAGATAAAAAGGCACATGCTTTAATTTTTGCCTCAGTCACTGAAGAGGTAAGAAGACATATTCTTTCTAGCACCATAGTGTTTAAACCATTAGAGAAATTAAAAGATCTTTATGACTCCCATTCAGAGTTGGAAATTATACAATTGTTGATGAAGTTGTTTAATCTGGAACTGAAAGATAATAATCCCATGAAGTTAGCTTCTGAAATTAAATCTCCTTTTCATGATATTGACTCATCTAGTGTCAAAGTTGATTTACAACTCACATCATTTATTAAACCCCTATATCCTACCGATTCACACTACTTAGAGTCTCTTCAAGCTAGTGGATAGATGAAAGACATGACTTTTGATACTCTTGTAGACAAAATTGCCGAAAGAGAGAAATCTTTTGGGAAGAAGGAATATTTTTCCACTTCCATAGTTGAGACTTTATGTCTTGCACAAAAAGAGCAGAAACCTAGAGGAGAGTCTGCTATATTTGATAATAGTCATAGAGGTCATGGTAGGAGACCATTTAGAGGCAGGGAGGTCATTATCATCAAGGAGACAGACAACAAGATGATGGACAACAAAAACATTTTCAGAATGATAAACAACCTCTTAAGTGTTATAGTTGTGGTAAACTAGGTCATACATATTCTCATTGTCGCACTCCTCGGGAAAGGATTAGTGAGACAAAAGAGAAAAAACCTCCAGACAAAGGCAAACCACCTGAATCTACCAACTATATTGTTGCACATTGTAATCTTAGTATCAATGAAGTTTTTAGCACTTCTTTTGCTTCTTGGGAAGACACTTGGATTTTAGATACTGGAGCCACTTGCCATATGACCTTCAGAAGAGATTTTTTTGAGACATTCAGTAATCACATTGATGGAATAGTTTATTTTGCTGATAAGTCCCAGTTAAAGCCTTCAGGAATTGGATCTATTCGACTTCGCCTACCCGGATTTGCTGATTATATTTTGCATGATGTTCTTTACATTCCTCATTTAAATAGAAATCTAATGTCTCTCATACATATCAGGCAGCAAGGACATTCTATACACATGTTTGATGGTATAATTGAAATAAGAAAAGCATCTGATCAAGTGATTGTTATGACTGGTGTTGAAGAAGACAAACTTTTAAAACTAAAAGGGACATCCTCTTTTCAATCTAATTCAGCTATTTTGGCTCAGCATAGTGATACTTTGTCATCGAGCTTATTGTGGCATGCTAGTTTTGGTCATATTAATTATGATAGTATCTGGATTATGAAACAACAAGGTATTCAAGGGCTTCCTACTATTCCAAGAAATCTTTCTCCATGCAATGCTTGTATTTTAGGCAAGCATTGTAAACAAACTTTTTATGGATCTGCTTCCCGAGATTCCAGGAAGTTAGGTCTCATACACTTTGATTTATGTGGGTCCGTGCTTGTTCAATCTGCAAATGGTAATAAATATTTGCTAACTTTTATTGATGACTACACCAGGATGTGTTGGGTTTATCTATTGAAACAGAAATCTCAGGTTTTTGCAACTTTTAAGAATTTTCATTTATGGATTACAAATGAAACTCAACTTAATATTGGCACTCTACGATCAGATAATGGTGGTGAACACACCTCTAATGAATTTGAAAAGTACTTACAAAATAATGGTATTAAACATCAGACCACCGTCCCTTATACTCCACAATAGAACGGTGTAGCAGAGCACATGAACAGAACTTCGCTTAATATGGTAAGGTCAATGATGTTTTTTCAGAATGCCAGGTTGATGTTTTGGGGAGTGTTGACGGGCGAAACAGTCCATCCGTCAACTGGGAGAGTGGAACCGGTCCGGGGTTGTCTAAATAACCCAAGCCGTTTGGAATGGACCACCCTGACGAGTTTAACGGCTCCGTTGGCCGCTCTAAGGTTTCCTAAGGGAACCAAAGAGAAAAGTTGATCTAAGTTAAGTGATCTAAACTAAGGAAACTAGAAACTAATAAAACACACTAAAACAAACTAACTAACTAAATAAAATAAATCAAACTAAATTAAAGGAAACTAGAAACTAATAAAATAAACTTAACTTAACTATACTAATGTAACTATGAACTACTAACTATTATATATTTACGAGATGCTAACTATGATTATAATAACTTAAATCAACTACTTAATTGTCAGCCAGGTTATTCCCTATTCACAAATTTACACTATGGACAGCTTACAGATTTGATTAAAACCTGTGAAACTAATGTGATCGCTGCCCTGAGACAACCAAGAATCTCTTTTTTATCTTTTATGTTTTATGAAAAGGAAACAAAAATTACTGAAATTAAACAATCTAATCTATCTTACTGATATTAAACAATGTAATATAAATCTAATTAAACTAACTTTTATATTAAACTATTTAACATAAACAGTAAACACCTAACTAATTGACCTGGATGCGCTCCAAGTCTGCCCTGTGTATGATCGCTTCGTAAGCTGGTTGGAGGAAGAAATTCACACCATTTAGCCCTTAAGCTTCTCGCAAAGGATCACCTATAATGCTTCCTGAAGAGAGTTACAGGACAAACAAGACATAAAAGAAATCATAACAGTCTTCAGATTATGAATTCATGCAAAAGGGAAACCTATTATGCAGCAAATTCATATGTGATAATTCAATTCATAAAGAAGACAAAGCTATCATTCATAAACTGAATCCTTAACTGTTATATCTTTTATCAAATTGAGAGTAACAAGGTATGCATAATAATAAGAAATTATATCACTTGAATTCGACTTAGACATCAAAGTGATACTAAACCAGAAACCAAGATGATATACAAAACTTAGAACAAAGTGTCAATGTATTGAAAAGCAAAAGCTATAACAACGCATCAATTCTGCTCCAGTTTGAATCAGCGTTACATATCCTTGTTCTCCCCAACTGAGGATGAGTATTATTACAAAACCATAGGTTTAAATAAGTTTTTCACAAGGTAAAACACCCTTGTGAATAATAGTAAACAGTTTACACAATCTGGGAATAAATCCCAAAATCCCTTAAACTAAATAACTAAAATGCAAGTAAAATCTGCAGATCATCCCCTAACTGCCCATAGTATCCATTGCAAATTCGAATTTCCCTGCAATAGACACCAGAATCAAATTAGGAGATTGTTTTATTCAAAAATAATAACAAAATTGACTCTATAGACTTAGCTACAGAATCGTTTGATTCTGTAGCTGGTCTAGAATAGTAAAATGACCAGATATAAATCAAATCAAATCACACCTAATCACTTTGCAATAATCAACACATTAATAATGATTAGATCAAATAAAACCGAACAAAACACGATCGGAATAGAGTAGAGATACAATCGATACAAAATAGGAATACCCTGTTTTTCCAATTGTTTATAAAATCGAATCAAATCTTAATAAGAATGTTCCAAGAATGCCATCAATGACAAACCAGATCATATGAGATACAAACAATCATTATCAATAAGCATAAGATTCATACCATTACCAATATAGAAAGCATTAACGATCTCACACATCACTGTATCCATAGAATCCAATCACAGTTCTCCTTTGTTATGTTTCAAATAATTTACAAGTAAACCCGTAATTGTAATTGCCTAATTAAAATCACAACAGTGGATCGATATCATTCCATTAAAAACACGATGCATGAATTGCTTCCAATGTAATCGGACTAACTCCACAAATATCGACTCAGCAGTCTTCACGTTAGATCACTCCATAGTCGTCAAACAGGATTTTGACAGAGTCATCAAGCGAGACATTTAATTATAGACACAAATCAAAAGATTTGATACAATCAACCCATTTCTGTAATCAAATCAAACACTTGTTATCATCGGAATACAACTCACATCGTAACAATTGTTATCCATTCGAATTTTTGATCATGAAACAAATGACATACAAATCGGTCCCAATATAGAAATTATAATTAACACAGTCAACCAATTGGCTCATCGTATCGCGCAAGATTAATCAAATCGAACAGAAATATCGTTTGTGTTTCAAGAATAGAAAAGATATCAAATAACAACATATTCAAATTCGATTATGGTCAATCAAACTAAATTTAATCACAACCAATCCAGAAATTGATAAAACTTATGCATGACAGAGCAAGCCAACCATATAAACAGAGCTTATGAACACGCTGTATAAAAGAGGGAAAATTATACCATTACAGTTGTTGAAGCTGTGTCAATTTCGAATTGACAATTGCAGTGGCGGACTCAACGTTTTTGAACAAGATTGATCCAGCAGTCCGTTGATTTTTATCATTAGGCTGCCCCTTAGCATTCCGACCAGTGAGCTTTGCCACTTGGTTCTCCAAATCATGAATTTTGGATTGCAGTTTTGGAACGTCCAAATAGTATCTCTCAAACCACAGTCCACACTGGTCGCAAGGTGAAGAAACCTTTTGAGCAGAAGGGGGGTTTTGATGATTCCCCGAGGGTTTCAAGAGGTGGCTTGATACCAGGAAAGTCAGGGTTATCCCGAAGACAAGGAGGCAAGTTATCAACGAAATCGTAAGGAGGTTCGTCACCACAAAAGCCTTCTTTAGCGAGAAAACGCTCAATACTCGAATCAGAGTCCTCGCTGACCATGATAGGCTCTGTTTCGGTAGGAGGCTTAGCCTTATTTCTCTCCATGCGAGAGATCAACCTTGAATTTTTCTTGTTTCTAGCAGCGGTCTTTGCTCTAGCCTTTGTGGTTATGGGCTTAGCAACTTTAGTCACAGCCATAGGCGAATTCACAGGTGGGTCGGGTTTAGGTTCGGGTTTAGGTAGTAAAACACTGTAGGGTACAGGGGTAGATTTACTCTCGGACACCACAGGCTTATCGACTTGAGGAGGGTTTGATTCCTCAAAACCATTACGGTTGAGAAAATTGTGCCAGGAATATCGACGTAACCCCAATTCATAAACAACCAGCATTTTAATCAACCCAACATGGAAGAGGCTAGTATCAGCCTGACTTCGCTTGTACTTCTTAGCCATTTTAAATAAACTTCGGTGCAGATAATGCGGCATGCTAAGCTCGAAACCCATAAACACCATTAACAAACGTAGATGAAACAGGAAAACAAATCCATACCTACCTTCACAAGTGACGAATTGCTTGAGAATCATCAAGAGATCATACCAGCGGGGTTTCAACATCTTCGCAGGTAAACCTCTGTTGCACGACCTCACTGTCTGAGACCGAAACAACAATGTCCACGAGACATCATTTACCTTATAACTTTTGGACCATTTTTTTCCATTGACAGGCAGGCTAGTCGCCAGGCTGAGAGATTGTTCGGTGATTTCAAGCTGGACATCTCCAACTTTGGCTCGGCAGCCATCAAATGACAGTGCGAATTGCCGAGCAACAGGGATATTAAAACCATCGAACTTCCTTATAAATGAAAGCCACCCGAATTCTTCAAGGTCGCTGTATGCACCATCGAATGTCAACAGCGCTTGGCATCCATTAGGTTTGGCCCTCACAATAGGAGCCATAACCTCTGTTCATGGTAGGGTTCACACCGAATGAACAATGCACATAGTGAATACGATAGGGTTTCAATAGTTTGAATGCTCGACGAGACCGAAAACAACTCCATGCGTGCGAAGGTGGTGGGATTACCATCGCCATGCATTGCATTAATGACCTGTACAGAGCTGTTAAAACCATAATCATTTAAACAAATGCATCGACTAGTGAATGGGTGAATCACCACTTCTACGTGCCATTCATCCGAGTCAGAACCAACACCTCATATGATAATAATGTTCCAAGTGTTAAGTTTAAAACAAACACAGTATCGGCATTAACTATCAATCTAACGTGCAATTCCATCGTTCAATCAATCACTTAATCACAAGGTTTACTGCTAATACATAGCTCGGGATTATATAACAACCAATGTATAAGCAACTTTGCAAATATACCGAGCATCAATTCGTGAAGTCGAATATGATTAACTCATGCGCCTTGAAACCATTGCTATGATACCTTATGATCTTGCCAATGTATTCGGTGCATATCATATATGTTTGTACTCCAAAGTCTTAGAACCATGCAATCAAAATTTCTTCACATAATAATCGAGTGAAAGTCCATAGCAAGGATAAAAACAATATGACCAAATCCATTATAATTTTCATAAGATCAGAACAAGACCAATAACTTTTATGCCCAAAGGTTTAACAATGAAATATATCCAAATGCGCAATCAAGGTAAGATAATGCTCAAGAACATAAGTTCGATACAACCTTTAGCAATCATGTGATAACCAGTGATCAAGTATCTTTCAGCAAATCAACCAAAGACGACGACAATCTAATCAATGAAAGAGGTGTTTTCACACTTGCAGTTGTGAAAACCGGGACGAAATTGAATTGTAATGGTCGCAAAAATGAGACGAATGTCCATTAGCGCAATGCGACAATGATTTGTCGTAATACGATAAGGGGTGTAGGCAGCTTTTTGAGAGCAATCAAAAAAATTGGGTTGGCTGCCAATAGGGAGAAGCAGTACTTTGTGTCGTTTATATTCGCAATTGTTGTCCTTCTATTGCCATCAATAATAAGTCCCCTTATGAATTATGGTATAATCTTCTTCCTGTTGTTCAACATTTCAGAGTTTTTGGTTCTTCATGTTATGCGTTAATTCCTAAACAACAGCGCAACAAATTGGGTGCAAGAAGTCACAAATGTCTTTTCTTGGGGTATTCTAATACCTCCAGAGCTTATCGATTGTATGATGAGGAAAAAAAGTAATTTGTTATTTCAAGAGATGTTGTTTTTCTCGAATTTGCTAAAGATGCTTCTACTACTGATGGGCAACTCAATAATTTGGATAGATTCTCTTCCAAGAAGTTTTATTATGAATGGGATAATGATTTCCCACATCCTGAAGGGGGGATTCATATTCTAGACCATTCTGTGGATTTTCCTTCAACAACACTAGAGAATGAGACCACATCAAAAAATGAAGAAAAATTAGTTGATAGCAATATTTTTGATGATAATAATGTTTCTGTAGAAAAACAATTGGTTGATAATAATGTTCCTACTAAAGAAAAATTGGAGGATAATAATTATCATGAAGAACCTATTTCAAACACTCTTGAAACTGAGCAAACATTGCAGCAATTAGTACTCAGATCAACACGAACCAAGACAATGCCAAAAAGGTTTGGTGAATTTGAGCTAAACTTTTCTGCTATTAATGAACCTACTACTTTTGAAGAAGCCACTAGTTGTAATGAATGGAAAGCTGCAATGCAAAAAGAGTATGATGCTCTTATTAAAAATGGCACTTGAGGTTTGTGGATCCTCCTATTGGCATCAAACCAATTGGTAGTAAGTGGATTTATATAAGTAAATATAAAGCTGATGGTTCTCTTGATAAGCACAAAGCAAGACCTGTAGCAAAGGGGTATGCACAAAAAGAAGGTATTGATTATACATTAACATTTGCTCCTACATCAAAATGGGGCACTATTAGAACCTTATTTTCTCTTGCAGCTCAAAAAGGATGGAAAATACATCACATGGATGTAAAAACTACCTTCTTAAATGGAGATTTAAAAGAAGATGTTTATATGTTGCGGCCTGAGGGTTTTTCTGTTAAAGGAAAAGAACATAAAGTATGCAAATTGATAAAATCATTGTATGGTTTAAAACAAGCACCTCTTGCCTGGTATGAAAATTTAACTGAACATCTTCACAAGTTGAATTATAAGCATTTCAATCTAGATGATGCAACTTTATTTGTTAAGAAAGTTGGAAGATCGGTTGTATATCTAGTTGTCTATGTAGATGATGTGCTTATCACAGGAAATAATGATGATTATATAGAATCTATTAAAAAGGAGTTGCAGAAGGTCTTTGATGTGACAGATTTGGGATTACTACATTATTATCTAGGGATCGAAGTAGATCAAAAACCGAAGCACATTTTTATTTCTCAAAAGAAATATATTGGAGAACTATTGAGCAAATTTGATATGAAGGATTGTAATCCTGTTTCTACTCCAATGGAGCAGAATCTAAAGCTTACTTCAAATGAAGGTAGTGCATTTGAAGATCCAACAAAGTACAGACAGCTTGTTGGAAGTTTAATTTATCTTACTACTACTCGTCCTGACATAACTTTTGTTGTAGGAATACTTTCCAAGTTTATGCATCAGTCATGTGAAGGTCATTGGACAACAACAAAATGAGTGCTCAAATATTTAAAAGGCACTCAATCATATGGCATCAAATATTCTAAAGTTTTGGACTTCCATCTCATTGGTTATTCAGATTCTGACTTTGACGAAGATAAAGAGCATGGGGTGTCTACTTCAGGTTATTTGATGAATCTTGGATCAGCAGCCATCACTTGGAGATCACGAAAGCAATCAGTTCCTGCTGATTCTACAACTGAAGCCAAATACGTTGCAGCAGCTCAAGCCACAAAAGAAATCATTTGGCTTTAGAAAATTATTGAAGACTTGCAAGAGAAACAAATGACTTCAATGCCACTCTTTGTTGACAATACTTCCGCAATACAATTGGCCAAAAATCCTAAATTCCATGATCGAACCAAACATATCAACACCAAATATCATTTGATTCGACATCATGTAGAGGCCAAAACCATTCATCTCAATCATTGTTCCACTTCAAAGAAAATTGCGGACATCTTTACTAAAGCTTTGGGTCGAGAGAAATTTGAAAACTTTTGAATGATGCTTGGGATGAAAAATGTCCCTTCGGATTAAGGGGGGAATGTTAACTAATCCATAACTGTAAATCCGTAACTCCCTAACTATTTATCCGCCCATAACTATAACAGTTTGCAACTATCCTGCAACTGTCTACAACTGTCCGCTCATACTATATGTATTCATTTTTCATTAATAAAAATATCTCTGTGCTTGGTGTGAACTGTGGAGTTTTTTTTATCTAGCCTGTTTACACGAGTGAAGCCAACATCTATCAAATCTGTCAATTGTCTCTTCAACTCTTACAACTCAGGCTCGAAAAATCGATAAGATACTCTTTTCAGAGGCTACAGTCCAAGCTCTATATCTATATGGTTGTCAACAGTGCATTACAGTGAGAGAACTTTAGACAACTCATCCAACATCAACGAGCTCCGCTGCAACAAGCGTCCTTCGAAAAACACAATTGAAATTATTCAAGAACAATTAGTTTCATCGCAAGAAAAATCCTCGAGATACTCGAACTATACAGATTCAATCACTCAAATTTTGAGTTCCAACAATTTTTGACAAGATTTCATTAAAAATTAATCTAAAAATTTACTCTTAAAAACTCCAAATTTTTTTACAAGATTTCAATAAAAATTAATCCAAAAATTTACTCTTAAAAAGTCCAAAAAATCGAAGGTTTAAAACAAGCGAATTTGATGTGGTTGTGTTTCAAAATAGGCACACTTAGAATAGCCATCTCGAAGCCCTCGTCTCATTCTCGGTAGGTTCCCACCTCTATTTCATCAAGAACAGTCAGCCTCTGGCATGCATTCTTCACGCATATCTTTCAACAGGTTACAATTTTTCAAACACTTCAACTATGGAATCGCTTCAACATCCTCCATTTGCAAATACTTCAACATTTGCATTGATTTAGTATTCCCTTTGGGGACGATTCTTGGAACAATCAGAAATTTTTATGACGAGCTTTTCCATCTTCGGATCTGGTTGAAACCCTAGGCTCTTCTTGTTCTATGTGATAGGAATTGGCGTCTCAGACTAAGAATCTTTTCTAGGCCTCCATAGTTGGCACCCTAAGGTCCTGAAAGATTCATTTAGCCATCTCGACTTTCTGAGATACTTTCATCCAAACCTGATGGTCGAAACATTTGTTTATAGTTTCAAATAGGAGATTCTTCCCTACCCCTCCCATACCGATAGCGACAACCACTCGATAACCATCTTTCATCAATATCCATGTAAATGCAGTAACCACATCAATCTCATCTTGCATGGCCACAGTTTGAAAATCTTTTATCCAGCAGAACAACCAAGCCGTCTTGCAATATCCATACAAATGCAGTGATGACATCGATGTCATATTACATGCCCACAATCTGAGATTTTGCAGCTCGATTTTTTTGTTAATAAGATCTTGTTTGCCGATGGTGGATCCTCTGATATTATTGTGCCACTGAGAACAATACTATGGAAGATACTCTTTAGTACCTTGGTAATCTAGTAGTATGACTAAGGGTATTGTCAAGCCTCCTTAGTTGGTGCCCTAAGATATTGGGTCGAGTACTATTGTTTGACCCCACATGTATATCAGAAGTCTATATAGCATAGGGAAAAACCTTGTCCATATGCACCCTGCAAACCCTAATTAAGGGGAACATTCTGACAAGGAATAGAAAGGATATTTTTGGTATGCAACCTTTCCTACTGCATTCTAGTTGCGAAATTCCTACACATTTTTTCTTGTTAAGAATTTAGGCATTTCGATACTATAGTATTATTCAGGTCGGAGTATAACTCTGCAGGAGATTAAAAAAAAAATCTAGGTCCATCCAACACCCTTACTTGAGACCTATCTCATAGGATTCCTCTTTTCATTCCTATCATTGTGATACATGTAATTGCACAATTTGTACGTTTCCCAAAGTCAAGGAAAGTGGATAAAATTTTTGCGTAACTGGGAGTGACCTATCACTGTCACCTTAATAGGAAACCCCTTTCTATTTAGGAGTATGTCACAGTACTCGAGGGGAGACATCCCCGGTGAATTGAGGGTTTGAGAAGGCTGAGGAAAATGATATAAAGAAGTCCCTCCCCTCTCAGAGGTCACTCAATTCAAAAGGTTATTTGACTCTTATTAGAGATGAAGCAAAAGAGTAATATAGTACCTTCCCAAAAAAAGAAAATAAAGAGAAAAAAGAGCAATTTCCAAGTACTAAAATGATATTAATGCTTCATAAAACAATGAACTCTTAGAAAATAAACTAGATGATATAAAATTACAACAATAGAACAATTTATAAAAACAATGATAAATTTTGTAACATCCACAATAATTATTCTTCAAAATGCTTGAGAAAAGACTTGAAATAATAGTTTTAACTAGGCAATTTTATATTAGACAGTCACAAGCAGTTTTAGCCATGTCTAGCTAGCATAACATGTCACTTTTAGGCTTAATTTGTTTTTGTTAGATTATTGTAGCAATCATTTTCAACAACAACAAGTTAGTCAATGAATTTGGATAATCTAGGGTTAGTAGAAGTTAGTAAATGCTCCAAGGAAGATGGTTTGAAAGTTGTTTGATCTATCAATCACTTGTAGTGAGTAGACTAGTTCCTTTTAGGGTAATGGACTCAATGATAACATAAGTAACTCTTAGATTAAAATATCAATGGTAATACTTAGTCAAATACTATGGAGAAGATGAGAGAGGTGTTGGTAACCCAAGACCTCAAACATCTAAATCTTAGAGGTAGTTGCTACAAAGTAAGAGAGCTTAGGCCCTAGTGATTCATCTTTTCCTTAGAAAATTTGAAATGAAATAAGCAATAGGAAATGAAGTAGGGTTACTAGAGTGCTACAATGGTATGGCTCTAGTATCTACTTCTATATATTGTGGTCTTTGAGAAATTTAAACAAGTAGAAAATTATAGAGAAAAGGATAATAACTTATGCCTTTTTCCTAGGGTTTCAAGCAATAAATTTCATAATATTTGACATGAAAAAGTAAAATTCACCATAAGCATTCATTCAAAATAAAAAAATCCATATGTTATACTTACTTCACCAAGAATAATCAAGTTTAAACCCTAGTTTAAGCCACCATGAAAATAGACAAGAAACACCAAAAATAGCCTCCTCCAAGAAGTACACCTAAAATTTCAGCCAAAAACCCTTGAGAAAGGCACAGATTTCAGACCATGTTTCTAGCATGCCGAGAAATCTTACATTCACCAGGAAGATAGATGTATTTAACAAATACCTTCTTTCTTTCGTCTTTAATTGAGAATGAATATCTTGAACATTTTTTTCACCTTTTTTGAGGAAGGGATACTCTAAGGCAACCACAACTTGTCTTTAAAATGTTTAAATATTATGAATAGCGTTACTTTTTCTTTTGAAGGAATAAGTTTTAATTATTTTTTTCAGTTTTGAATCATTTTAATTATTTTTTAATTTCTTTTCGTAAAGGAAACTGGTATCCTAAGATAAGTGCAAGTGCAACTTGTCTTGTAAAATGAAATGCGGGGAAATATTTTTCAAATCGAATATTTGAAAATAAAATGGAATCCTCTCCTCTCTTTTTTTTTTCGATGTACCAAATGGAACACCAGATTTGCTTGGAGATGGATCCATTTATGAGAGACTTACTTTTACTTTTGTCTTAGGTTAAGAAGTAATTATTTCGCTAAAAACATAAAGGAGTGATTGGTTTCCTCGAGAAGTGTTTCTTTTTTTACATGTTAATACAAGAAATATGAATAATTTCTTCCCTGTGTCAAAAGTCCAATATTCATGATCAAGTTCAATCTTGTCATTTCATGGACGTGTGGTATTGTAGTGGTTCTCCCTTGGCATCTTGGCTCAGCCAAGGATATTTCACCCAGACTATGCCTCTTCACCTAGACCACACCCATACTTTGTTCTAGGCTATGGACGAGTTACATCCTTATTCTATGCAACCCAGTTGTATATGTAGACATTTGTTAACTTTGTTTAACACTTTATCAATTTGGAATACTACATAAATCATGCGAAACAAAAGAGACACATATATAGTGTGGGTTGCACCAACGATGCCTAATACCCAGCTTCATTTATTTATATTGTAAAAGAGAAAGAAATATTTACAAAGGCGGTGCTAGTGTCTTGGTTACATAGATGGGAAGAGTCTCACGACTCCACCTTACAGATTAGAATTGTCCATTCCTGTGATTTCATCACACCAATACTTCTCTGTTGTTGTTTCTCCTTTCCTTGGTCTAAGGTGCACCCCATTGGTGCACCCAGCCTTAGAGATCCATCTCTTTCCTTCACTTGGATTTCCTTGTCTTCATTTGGTTGTTCACCCTTGATTTTATATGGACTCCAAGAGTCACTTGTGTGAAACGTCGCGTCTCTTCAGTGTGTCACGCCCCTTCACGAATCGTCACACTAAACCGATCGTTGTGCCCCTCTGTGGAACAAGTGTGCCCATATAAGCTTGTGCACCCATCAATTATTCCTCTCTTGGACCGGTGCGCCCCACCCTTAGGCACGTTCCCCTTGTCTCATGCTCTTCCTTGTGTCGATCATTGTGAATCTTCATGGGTGTGTCAATGGATTTGTTCAATCTCTCCGACGATCCCATGCTGCTAAGTACAAATGGGTCTAGTCCTTGGACATGCTCCCAAGTTTCCCAACCCTTTCCTAAACACAACCCAAGTCTTCATCATTCATTGCATGGGAAGATGAGTGTGTGCCACCTTGGGCATGCATGTCACCACCATGCTCCATGATACTCCTACCCACAATGAAACATCTTTGTTTTCCCAATCAATTGTTTACCCCTTGTGCTCTTTGTCCCTTCTATCGTCGAATATTCCCAAGGAGTGTACATGCTCTATGGGTGCCCTAGAAGGACTTGCATACTCCCCAAATAAACTTGTTTTCGTTCTGACAAATTTCGTATCATTTTCTATCTATAGCAACCTTTGCCAAACTCCTGAATCATGTCCTCATAATTCCATAAGGACTCATACCTCTCCCAATTGTTCTCTTCTTTAGGTTTCTCCTTCTAATGGATGAATTACTCATGCATTAGACCTTTTCCCTATCCCAATATGTGATGTGCCAAAATATTCTCTACCTCCAATTATAGCTTATCTAAAACCATGGTCGGTGCTATAGATGGCTCAACTCGACTTGGGTCATTCAGGTCCCTCTAGCATGAATTCAACTAGCTAATGTGGAAGACAAAATCAATGTGTCATGTGTGGAATGGAAAATCGAATATGTAAGTAACATTTCCAATCTCCAAAATAACTTTGAATGGATCCTCATACGTCTGCATGAGAGATGGAGCCATTCATTTCGGTGGTGGGAATTGATCTATGCTTAGCTTAATATTAAGTAAGACCAATTCTCATACTTTGAATTTTGCATCACTTTTGTTGTGATCTTCCTACTACTTCATTATGTCTGTTGCATTAGCCAAGTGTGTGTGATCTATCTCCAACCAATCCTTCCAACCATTGATAGATTTGTCCCATAGTAACCCCGCATTACAAAATGAAGAGTTGTGGGTTGATCTTTGTTCATCAACTCGAATGGAATGTAGCCTCTTGTTGACATATTATGCAAGTTGTAGCTGAACTAGACATCGTCCAACAAATTTGACTAATTCATATGATCTTCCTATACATAGTGCGACAAGTAATCCTCGAGAAGTGTGTTTATTCGTTCGGTCTTTCCAACTGTCTACATATGCTGGGATGAACTCTTCAACAACTTTGTCCCCACAAGATTGAACAATGTTGTCCAAAACTTACTCATGAACCTTGGATCTTAATCCATCCGAATATTCAAATCCAAATACCTCAATATGTGCTTGAAAACAAACTTTGCAGCTTCTTCAGTGCTTCAAGGAATCTTGATTCCAACGAAGACAACATACTTGGAGAATTGATCCACCATGAAAAAAATTCCATTGCATCCCTCTAACATCAGAAGTTGCGTTTTGAATTCCATCGAGAAACTCATCCATAATCTCTCTAAAATCAATAAATCTTGCAACAACCCTCTGCTCATTCTAGTGTCCATCTTATCACACTGACATATAAGACAAGTGTGAATGTACTCCTCCACATCCTACTTCATCCTCTCACAAAAGTATCCTCGTTCTAAGAATGCCATTGTTCTTTATTGTCCTTGGTGCCCAACATAGGGTGAGTCATGACATTTTGTTAGGGACCTAACCCCTCAAGTAGATATAATAATATATGTTCCATGTAATAAAGACCGACATTAGTTAATAAGGCCTAAATATATTTTCCATGTAATAAAGGCCAACATTAGTTAGTAAGGCCTATTTAATAATTGTGAACAAGTCAATGTAAGAAGACCTAATAGAAGCTTTTGCTTCTAGAAAGACCTTCCTCTAGAATGTTATTTAGAAGATAGAATTAGTATATATAAGAGTAGGAGGAATGAGAAATATTGTCTTGAGAATTATTGTAATAGAGCTCTGCCCTACTGGAGGTTTCCCCCTCGAAGAGGCAAGTGAACATTGCTTTCTTTGAATAAAGGTATTAATTTTGGTATTTCTCTTCTCAATATTTTGTTGTTCCATTGATAGATGTTGTATATTCTTGTTTCTGCATATTATATTACATCTCGTACTTTACAAGTGGTATCATAGCACTTTCCTTGGTAGGAATTGTGGGTAAATGTTTTTTTCCAGAAAAGAGACGTGTATTGTCAGTGTCTTTAAAGAACCTAGATATGTCATTCAGTGGGTAAAAATGCGATGAGGAATACTACACAAAGGCGATACAGATGGATTCACGAGGTTTCGTAGAAACTGAAATTTTCACCCTTGTTGGAAACCTCTCTAACCCTTGTTGGTACCCCTCGAGTAGTACTGCATCAAACAGAATCTGTACACGTCCATCACTCCTATGCACTGGAAGGTATATAGGAAGTCCCCTGGGTCTCCTGAAACCAACTCTATATCAATCGATTGGTCTCCTGACTATTATAATTCCACTAAGAAAAATACTCTGGAAGATACTCTCTAGTACCTGGGTAATTGGCTAGTACAGCTAAGGGTATTGTCAAGTATCCTTAGTTAGTGCCCTAAGATATTGGGTCGAGTACTATTGTTTGACCCCGCACATATATCAAATAGTCATATAGCACAAGGAAAACCCTTTTCCATAGGAACCCTACAAACCCTAACCAGGGGGGCACATTCCGACAAGGAATAGAAAGGATATTTTGGATGTGCAACCTTTCCTCCAGCATTCTAGTTGCAGAATTCCTACACATTTTTTCTTGTTAATAATTTAATCATTTCGACACTACAATATTATTCAAATCGAAGTATAACTCCGCAGGAGTTTTAAAAAAAGGTCTAGGTCTAGCCAACACCCTTATTTGAGACCTAACTGATAGGATTCTTCTTTTCATCTTGATCACTATGATACCTATCATTTTAAACTTTTTTCTTACCCCATGGACCCATACCCTTCCTGACACCTTTATTTCCCATTTCCCATTGTTTCTCTCTCGTTTCTCTTATCGTATTTGTATATATCACTTATATTTATTTATTTTTTGTGGACCCAACCCTTTTTCCCTCATGGCTCCCACCCACCAAGAAGAAACCACTCAGAAATTGAATACTGACCTTACTTCGCTTCAAGCCTAAGTGACTAAGGACATTCCCTCCATTCATGCCAAAATGGAGTACATCTAGGAAAACCTAGGTAGCCAAATTGTTGAAGTCAATTTCGCTCTCCAACAATTCATGAACAAATTCAAGGGTCCTTCCTCCTCCTACCCACCTCTCTATACTAAAAATGGTGACTCCAATTGGCTTTTTCACTCTCATTCCAACTCCCTAACTCATGACCCTCTTATTCCTAGACTTTACGTGAAAAAATTTCATGGCTCAAATCCAATATCCTGGGTCACTCAAATGGAACAATATTTCTCCTTGCATGGCATTATCGATGATTTGACCAAGATTTTTTACAGAATTCTCTATTTGGATCTAGAACAATGGAAATGGCGTAGAAATTCACATCAAGGGTATGTTGCTTGGTAACAGTTTGTTGTTGAGTTGTATGAACACTTTGACATCGACACCCACCATTTAGGACGTCTGACCAAGTTGAAACAATATAGAACAGTGGAAGATTTTATTGTTTCCTTTGATAATTTGGCTTTCCGAATGGAGGGAATGACAAATGATTTTTTGAGGGAATGTTTTATCAGTGGCCTCAAGGATGAAATTTGATCCCAGGTCATAATGGATTGCCTTGAGACTTGGTTGGAAGAAACTAAATGTTCCAAGGAGGCCCAATAGGTCATCTTCTCCCAAAGAAGAAAACCCACTTTTATTCCCTACCCTAAACCCACCACCCCTACCCCTCACGACACTTCTCTCAAGGTCCAAAATCAACCTGGGTAGAAATGGATGAACATCAACTCAAGGGTCTCTAATATAGTTGCGATGACTAATAATTTCCACAGCACAAGTGTAAAGAAAATAAACATTTTATGGCCATTTCATAGGATGTTTCTGATGAAGATGTTGAGGTCTCTCTTGAAGTTGAGCTACCCAAAATATATAATTTCCATCGATAGTTGATCCTCCCAAAGTTTAACCATCGATGTCACTGAATTCTCTCCTTGATTTTTTTGCTCCCCAAACCCTCAAATTGATTGGTTACATTAAGCACTCAAAATTCATCATCCTAGTTCATAGTGGAAACACTCATAACTTCATTCATTGTCGCCTTGCTCAAGAGGTAAATTGCTATATCATTGTTGTCAAAAAATTTCAAATCATGATTGCCAATGGCGGTTCCATGAGATGTGGGGGGCGTTGTGAAAATGTGTGCCTACAATTGTTCAATATAACCTAAAATATCACATGTTTGCTAATGACATAGGTGGTTGTCACATTATGTTTGGTGTTCAATTGTTATGCACTTTTGACCCCATAATCATGGAATTTAAGGATTTAACCATGCATTTCCATAGAGTATGTGATTAAGAATGGAGTATGTGAAGCACTTCACCTTATTTTACTACATGTAAAATGGAGGATAATAAACAAATAATTATGTAATGTGCGTTGGGCCCGTTCCAGACGAGCAAATTCATGTAGACCGAGTTCCTTATGGTTTTCCAAATTCCGTGTGAAAAACTGCAAAAAGACAAACACGGTGGGCGACAGTTATTTGAACAGAGTAAAGTGAGTATAAAATAAAGTGAATATAAAAAATAAAATCTTGAAAATTGTGAGATTAGGGAGTTGGTTTTGTCAGCAACCTCGCAATCGTGTAATAAATTGGACAGGGGCGATTATTTCAATTTATTAATGAGAAAATAAAAATTGAAGGTAGAGAAAAATATTTAATTTAACTAATGCAAATTTCAAAATTAATTCGAGGCTGTGTTAATGGCATTTTAGTGAAGTCTGTTGGACAGATTTAAGAATAGGCTTTTACTTTTTAATATTTTTACTAAATGTTTATTTTTTGTTTTTGTTTTTTCGGAATATGTAAGTTTGGATAAAATCATTATTTTATGTTATTTAAATTGCATTTCTGAATACATAAATTGATTCAACTTTCTGAAAAACTCAGACACTTTGATTATAAAAACTTAGCCACTCAAATATGCAGAACCAATCATTCCTCACCCTATTTCTAACAAAATCAAAATCACTGAAATAAACCAAATAAACCTA
Source organism: Picea engelmannii (assembly GCA_009831015.1). NCBI lineage: Eukaryota > Viridiplantae > Streptophyta > Pinopsida > Pinales > Pinaceae > Picea > Picea engelmannii. The sequence goes on from ML782030.1 coordinate 230,730, forward strand.
CATAAACTTCTATCAATAACAACAACATGTCAGAATCTGTAAATCTGAACAAAATCATTATTTTTTGTTATTTAAATTACGTTTCTGAATACATAAATGGATTCAACTTTCTGAAAGAAGACCCTGGGGCACTTTGATTATAGAAACTTAGCCATTCAAATATGCAGATCCAATCATTCCTCACCCATATAAAATCAAAATCACCCAAATAAACCAAATAAACCATGGTGACAAATATTATAATAAACAACATAGTGCACCAGCGTCTACCAATAACAATGACAAATCAGTAAATCTGGAGAAAACCATTATTTTTGTTATTTAAATTGTATTTTTGAATACATAAATGGATTCAACTTTTTGAAAAAACCAAAAAACACTTTAATTATAAGAACTTACCCACTCAAATATACAGATCCAATTATTCCTCACCAGATTTCAAACAAAATCAAAATCACTAAAATAAACCAAATAAAAAAACTGATAACAAATATTATAATAAACAACATAGTACACCAGCTTCTACCAATAACAATGACATGTACTCTGAACATAGATAACACATATTTGTGAATGGGAAGTCCAAGGAGGCAAACAAACTCCTACAATCTCGTTTGACTCTATGTATAGCGTGCATGCTATAACTATTTCTATACCTTATTTAAAAATCACATACATCACTGTTGCAAACCAGCAGTCGATAGTGTACGGCCCAGCCTAAGGCGAGTGAGGACTTCTTCATCAGTATGTGAACGTGCTGCATGAAACTAAGATTGATCATGCATCCATGGTGTAACAAACTAAGAATAAATCGGACACTAAGAAATAAATCAAAACAAGCTGAGCAATAAATCTTACTGGGAGGAGAACGTGCTTGGAGGCATTTGATTTCAAGTCGCTTTTTGAAAACGTTCCACCAAAAAATGACAGTGTCACCGGCCTTGATTTCTTTCCTTATAACATGAACATGTCGCAACTTACTTGGTGTTTGATACTGGAAACTGGAATCTTGATTGTACTATGAAAACCATCACGTCAATCATCATCTTAGGAAAAGTTTATTACGTGAGAGCAAAAGGACATCTCCAGGCTACTATTGGTGTACAGGGTAAAACTGCAACTGGGTATAGTATTCTAGCTTTACATATGCAGCTAGAATACTATAGGGTCATGAATAACGTATAGTATTCTAGCTAGAATATTATAGGGTCATGAGCTAGAATACTATAGGGTATTCCAGCCATGAGTCAGCTGTGCTACTCTTCAAAATGTTTAAATATCATGAATAACGTTACCTTTTCTTTTGAACGAATAACTTTTAATTACTTTTTTCCGTTTTGAATAACTTCTAATTATTTTTTAATTTCTTTTCATAAAAGAAACGGGTATCGTAAGGAAAGTACAACTGCAACTTCTCTTGTCAAAAACGAAATGGGGGATTTGTTAAAGTGATGCAGGAGCATTGCCAACATCAAGCGAGCCAGCGGGGAAGCGAAGGACAGCTGGACAAGCGTCAGCACGAATTTTGAAAGTTCTTTGAAGTTGTTGCGCCATTTTAAATGAAGTCATTTAAGTGGTAGCGCATTTGTATAATGTAAACGGACTTTGAGCGATTCGCTCTCATCCTTAGTAGGTAGAAGGCATTTAAAGTAGTTAATGCAGGTAGATAGAATTTAATTCTAGATTAGACAATTTTGGAGCGCAAGAGGGAAACGGGATATAAACACCCTCATTGTGTATTATAACATTATGAGGCACTGGAGCATAGGATAAGCAGAGAAGCTGTGTAAGAACACCCATGTACAGATATTTGTATTAATAGAAAAGTTTGATTCAAATTCATGGTTTTGTGTTTGTTCTCTGTATTGACGCTGAATGATATGCTCATGAATGTTTGCTTCCTGTTGTACATTTGCTTTATATGTTGTGTATATGATTTCTTGTTTGAGTTTGAAGTCTGAAAGAAAGATGGAATGACTTTCAATTGTTTCTCTATCTGAGTAAGAATTTCTGCAAGGAGTGCAGTTGAAGTGTCCGCAAGGAGTGCGTCAACAAGAATTCAGGGTTGCGTCTCTGAAGCTTAGATAGTTTTACTTTTGTTCTCATTTCCTCGATAGTGTAGCCGAGCACAGGTGTCGTGCAAGGAGTGCACAGGCCAAGCTAAGTCCAGGGTTGTGGACCTGAGTAAACCGTTGAGGGACTGTTGCTGCAGGTGTGCGCAGGGTCGAAAGGATTCAACACTTGGAAGTGGTTGAATGTCTACCGCAAGGAGTGCGTGAAAAGTTTTCTGAAAGATTCAGAGTTGGGAAAGCTCAAGAGGTATAGGACCTTCGAGTAATTTGCCAAGGAGAAGCACATGAAGCTTGTGCCGTGGAGGGTTCAGAAAAATGTTGTAACATTTGTGCCGAAGTTAGACAGTTCCGTGGAGAAACACTTGGTCATTCGAAAAAATCGCCAAGGAAGGAACGGACGGTCGGTATTCTCCGAGGAGAATCCACGAATTTTCGTGGGCCGTTAGATCTCAGGAAGGAGCAGGGAGGTTATGGCGAGAACGTCGAAGGCTCAAAGCTCAGGAGGGGCAGGACCGTAGATCCGAGCCACAAGGGTCGTCGGATTTACTCGTGAATTCCAACATCGGGGTTTCGTGGGCCGTCGGCTTTACTCGTGAATTCCCACATCGGGGTTTCGTGGGTGGAAACTCCAAAAACATTGCAACAGGAATCGCAGAATCGCGAAATGCGATATCCTGAAAGGTTAAGGAATAGTGTGGGGCCACAAGAGTCGGCAAGTGGGCAAGTGGCACTCCATATCGGGGTTTCACGGCGAGAAGTCCCAAAACATATGCATTAGGATTCGCGATCCCGCGAAGTTTGGAATCCCGATAGAGGTGACGGGGCGTTGAATAGTCAACTCACGCGTGCGTCGGAGTTTTGGCATATCGGGGCTCGGGAGTCAGAGAACCGAGTTGCTTAACATCGCGAGCGCCGAATTCATGATAAGAAAAGTTCCGATAGAGAAAAGAAAGGGTCAGCGTTGACTGGTTGTCGGGTTTTAAGGGATTCGAGAGTCCAACGCTCGATCACTGACCTCGCAAAGTCCAATCTCCCGATTGTGAAGAGGAGATCCCATGAAAATTTACTGTGGGTGTAGATTTCCTGATAGGGAATTAGAAGAACCGTTTGGAGTTCTTCGGGCCAGTGGAAGAAGGAAAGATCTTGTGTCGACATGGACCTTCCGACCTGCGGGTTGTGTAGGGAGCATGCATTGGCGACAGTTTGGTATCAGAGCACAGAAAGGTTCTTTGCTTTCTGTAGCAGAGAAAGATAATTCACCATGCCGCCCAGGAGAAGGAACATGCAAACACCCGATCCAGAGGATAGGGAAATGACGAGAAGAAGAGGCAGGCAGATGACTGATCCAGTTATGGAGAGAGAAATGCGTGATCTACGAGCCAGACTCGAAGACATGGAGACAATGCAAAGATGCACAGTCAGTGTTGGGGATCTTAGTGATTTCGAAAGTGAGATGGAGGTTGAACGAGAAGAAGAAGTTGTAGCTGAAGATGCATCAAACGAACGTTTGGTCAAAGCTATTGCCAGGATGGGTGCAAGGGCAAAGATGGACATTCCAGTTTATGAGGGAAACTTGGATGCAGAGGAGCTTCTAGACTAGATTAGAGATCTAGACACATACTTCGACTATGAAGACATCGAAGAAGACAAGAAAGTCAAGCATGTTGTCACGAGGTTGAAAGGACATGCAACATTGTGGTGGGATGAACTAAAAGCTGACAGACGCTACAAGGGAAAACAGAAGATCAAGAGATAGGATCGGATGATTGTGAAGATGAAGGTGAAATTCATCCATAGGGATTACCAAATTACTCTATTAAGGAGGATGCAGAACCTGAGACAGAAGCTGATGACAGTGAAGCAATACACTGAGGAATTCTACAAACTGAACATCAGGGTAGGTCATCGGGAGAGCGATGATGAGAAGGTTGTCAGATATATGAATGGCCTGGGATATGATATCTAGGATGAGATGAGCATGGTAACCATCCGAACGGTGGAAGATGCTTATCAGATGGCTCTGAAAGAAGAAGAGAAGCTGAGCCGAAAATAGAGTCAGAGGGGTCGAGGCAGAAGTCATCCCAGAGGCAAATTGGTTGCCCAGGATAAATACCAGAAGCCCAAGGAGGACTAGAAGAAACCTCAGACTTGAACTGAGAGAGGTGGAACCTCACAGCGAGGGCAGCATACTGAGCAGAGAGGAGATTATGCTGACAATAATGCTTTTCCTTGTACTAGAGGTAGAGGAAGAGGAAGAGGCAGAGTAATCACATGCTTCACATGTGGGAAGAATGGGCACAAGTCTTACGAGTGTCCAGATAAAAAGAAAGAAGGTGGAGAAGCTCACATCACCGAGGCACAGAGGTGGGATGATGAGGCAGAAGACGTTGAAGGCGGAATATCGTTGATGATGCGACAAGTCCTTTTGACACCCGAGAAGGAGGTGGAGAGTTCAGTCCAAAGGATCAGACTTTTCAGGACTACTTGCAAGACCAAGAATAGGGTATGCAAGGTCATCATAGACAATGGTAGCACAGATAATCTCGTTTCTACGGAGATGGTAGAGAAGCTGGAGCTGGAGACGACTGATCATCCAAGCCCATACAGAGTTTCGTAGCTACAGAAAGGACACCAGATAACTGTCACTAAACAATGTTTAGTTGAATTCAAGATAGGAGGATATAACGATAAGATATTATGTGATGTCATTCCTATGGATGTTTGTCATCTATTGTTGGGTAGACCATGGCAATATGACATGAATGTGATTCATGATGGGAGAATGAACACATACACCCTAGAGAAGAATGGGAGGACACACATGTTGCTTCTGATCGAGGATAAGGAATGAAGCCAGAAGTAAGCAACACATTACTTCTCATGAGTGGGAAGGAACTTCTTACAGAGGTTAAGAAAAAGGAGGATCCACAGTTCATTGTGGTCAGAAAACCTAGAATTATTCTAACTAGCACAAGGGTAGATGATTTACTAGAGGAAGTTCAGGAACTGTTGGAATAGTTCGCTGACATTGTAGTGGACGAATTACCTCGGTCATTGCCATTGATCAGGAGTGTGAGTCATCATATTGATCTCATACTAGGAGCTAGTTTTCCAAACAAAGCTGCGTACAGATTGACGCCGCAAGAGAATGAAGAGGTTAAAAGGCAAGTCCAAGACTTGTTGGACAAAGGTTTAGTCAGGGAAAGCTTGTGTCTGTGTGTTGCTCCAAAAGTACTCAGTCCGAAGAAAGACGGATTCTAGAGGATGTGTACTGACTCGAGGGCGATCAACAAGATAACCATCAGGTACAGGTTTCCATTGCCGAGGATGGATGATCTGATGGATTGCTTGAGTGGAGAAAAGTATTTTTCAAAGATTGATTTGAAAAGCGGTTATCACCAAATTCGCATGAGAGAAGGTGACGAATGGAAGACATCATTCAAAACCAACGAAGGGTTGTATGAATGGCTTGTTATGCCGCTTGGCTTAACAAATGCGTCGAGTACCTTCAAGAGGTTGATGAACGAAGTCCTGATGGATTTCATCGAAAAATTTGTCATTGTGTATTTGGATGACATACTAGTTTTCAGTAGAATAGTGGCAGAGCATCTAAAGCATTTGGCTATAGTGATGCACAAGTTACAGCAGGAGAAGCTGTTGATAAATATGAAGAAATCCTCATTCATGAAGACAAAGCTCACTTACTTTGGATTTGTTATTTCGGCAAATGAGTTGAGGATGGATCCAGATAAGGTGGAAGTGATCAAGAATTGGCCATCACCGAAGAATATTTTTGAGGTGAGAAGTTTCCATGGATTGGCTAGTTTCTACCGAAAGTTCATCAAGAATTTCAGTGGAATTAGCGCAACGATGATAGACATAGTGAAGAAAAGACACAAGTCTTTTCGCTGGACAGAAGATGCCAAGAAGAGTTTCAATCTATTGAAAAGGAAGATCATGAAACAACCAGTTTTGGTGTTCCCGGATTTCCAGAAAACATTTCAAGTGAAATGCGATGCAAGCGGATTTGCAATCGGGGCAGTCTTGAGTCAGGAAGACAGGTCGGTAGCATACTTCAGTGAGAAGCTGAATGAAGAGAAATTGAAGTACTCCGCTTACGATAAGGAGTTCTATGCTATCATACAGGCATTGAAGAAATGGAGGCATTACTTGATCCTGAAGGAGTTTGTATTGTACAGTGACAACCATGCATTGCAGTTTGTGACTCAACAGGAGAAGTTGAATCAGAAACATGTCAAATGGGTTGAGTATATGCAGAATTTCATTTTTGTGATCAAACATATTTCTGGCACTGCTAACAAAGTTACTGATGCTTTGAGCAGGAAGTGTTTGCTGTTGCAGGAGTTCAGAGTCAAAACGTTGGGTTTTGATGATCTTAGGAACATGTACGTTGATGATCAGGATTTTAAGGAAGCGTATGAAGCAGCTGAGAATCCAATTCTCAGAGATAGAAGCCCGTGGATAGAGTACATGATCCAGGAAGGATTATTGTTCAAGGGCAATCAACTGTGTATTCCAAAATGCTCCATGAGGGAGAATCTGCTAAAGGAGAAACACAGTGGAGGATTGGCAGGTCACTTTGGTCACCACAAGACATTCGCAAAGTTGAATGAGTCATATTTTTGGCCGGGAATGCGAGCAGAAGTCAAGAGATTTTTGGACAGATGCAGGATTTTCCAGCATTAGAAAGGAAGGAAGCAGAATGCGGGATTTTATCAACCATTGCCCATACCAGAGAGGTCGTGGGATGCAATTAGCATGGATTTTGTACTGGGGTTGCCAAGAACACAAAGAGGTGTTGATTCAATATTTGTGGTGGTGGATAGATTTTCGAAGATGGCACTCTTCATTCCATGCCAAAAGACCAGTGACACAACTCACATTGCGAATCTGTTTTTCAAATAGGTCATTCGACTTCATGGTTTGACAGGAAGCATAGTTTCAGATCAGGACACCAAATTCATAGGGAATTTTTGGAGGACCTTATGGAAGAATCTAGGAACTAACTTGTCGTTTAGTTCAGCTTATCATCCTCAGACAGATGGGTAGACAGAAGTGGTGAACAGAATTCTGGGAGACTTGCTGAGAAGCTTGGTGATAGAACGCCACAGCCAGTGGGACAACATATTACCACAGGCAGAGTTTGCGTATAATGACTCGGTTAACAGGAGCACAAGTCAGAGTCCATTTCAGATTGTCTTTCGCATGCAGCCGAGAGGAATTTTTGAGTTGAGGGATTCAGGACAGACTGCGACTAGGAGCGCTAGTGAAAAAGAATTCGCAGAGGCAATGAAGGAACTTCACAGCCAGGTGAAGGAGCGATTGCTGAATTCAAGCCAGGAGTATAAGCGTAGAGAAGATCAGCATAGGAGACAACTTCAGTTTGAGGTTAGTGACTTGATTTTGGCACATTTGAGAAAAGAAAGTTTTCCAAGAGGAACATATAATAAATTGAAGATGAAGAAAATCAGCCCGTGTAGGGTCTTGAAGAAATTTGGGGCGAATGCTTACGAGATTGAATTACCCGATGGGATCAGAATTTCTCCGATATTCAATATCTCATATTTGTATCCATATAGAGCTAAAGAAACAGGAACTGGAGATGAGCAACCAATGATCCAGTGGACAAAGCAGATGCCAGTTGCAGATAATCCGCAGATGGAGTGCATACTGGACAAGAGAGTGAGCAAGAAGACCAGGCGAAAGCAATACTTTGAATATCTGGTCAAATGGAAGAACCATTCAGTTGAAGATGCCCGCTGGGCGACTAAAGCAGAGATACAGAAGCATGGACAGACCGTGCGTGAACTCATGGACAGGAGCCCATGAAAAGTTTCAAGCGAGGGAGTATGATGCAGGAGCATCGCCAACATCAAGCGAGCTAGCGCGGAAGCAAAGGACAGCTGGACAAGCGCTAGCACGAATTTTGAAAGTTCCTTGAAGTTGTTGCGCCATCTTAAATGAAGTCATTTAAGTGGAAACGTACTTGTATAATGTAAACAGACCTTGAGCGATTCGCTCTCATCCTTAGTAGGTAGAAGGCATTTAAAGTAGTTAATGCAGGGAGATAGAATTTAATTCTAGATTAGACAGTTTTGGAGCGCAAGAGGGAAACGGGATATACACACCCTCATTGTGTATTGTAACATTATGAGGCACTGGAGCATAGGAGAAGAAGAGAAGCTATGTAAGAACACCCATTTACAGATATTTGGATTAATAGAAGAGTTTGATTCAAATTCATGGTTTTGTGTTTGTTCTCCGTATTGACGCTGAATGATATGCTCATGAATGTTTGCTCCCTGTTGTACATTTTCTTTATATGTTGTGTATATGATTTCATGTTTGAGTTTGAAGTATGAAAGGAAGATGGAATGAGTTTCAATTGTTTCTCTATCTGAGTAAGAATTACTGCAAGGAGTGTAGTTGAAGTGTCCGCAAGGAGTGTGTCGACAAGAATTCAGGGTTGCGTCTCTGAAGCTGAGATAGTTTTACTTTTGTTCTCATTTCCTCGATAGTGTAGTCGAGGACAAGTGTCATGCAAGGAGTGCGTAGGCCAAGCTAAGTCCAGGGTTGTGGACCTGAGTAAACCATTGAGGGACTGTTGTTGCAGGTGCACACAGGGTCGAAAGGATTCAACACTTGGAAGTGGTTGAATGTCTGCCACAAGGAGTGCATGTAAAGTTTTCTGAAAGATTCAGAGTTGGGAAAGCTCAGGAGGTATAGGACCTTCAAGTAATTCGCCAAGGAGAAGCACAGGAAGCTTGTGCCATGGATGGTTCAGAAAAGCGTCATAATATTTGTGCCGAAGGTAGACAGTTCCATGGAGAAACACTTGGTCATTCGCAGAAATCGCCAAGGAAGGAACGGACGGTCGGTATTCTCCGAGGAGAATCTACGAATTTCCATGGGCCGTTAGATCTCAGGAAGGAGCAGGGAGGTTAAGGCGAGAACGTCGAAGGCTCAAAGCTCAGGAGGGGCAGGACCACAGATCCGAGCCACAAGGGTCATCAGATTTACTCGTGAATTCCCACATCGGGGTTTCGTGGGCCATCGGATTTACTCATGAATTCCCACATCAGGGTTTCATGGGTGGAAACTCTGAAAACATTCCAACATGAATCGTGGAATTGCGAAACGTGATATCCCGAAAGGTTAAGGAATAGTGTGGGTCCACAAGAGTCGGCAAGTGGACAAGTGGCACTCCATATCGGGGTTTCGCGGCGAGAAGTCCCAAAACATATGCATTAGGATTCGCGATCCTGCGAAGTTCGAAATCCCGATAAAGGTGACAGGGCATTGAATAGTCAACTCACGCGTGCGTCAGAGTTTCGGCATATCGGGACTCGGGAGTCGGAGAACCGAGTTGCTCGACATCGCGAGCACCAAATTCGTGATAGGAAAAGTCCCGATAGAGAAAGGAAAGGGTCAACGTTGACTGGTTGTCAGGTTTTCGGGGATTCAAGAGTCCAACGCTCGATCACTGGCCTCGCGAAGTCACGAAGTTCGATCTCTCTATTGTAAAGAGGAGATCCCGTGAAAATTTACTGTGGGTGTACATTTCCCGATAGAAAATTAGAAGAACCATTTGGAGTTCTTCGAGCCAGTGGAAGAAGTAAAGATCCTGTGTCAACGTGGACCTTCTGACTTGCGGGTTGTGTAGGGAGCGTGCGTTGGTGACAGTTTGGTATCAGAGCACAAAAAGGTTCTTTGCTTTCTGTAGCAGAGAAAGAGAATTCACCATGCTGCCCAGGAGAAGGGACATGCAAACACCCGATCCAGAGGATAGGGAAATGCTGAGAAGAAGAGGTAGGCAGATGACTAATCCAGTTATGGAGAGAGAAATGTGTGATCTACGAGCCAGACTTGAAGACATGGAGACAGCGCAAAGACGCACAGTCAGTGGTGGGGATCTTAGTGATTCCGAAAGTGAGATGGAGGTTGAACGAGAAGAAGAAGTTGCAGCTAAAGATGAATCAAACGAACATTTGGTCAGAGCTATTGCCAGGATGGGTGCAAGAGAAAAGATGGACATTCCAGTTTATAAGGGAAACTTGGATGCAGAGGAGCTTCTAGACTGGATTAGATCTCTAGACACATACTTCGACTATGAAGACGTCGAAGAAGACAAGAAAGTCAAGCATGTTGTCACGAGGCTGAAAGGACATGCAGCATTGTGGTGGGATGAACTACAAGCTGACAGAAGCTGCAAGGGAAAACAAAAGATCAATAGCTGGGATCGGATGATCGCGAAGATGAAGCCGAAATTCATCCCTAGGGATTACCAAATTACTCTTTTCAGGAGGATGCAAAACCTAAGACAGAAGCTGATGACAGTGAAGGAATACACTGAGGAATTCTACAAACTGAACATCAGGGCAGGTCATCGGGAGAGCGATGATCAGAAGGTTGCCAGATATATGAATGGCCCGAGATATGATATCCAGGATGATATGAGCATGGTAACCATCCGAACGGTGGAAGATGCTTATCAGATGGCTCTGAAAGCGGAAGAGAATCTGAGTCGAAAACAGAGTCAGAGGGGCCAAGGCAGAAGTCAGCCCAGAGGCAAATCGGTTGCACAGGATAAATACCAGAAGCCCAAGGAGGACTGGAAGAAACCTCAGACTTGAACTGAGAGAGGTGGAACCTCACAGCGAGGGAAACATACTGAGCAGAGAGGAGATTATGCTGACAATAATTATTTTCCTCGTACTAGAGGTAGAGGAAGAGGAAGAGGCGGAGTAATCACATGCTTCACATGTGGGAAGAATGGGCACAAGTCTTACGAGTGCCCACATAAAAATAAAGAAGGTGGAGAAGCTCACATCACCGAGGCACAGATGCAGGATGTTGAGGTAGAAGAAGCTGAAGGCAAAAGATCATTGATGATGCGAAAAGTCCTTTTGACACCCAAGAAGGAGGTGGAGAGTTCAGTCCAAAGGACCAAACTTTTCAGGACTGCTTGCAAGACCAAGGAAAGGGTATGCAAGGTCATCGTAGACAGTGGTAGCACAGATAATCTCATTTCTACGGAGATGGTAGAGAAGTTGGAGCTGGAGACGACTTATCATCCAAGCCCATACAGAGTTTCGTGGCTACAGAAAGGACACCGGGTAATTGTCACTAAACAATGTTTAGTTGAATTCAAGATAGGAGGATATAATGATAAGATATTATGTGATGTCATTCCTATGGATGTTTGTCATCTATTGTTGGGTACACCATGGAAATATGACAGGAATGTGATTCGTGATGGGGGAATGAACACATACACCCTGGAGAAGAATGGGAGGACACACATGTTTCTTCCAATCAAGGATAATGAGGTGAAGCCGGAAGTAAGCAACATAGTACTTCTCATGAGTGGGAAGTAACTTATTACAGAGGTTAAGAAGAAGGAGGATCCATAGTTCATTGTGGTCAGAAAACCTAGAATTATTCTGACTAGCACAAGGGTAGATGATTTACCAGAGGAAGTTCAGGAACTGCTGGAAGAGTTCACTGACATTGTAGTGGACGAATTACCTCGTCCGTTGCCACCGATCAGGAGTGAGTCATCATATTGATCTCATACCAGGAGCCAGTTTTCCAAACAAAGCTACGTACAAATTGACACCGCAAGAGAATGAAGAGGTTAAAAGGCAAGTCCAAGACTTGTTGGACAAAGGTTTAGTCAGGGAAAGCTTGAGTTCGTGTGTTGTTCCAACAGTACTCAGTCCAAAGAAAGATGGAGGCTGGAGGATGTGTAGTGACTCAAGGGCGATCAACATGATAACCATCAGGTACTAGTTTCCATTGTCGAGGATGGATGATCTGATGGATTCCTTGAGTGGAGCAAAGTATTTTTCAAAGATTGATTTGAAAAGCGGTTATCACCAAATTCGCATGACAGAAGGTGATGAATGGAAGACGTCATTCAAAACCAACGAAGGGTTGTATGAATGGCGTGTTATGTCGTTTGGCTTAACAAATGCACTGAGTACCTTCATGAGGTTGATGAACGAAGTTCTGAGGGAGTTCATCAGAAAATTTGTCATTGTGTATTTGGATGACATACTGGTTTTCAGTAGAACAGTGGCAGAGCATCTAAAGCATTTGGCTACAGTGATGCAGAAGTTATAGTAGGAGAAGTTGTTGATAAATATGAAGAAATCCTCATTCATGAACACAGAGCTCATTTACTTGGGATTTGTTATTTCGGCAAATGAGTTGAGGATGGATCCAGATAAGGTGGAAGTGATCAAGAATTGGCCATCACCGAAGAATATTTTTGAGGTGAGAAGTTTCCATAGATTGGCTAGTTTCTACCGAAAGTTCATCAAGAATTTCAGTGGAATTAGCATAGCGATGATAGACACAGTGAAGAAAAGACACAATTCTTTTCGTTGGACAGAAGAGGCCGAGAAGAGTTTCAATCTGTTGAAAAGGAAGATCACAGAACAACCAGTTTTGGTGTTGTCAGATTTCCATAAGACATTTCAAGTGAAATGCGATGCAAGCAGATTTGCAATCGGGGCAGTCTTGAGTCAGGAAGACAGGCTAATAGCATGCTTCAGCGAGAAGCTGAATGAAGCGAAATTGAAGTACTCCACTTATGATAAGGATTTCTATGCTATCATACAAGCATTGAATAAATGGAGGCATTACTTGGTCCCGAAGGAGTTTGTATTGTACAGTGACAACCATGCATTGCAGTTTGTGACTCAACAGGAGAAGTTGAATCAGAAACATGTCAAATGGGTTGAGTATATGCAGAATTTCACTTTTGTGATCAAACATATTTCTGGCATTGCTAACAAAGTTACTAATTCTTTGAGCAGGAAGTGTTTACTGTTGTAGGCGTTCAGAGTCAAAATGTTGGGTTTCGATGATCTCAGGAACATGTACGCTGATGGTCAAGATTTTAAAGAAGTGTATGAAGCAGCTGAGAATCCAATTCTCAGAGATAGAAGCCCGTGGATAGAGTACATGATCCAGGAAGGATTACTGTTTAACAGAAATCAACTGTGTATTCCAAAATTCTCCATGAGGGAGAATCTGCTAAAGGAGAAACACAGTGGAGGATTGGCATGTCACTTTGGTCATGACAAGATGTTTGCAAAGTTGAATGAGTCATATTTTTGGCTGGGAATGTGCGCAGAAGTCAAGAGATTTGTGGACAGATGCAGGATTTGCCAGCATTTGAAAGGAAGGAAGCAGAATGCGAGATTTTATCAACCATTGCCCATACCAGAGAGGTCATGGGATGCAATTAGCATGGATTTTGTATTGGGGTTGCCAAGAACACAAAGAGGTGTTGATTCAATCTTTGTGGTGGTGGATAGATTTTCCAAGATGGCACACTTCATTCCATGCCAGAAGACCAGTGACGCAACTCACATTGCGAAACTATTTTTCAAATAGGTCATTCGACTTCATGGTTTGCCAAGAAGCATAGTTTCAAATCGCGACACCAAATTCATAGGGAATTTTTGGAGGACCTTATGGAAAAAGCTAGGAACTAACTCGTCGTTAAGTTCAGCTTATCATCCTCAGATATATGGGCAGACATAAGTGGTGAACAGAAGTCTGGGATACTTGCTGAGAAGCTTGGTGATAGAACCCCACAGCCAGTGGGACAACATATTACCACAGGCAGAGTTTCCATATAATGACTCGGTTAACAGGAGCACAGGCCAGAGTCCATTTCAGATTGTCTATGGCATGTAGCTAAGAGGAATTTCTGAGTTGAGGGATTCAGGACAGACTACGACTAGGAGCGCTAGTGCAGAAGAATTCGCAGAGGCAATGAAGGAACTTCACAGCCAGGTGAAGGAGTGATTGCTAAATTCAAGCCAGGAGTATAACCGTAGAGCAGATCAACATAGGAGACAACTTCAGTTTGAGTTTGGTGACTTGATTCTTGCACATTTGAGAAAAGAAAGGTTTCCAAGAGGAACATATAATAAATTGAAGATGAAGAAAATAGAGCTGTGTAGGGTCTTGAAGAAATTTGGGGCGAATGCTTATGAGATTGAATTACCCGATGGGATCAGAATTTCTCCGATATTCAATATCTCATATTTGTACCCATATAGAGCTGAAGAAATAGAGACTGGAGATGAGAAGCCAGTGATCCAGTGGACAAAGCAGATGCCAGTTGAAGATAACCGCAGATGGAGTGCATACTGGACAAGAGAGTGAGAAAGAAGACCAGGCGAAAGCAATACTTTGAATATCTGGTCAAATGGAAGAACCATTCAGTTGAAGATGCCCACTGGGAGACTGAAGCGGAGATACAGAAGCATGGACAGATTGTGCATGAACTAATGGATAGGAGCCCATGAAAATTTTCAAGCGAGGGAGTATGATGCAGGAGCATCGCCAACATCAAGCGAGCTAGCGCGGAAGCGAAGGACAACTGGACAAGCGCCAGCATGAATTTTGAAAGTTCTTTGAAGTTGTTGCACCATCTTAAATGAAGTCATTTAAGTGGAAGCACACTTGTATAATGTAAATTGACCTTGAGCGATTCGCTCTCGTCCTTAGTAGGTAGAAGGCATTTAAAGTAGTTAATGCAGGTAGATAGAATTTAATTCTAGATTAGACAGTTTTGGAGTGCAAGAGGGAAACGGGATTGTTGGCAGCCAATTCACTTTTTTATTATCCTATAAGCTGCCTACACCTATGTCTTGCGAACATCAAGTTTTAGTCGCAGTTTTCAAATAGACGAAACTTTCATTTCTTGAGACTTTTGCACATTTGTCTTCGTTAAGTTTTCACGACTGTAAGCGTGAAAACTTCTCCTTTCGAGGTCACATTTCGATCACTATCTGAACTGTCATGATCTTCTTATCGATGTGCCTACTGCACTTACCTTTTGTTTATCGTTATGTGGCTAGAAGGATTTTCGAATTATGCTCATTGGATATTCTTATATTGATTGCATAACTTGGTTTTATCGAAGACATTTGGCCTTTGGATTTGCATTTTATGACTTGCCTAATCATTGATTCTATGAAATGCATAAGGGTTATGATTTATTTTTGTTTTTATATATATGATATAATCCTTATGTTAATCTTTTCATGACTTATTGGCTTGTCAACTATATGAATACCTTTTGGCACCTTGGTTGAACTTTTGATCATATGAATTAATACATTGGCGCGTAGTTGGTTTATGGGTTTTTGATTTATATGTCGAATGTCTAAACACCGTGGCATAACATTTGCGTGTATACAATTTGGATTTCATTGGTTAGCCAAGCAACATGATTTTTGAACTATGCTATAGTGGATTGAACAGCTATGTAAATCGGCGGGTGTACTTTGGCAATAATTGTTTTGCATGGATTTACTGCCTTCTACTACCCTCACACACTTTGCATTAATGCCTACCGCTTTACAGGGTTACCTCTATTGATTATTGGGAAAATATCTGAGCCTACTATGATCAAACCCTTGTCCCTCAGCCCGGATCACTGTGTGTTCTTTCCTGGATCCTGTAGGGCGAATTCAAACCCCGTGGTGTTCAGAGTCGGCTTTGGTTTCTTTTTTCCAGAGAAGATTTCTTAAAACTGCCCCCGTAATTGCCCCCAGAGTCACGTTTTTGCGTGAGCGATTCTGGGCAAACGCTTTTGAATTAGATCAAACTGTTGAAAACCCAGAACCGTTTTTAGCCCCTTTACCTTCATTGAAGGCGGTTTTCTCAGAAAGTGAGTTACTACAGAGATCTAGCTCTTGTATTATAGGTCAATTTTCAGTGGCTGGAACATGCGTTTTGGGTCTATGTGCATTTGCCAGAATGCTTATGACTTCTCCAAACCTGGATCTCAGAACCTCTCTCACTCGATCTACCTTGTCTAGCCTTGTGCCTCTTGCCCTCTATCAAACCCTTGATCAATCCAAAGATTCATCAAGCAGTCTGTCAGCAAATTGCCAGACAATAGGCTCTGTTCTTTTAATGGAGAGGCAACCACTGCCACTGTTAGCTCAAAGTTATCTTGACCAAATCGAATCATTTTCCTACTGCCTAGGTATATATTTCAACATTGATTTTTAATGATTTGGTTTGAATTAGCTGATTGTGTTTGCCCCGAATTAGCTCTGTTTGTTTTTAATAGATTAAAAATGATTCTGTTTGCTTCCAATTACCAGAAATGATTTCGTTTTTCTATTTTGAATTAACATAAAAGATTTCATCATGTACAAAGGATTGGTTTGCTAAATTGAGTATTTGTTCTGTTTTGATTGTATTGATAAATGATTTGGTTTGTTTTTAAAAACGATTTTGTTTTAGTAATTAAAAATTGTTTGATTCACCATATGCATTTCTGTTATCATTTGGATTGACTCAAAAACGTTTTTGTTGATTTTCAATTGTCAAAATGATCCTATTTGATTCGATCATATCTCCTGTTGGTAAGACAACATAGCAAGTACTTGCGATTTGTTTGATTATGTTGATTTCGATTGGATATTAAACGATTGCATTGTTGTTCCATATGATTTTATCACCCAACTCTTGGCAACAAACAAAACAGAGTACACCTATCTCTGTATTTGGTTGATTTATTTTGGTCTTGTTTGATTTCAAATGGAATCATGATTTCAATTTGTGATTTGTTTTCAAATAAGCTATTGGATGTCAATCAAATTGAATTCTTTAAAAGATTTTCAATTAATTTAAATGTTGATTCTGTATCAT
>ML782030.1:282091-296053 GCA_009831015.1 Picea engelmannii
TTGTCACTCCTTTTCCCTTCATAAGTACAATCATTAGTTTTGGATTGGAGGTTACAGTTATTCAACCTTGGATATTATTTTTTTTTCTATTGATGAAAAAACTTTCTGTATCTGTTAGTTTTGAAGTGAATTTTAGATCTGTAGAAGCTCAAATTATTTTAACTAACCATAATGATTCAGGTCAAGACACTAATCCAGAGAGATTTTAGTAAGGCTCTAGATGGAAATGATATCCTTATTTCACCAGCTGCACCTACGGCTGCCTATAAGATAGGTGTGGTTGCTTGACTTTTATTTTTGTCTAAAATTTTTGCAGGTTACCCAACATTACTGCATTGGCAACCCTATAATAGTTTCTGGCTAATTTTTCAACTTTTCTATTGTAGGAGATAAAGTAAATGATCCATTGTCTATGTATGCAGGAGATATTATGACTGTAAGCAATTTGTTACTTCATTTCCGCGTGTCCAAGAGTCCTAGCATCTTCCTAAAGCAATCCTTACATAAATCACTAGTCTAAATTACAGAATACCATTACTGCATCAGGGCTTCCAATCATGATTTTAGTTATACCACATTTTGATTAAAAAAAAATTGCGACTATACGCATGAAACTATACACAAACCAATAGTGACAAACTATACGCAAACCAACAGTGACAAACTATGCGCAATGAAACTATACGCAACAGTGACAAACAGTGACAAACAGTGACAAACTATACGAAATGAAACTATACGCAACAGTGACAAACAGTGACAAACTATATGCAATGAAACTATACGCAAACCATTCCGACTCTGAATGAAACTATACGCAAACCAACAGTGACAAACTATACAAAAATAATTCAAAAATGAAACTATACAAAAATAATTCAACCCAACAGTGACAAACTATACGCAATGAAACTATATGCAAACCATTCTGACCCCGAATGAAACTATACGCAAACCAACAGTGACAAACTATACAAAAATAATTCAAAAATGAAACTATACAAAAATAATTCAACCCAACAGTGACAAACAGTGACAAACTATACGCAATGAAACTATACTCAAACCATTCCGACTCCGAATGAAACTATACGCAAACCATATCATTCTGAATACCATACACAAACCATCCCATACCATACGCAAACCATATCATACGCGAACGAAAATTACCTTTCCCCGGTGCTCAAAATTTCTCCACGACCGCTGCGACCTCGGCGCCCACGACCCCTGCGACCTCGGCGCCCACTGCTACCACGACCTTGGAGACCACTGCTACCATGACCTCGGCGACCACTGCTACCACGACTCATAGCTAATACACCAAAACAATTTTCCAAACATTGCACAAGCGATGTGTGGCAAATATATAAAAACTCTTTCGACCGAAGAATAGTTCGGCCGAACTAAGTTTCGGCTGAACTATTTTTCGGCCGAACAATCTTTCGGCCGAACTATCTTTCGGCCGAAAACGTATTGCCAGAAAGAAAATATCCGGCTGAGCAAATTTCTACGTGCAAATAGAGGGCGCGGTTATGGCTCCATTCGATTTGACGTTTATTTTTTCAGTCGAACAATAATTCGGCCGAAAATAATATCTTTCGGTCGAAAAATATTTTTAGTTCGGCCGAAAATTGGTTTTTCAAAATTTTGGAGACCAGATTGTCACGAAAGTGTAACCCACCTTCGTGATTCCACCCATACTCTGTTGCTAATTGAAATCGTTTCTATCCTTTCTAAACGCAAGTTGTTTCTGGTATTTCAATTTTGAACACAATCCATGTTTCGATTCGAATTGGTTATATTGTATATGATATGGCTGGCAATAATGGTCAACTGTTTCGGTTTTATTTACATATGACTTTCGACCAGCTCGGATACAGTTTGGATTATGATTAATGTGATTCTGTTTTATATGCACCCAAATCGTGAATAGATACGATTCGTAACAATTATACCCAGCCGATTGATTCACATTGTTTTAGTTGACCGTGTTATCAGTTCGATTTGTATTGTAATGAAAATGTTGTATAAATTTGATTTGAGGAACGAAAGTAACAATATCCAAATGCATGATTCATTTCTATAATGAAACTCAGTCATGATTTGATTATTTGCCCAGCTGATAATTATAACGTCTATTGATTCTATTAAGATTGCGATCATGATCTTGCCTGTTGCCTGTGCAAGGGTCAATCACAAATTTGATTGGGTTGACGTTGTTGAAGTCTGATTTCGTTACACATAATCGTAACGGTTTTTCCATCTATGCATTCGAGTGAATGATATGAATTCTTGTTATATCATTATAGCTATGTTGGATTAGATCGTAATCACATACGATATCACTCATTGTTGATTTCATTTGAATTGAAACGGTCTTGTTACTGTTGACCCGATTTTATGGTAACAGTGAAACAGAGTACTCCTACCCCTGTTTCGATTGAATCACTGTTGATTTTGTTTAATTTGAATGATAAAATCATGCGAGTTATTAGTGATTCATTTTGAATGTTTATTAAAAGAAAATTGGATTGAATTATTTTAAAGAGATTTGATTTGATATTTATTTGATCCTGTATGCTATTTTAGACTAGCTACAGAATCAGATGATTCTGTAGCTAAGTCTGTAGAATCAAATTTTTATTGTTTTTCTAATGAAATATCTTTCTAACTTGATATGTTTGATCTATTGTAGATAAATTCGAAATTGCAGTGGATATGATGAGCAGTTAGGGGATATTTGAAATATTTCACTTGCATTTTAGTTTCCTAGTTTAGTTGATTTTGGGAGATCTCCCAGATTATGTAAAACAGTTTGATATTATCCACAGGGAGGTTTTACCCTGTGGAGAGACTTATATATACTTATGATTTTTGTAATAATTGATCCTCATTCGTGGGAGAACAAGGATATGGAGTTTTAATACAAACTGAAGCAGAATTTGGTGTTTTGTCATAGCTTTAGCTTCTCATTATATCAATATTTTGTTTCATGTTGTGTATATCAATTTGTATCTAGTTAATGACTACTTTAGATATCTTAATCATGTGCAAATGATATAATTTTAATCACTGTAATCCATATCTGGTTTCTTCCAAGTGTATAAAAGACATAACAATTGTTTAGTTCAGTTTGTGAATGACAGGTTTATCTTCTTCATAAGTTGAATTATTAAATATAAGTTTTTGCATAACAGGTTTCCCTTATTGCAGGGATTTATAAATCATAAGATTGTTATGATTTTTTATGTCTTGTTTGTCCTGTTAACAATTCAAAGAGCAGCATAGCCTATCGTTTACGAGAATCTTATGGAATAACCGGTGCGAGTTTCCTTCCTCCGACCAGCTTCAGAGTCATCACACACAGGACAAATTAGGAGCGTTTCCAGGTCAGTTAGCTACTTCTTTGTTTACTGTTCTTATTAGTAGTTTAATTTAGATATAAGTCTAGTTAGATTTATATTAGATTGTTTAATTTCAGTAAATATATTAGATCATTTTATTTCAGTAAGTTTTATTTCTTATTCATAAAATCATAAAATAAAAAATATATCTCTAGCTGTCTTAGGGCAGAAAGTAAATGAGTTTTACAGGTTTTATATAAATCTGCAAGTTGTAGATAATGTATATTTGTGAATAAGTTGTAATTCAGTTAGTAATTAGATACTTAATCATTAGAGTTAGTGTAATATTAATTAGTAGTTTGTATATATAGATAGTAGATTAGTTAGTTTATTTAGTAGTTTGTTTTAATTAGATTAGTGTATTAGTCTGTTAGTTAGTTTAGTTTCTTGTATTTAGTTTTAGTTAGTTTGTTTTAGTTAGTTTAGTTTGTTTTATTTGTTTTAGTCAGATTAGTTAGTTTAGATTAGTTTTCTCTTTGATTTTCTTAGGATCTTAGAGCGGCCAACGGAGCCGTTAAACCCATCAGGGTGGTTCATTCCAAACGGCTTGGGTTATTAGACAACCCCGGACTGGTTCCACTCTCTCAATTGACGGACGGACAATTTCGCCCGTCAACAGGGATATAGACACCCTCATTGTGTATTGTAACATTATGAGGCACTGGAGCATAGGAGAGGTAGAGAAGCTGTGTAAGAACACCCATGTACAGATATTTGGATTAATAGAAAAGTTTGATTCAAATTCATGGTTTTGTGTTTGTTCTCTATATTGACACTGAATGATATGCTCATGAATGTTTGGTTCCTATTGTACATTTGCTTTATATGCTTTGTATATGATTTCATGTTTGAGTTTGAAGTCTGAAAGGAATATGGAATGAGTTTCAATTGTTTCTCTATCTGAGTAAGAATTCCTGCAAGGAGTGCAGTTGAAGTGTCCACAAGGAGTGTGTCAACAAGAATTCAGGGTTGCGTCTCTGAAGTTGAGATAGTTTTACTTTTGTTCTCATTTCCTCGATAGTGTAGTTGAGCACAGGTGCCTTGCAAGGAGTGCGCAGGCCAAGCTAAGTCCAGGGTTGTGGACCTGAGTAAACCGTTGAGGGACTACTGCTGCAGGTGTGCGCAGGGTTGAAGGGATTCAACACTTGGAAGTGGTTGAATGTCTGCCGCAAGGAGTGCATGCAAAATTTTCTAAAAGATTTAGAGTTGGGAAAGCTCGGGAGGTATAGGACCTTCGAGTAATTCACCAAGGAGAAGCACAGGAAGCCTGTGCCATGGAGGGTTTAGAAAAGCATCGTAATATTTGCGCCGAAGGTAGACAGTTCCGCGGAGAAACACTTGGTCATTCATAGAAATCGCCAAGGAAGGAATGGACGGTCGGTATTCTCGGAGGAGAATCCGTGAATTTCTGTGGGCCGTTAGATCTCAGGAAGGACCAGGGAGGTTACAGCGAGAACGTCAAAGGCTCAAAGCTCAGGAGGGGCAGGACCGTATATCCGAGCCACAAGGGTCGTCGGATTTACTCGTGAATTCCCACAACAGGGTTTCGTGGGCCGTCGAATTTACTCGTGAATTCCCACATCAGGGTTTCGTGGGTGGAAACTCTGAAAACATTGCAACAGGAATCGCAGAATCGTGAAACGTCATATCCTGAAAGGTTAAGGAATAGTGTGGGGCCACAAGAGTTGGAAAGTTGACAAGTGGCACTCCATATCGGGGTTTCACGGCGAAAAGTCCCGAAACATATGCATTAGGATTCACGATCCCGCGAAGTCTGAAATCTCGATAGAGGTGACGGGGCATTGAATAGTCAACTCGTGCATGCGTCGGAGTTTCAGCATATTGGGGCTCGAGAGTTGGGGAACCGAGTTGCTCGACATCGCGAGTGCCGAATTCACGATATGAAAAGTCCCGATAGAGAGAAGTAAGGGTCAACATTGACTGGTTGTCGGGTTTTCGAGGATTGGAGAGTCCAACGCTCGATCACTAACCTCGCGAAGTTGCGAAGTTCGATCTCCCGATTGTGAAGAGGAGATCCCGTGAAAATTTACTGTGGTGTAGATTTCCCGATAGGGAATTAGAAGAACCGTATGGAGTTCTTCGAGCCAGTGGAAGAAGGAAAGATCCTGTGTCGACGTGGACCTTCCGACCTACGGGTTGTGTAGGGAGCGTACGTTGGCGATAGTTTGTTATCATAGCACAAAAAGGTTCTTTGTTTTCTGTAGTAGAGAAAGAGAATTCACCATGCTGCCCAGGAGAAGGGACATGCAAACACTCGATCCAGAGGATAGGGAAATGCTGACAAGAAGAGGCAGGCAGATGACTGATCCAGTTATGGAGAGAGAAATGTGTGATCTACGAGCCAGACTCGAAGACATGGAGACAACGCAAAGATGCACAGTTAGTGTTGCGGATCTTAGTGATTCCGAAAGTGAGATGGAGGTTGAATGAGAAAAAGAAGTTGCAGCTGAAGATGCATCAAATGAACGTTTGGTCAGAGCTATTTCCAAGATGGGTGCAAGAGAAAAGATGGAAATTCCAGTTTATGAGGGAAACTTGGATGCAGAGGAGCTTCTAGACTGGATTAGAGCTCTAGACACATACTTCGACTATGAAGACATCGAAGAAGACAAAAAAGTCAAGCATGGTGTCACGAGGCTGAAAGGACATGTAGCATTGTGGTGGGATGAACTACAAGCTGACAGACAATGCAAGGGAAAGCAGAAGATCAAGACCTGGGATCAGATGATCGCGAAGATGAAGGAGAAATTCATCCCTAGGGATTATCAAATTACTCTATTCAAGAGGATGCAGAACCTGAGACAGAAGCTGATGACAGTGAAGGAATACATTGAGGAATTCTACAAATTGAACATCAGGGCAGGTCATCGGGAGAGAGATGATGAGAAGGTTTCCAGATATATGAATGGCCTAAGATATGATATCCAGGATGAGATGAGCATGGTAACCATCCGAACGGTGGAAGATGCTTATCAGATGGCTCTGAAAGTAGAAGAGAAGCTGAGCCAAAAACAAAGTCAGAGGGGCCAAGGCAGAAGTCAGTCGAGAGGCAAATCGGTTGCCCAGGATAAATACCAGAAGCCCAAGGAGGACTGGAATAAATCTCAGACTTGAACTGAGAGAGGTGGAACCTCACAGTGAGGGCAGCATACTGAGCAGAGAGGAGATTATGCTGACAATAACGCTTTTCCTTGTACTAGAGGTAGAGGAAGAGGAAGAGGTGGAGTAATCACATGCTTCACATGTGGGAAGAATGGGCACAAGTATTATGAGTGTCCAGATAAAAAGAAAGAAGGTGAAGAAGCTCACATCACCAAGGAACAGAGGCGGGATGTTGAGGCAGAAGACGTTGAAGGTGGAAGATCGTTGATGATGCGAAAAGTCCTTTTGACACCCAAGAAGGAGGTGGAGAGTTCAATCCAAAGGAATAGACTTTTCAGGACTTCTTGCAAGACCAAGGACAGGGTATGCAAGGTCATTGTAGACAGTGGTAGCATGGATAATCTCGTTTCTATGGAGATGGTAGAGAAGCTGGAGCTGGAGACGACTGATCCTCCAAGCCCATACATAGTTTCGTAGCTACAGAAAGGACACCAGGTAACTGTCACTAAACAATGTTTAGTTGAATTCAAGATAGGAGGATATAATGATAAGATATTATGTGATGTCATTCTTATGGATGTTTGTCATCTATTGCTGGGTAGACCATGGAAATATGACAGCTGGGTAGACCATGGCAATATGACAGGAATGCGATTCATGATGGGAGAATGAACACAGACACCCTGGAGAAGAATGGGAGGACACACATGTTGCTTCTGATCAAAGATAAGGAGGTGAAGCTGGAAGTAAGCAACACAGTACTTCTCATGAGTGGGAAGGAAATTATTATAGAGGTTAAGAAGAAGGAGGATCCACAGTTCATTGTGGTCAGAAAACCTAGAATTATTGTGACTAGCACAAGGGTAGATGATTTACCAGAGGAAGTTCAGGAACTGCTATAAGAGTTTGCTGACATTGTAGGGGACGAATTACCTCGTTCATTGCCACCGATTAGGAGTGTGAGTCATCATATTGATCTCATACCAGGAGCCATTTTTCCAAACAAAGCTATGTACAGATTGACGCCGCAAGAGAATGAAGAGGTTAAAAGGAAAGTCCAAGACTTGTTGGACAAAGGTTTAGTTAGGGAAAGCTTGAGTCCATGTGCTATTCCAACAGTACTCAGTCCAAAGAAAGATAGAGGCTGGAGGATGTGTACTGACTCGAGGGCGATGAACAAGATAACCATCAGGTACAGGTTTCTATTGTCGAGGATGGATGATCTGATGGATTGCTTGAGTGGAGCAAAGTATTTTTCAAAGATTGATTTGAAAAGCGGTTATCACCAAATTCGCATGAGAGAAGGTGACGAATGGAAGACATCATTCAAAACCAACGAAGGGTTTTATGAATGGCTTGTTATGTCGTTTTTCTTAACAAATGCACTGAGTACAAACAGTGGAAGAGCATCTGAAGCATTTGGCTACAGTGATGCAGAAGTTACAGCAAGAGAAGCTGTTGATAAATATGAAGAAATCCTCATTGATGAAGACAGAGCTCATTTACTTGGGATTTTTTATTTCGGAAAATGATTTGAGGATGGATCCAGATAAGGTGGAAGTGATCAAGAATTGGCCATCACCGAAGAATATTTTTGAGGTGACAAGTTTCCACGGATTGGCTAGTTTCTACCGAAAGTTCATCAAGAATTTCAGTGGAATTAGCACAGCGATGATGGACACAGTGAAGAAAAGACACAAGTATTTTCACTGGATAGAAGAGGCCAAGAAGAGTTTCAATCTGTTGAAAAGGAAGATCACGGAACAACCAGTTTTGGTGTTGCCATATTTCCAGAAGACATTTCAAGTGAAATGCGATGCAAGCGGATTTACAATTGGGGCAGTCTTGAGTCAGGAAGACAGGCCGATAGCATACTTTAGCGAGAAGCTGAATGAAGAGAAATTGAAGTACTCCACTTACGATAAGGAGTTCTATGCTATCATATAGGCATTGAAGAAATGGAGTCATTACTTGATCAAGAAGGAGTTTGTATTGTACAGTGACAACCATGCATTGCAATTTGTGACTCAACAGGAGAAGTTGAATCAGAAACATGTCAAATGGGTTGAGTATATGCAGAATTTCACTTTTGTGATCAAACATATTTCTGGCACTGCTAACAAAGTTACTAATGCTTTGAGCTAGAAGTGTTTGCTATTGCAGGAGTTCAGAGTCAAAACATTGGGTTTTGATGATCTCAGGAACATGTACGCTGATGATCAAGATTTTAAGGAAGCATATGAAGCAGCTGAGAATCCAATTCTCAGAGATAGAAGCTCGTGGATAGAGTACATGATCCAGGAAGGATTACTATTCAAGGGCAATCAACTGTTTATTCCAAAATGCTCTATGAGGGAGAATCTGCTAAAGGAGAAACATAGTGGAGGATTGGAAGGTCACTTTGGTCACGACAAGACGTTCGCAAAGTTGAATGAGTCATATTTTTGGCCGGGAATGCGAGCAGAAGTCAAGATATTTGTGGACAGATGCAGGATTTGCCAGCATTCAAAAGGAAGGAAGCATAATGTGGGATTTTATCAACCATTGCCCATACCAGAGAGGTCGTGGGATGAAATTAGCATGGATTTTGTATTGGGGTTGCCAAGAACACAAAGAGGTTTTGATTCAATCTTTGTGGTGGCGGATAGATTTTCCAAGATGGAACACTTCATTCCATGCCAAAAGACCAGTGACACAACTCACATTGCGAATCTATTTTTCAAAGAGGTCATTCGACTTCATGGTTTTCCAAGAAGCATAGTTTCAGATCGGGACACCAAATTCATAGGGAATTTTTGGAGGACCATATGGAAGAAGCTAGGAACTAACTTGTCGTTTAGTTCAGCTTATCATCCTCATACAGATGGGTAGGCATAAGTGGTGAACAGAAGTCTGGGAGACTTGCTGAGAAGCTTGGTGATAGAACACCACAGCCAGTGGGACAACATATTACCATAGCCAGAGTTTGCATATAATGACTCGGTTAACAGGAGCACAGGCCAGAGTCCATTTCAGATTGTCTATGGCATGCAGCCGAGAGGAATTTTTGAGTTGAGGGATTCAGGACAGACTGTGACTAGGAGCGCTAGTGCAGAGGAATTCGCAGAGGCGATGAAGGAAGTTCACAACCAGGTGAAGGAGAGATTGTTGAATTCAATCTAGGAGTATAAGCGTAGAGCAGATCAACATAGGAGACAACTTCAGTTTGAGGTTGGTGACTTGATTCTAGCACATTTGAGAAAAGAAAGGTTCCCGAGAGGAACATATAATAAATTGAAGATGAAGAAAAGCAGGCCATGTAGGGTCTTGAAGAAATTTGGGGCGAATGCTTACGAGATTGAATTACCCGATGGAATAGGAATTTCTCTGATATTCAATATCTCATATTTGTACCCATATAGAGCTAAAGAAACAGGGACTGGAGATGAGCAACCAGTGATCTAGTGGACAAAGTAGATGCCAATTGCAGATAAGTCGCAGATGGAGTGCATACTGTACAAGAGAGTGAGCAAGAAGACCAGGTGAAATAAATACTTTGAATATCTGGTCAAATGGAAGAACCATCCAGTTGAATATGCCAGCTGGGAGACTGAAGCAGAGATACAAAAGCATGGACAGACCGTGCGTGAACTCATGGACAGGAGCCCATGAAAAGTTTCAAGCGAGGGAGTATGGTGCAGGAGCATTGCCAACATCAAGCGAGCTAGCGTGGAAGCGAAGGACAGTTGGACAAGTGCTAGCATGAATTTTGAAAGTTCCTTGAAGTTGTTACGCCACTTTAAATGAAGTCATTTAAGTGGAAGCGCATTTGTATAATGTAAATGGACCTTGAGCGATTCGCTCTCGTCCTTAGTAGGTAGAAGGCATTTAAAGTAGTTAATGCAGGTAGATAGAATTTAATTCTAGATTAGACAGCTTTGGAGCACAAGAGGGAAATGGGATATAGACACCCTCATTGTGTATTGTAACATTATGAGGCACTGGAGCATAGGAGAAGCAGAGAATTTGTGTAAGAACACCCATGTACAGATATTTGGATTAATAAAAAAGTTTGATTCAAATTCATGGTTTTGTGTTTGTTCTCTGTATTGACGCTGAATGATATGCTCATGAACGTTTGCTTCCTGTTGTACATTTGATTTATATGTTGTGTATATGATTTCATGTTTGAGTTTGAAGTCTGAAAGGAAGATGGAATGCGTTTCAATTGTTTCTCTATCTGAGTAATAATTCCTGCAAGGAGTGCAGTTGAAGTGTCCGCAAGGAGTGCGTCGACAAGAATTCAGGGTTGTGTCTCTGAAACTCAGATAGTTTTACTTTTGTTCTCATTTCCTTGATAGTGTAGTCGAGAACAGGTGTCGTGCAAGGAGTGTGCAGGCCAAGCTATGTCCAGGGTTGTGGACCTAAGTAAATCATTGAGGGACTGTTGTTGCAGGTATGCACAGGGTCGAAAGGATTCAACACTTGGAAGTGGTTGAATGTCTACCGCAAGGAGTGCATGCAAAGTTTTTTGAAAGATTCAGAGTTGGGAAAGCTCAGGAGGTATAGGACCTTCGAGTAATTCACCAAGGAGAAACACAGGAAACTTGTGTCGGGGAGGGTTCAAAAAAGCGTCGTAAGATTTGTGCCGAAGGTAGACAGTTCCACGGAGAAACACTTGGTCATTCGTAGAAATCGCCAAGGAAGGAACGGAGGGTCGGTATTCTCCAAGGAGAATCTGTGAATTTCCGTGGGCCATTAGATCTTAGGAAGTTGCAGGGAGGTTACAGTGAGAACGTCAAAGGCTCGAAGCTTAGGAGGGGCAGGACCGTAGATCTGAGCCACAAGGGCCGTCGGATTTACTCATGAATTCCCACATCGGGGTTTCGTGGGCCATCGTATTTACTCATGAATTCCCACATCGGGGTTTCATGGGTGGAAACTATGGAAACATTGCAACAGGAATTGCGGAATCGCAGAATCGCAAAACACGATATCTCGAAAGGTTAAGGAATAGTGTGGGGCCACAAGAATCGGCAAGTGGACAGGTGGCACTCCATATCGGGGTTTCGCGGCGAAAAGTCCCAAAACATATGCATTAGGATTCGTGATCCCGCGAAGTTTGAAATCCTGATAGAGGTGACGAGGCATTGAATAGTCAACTCACGTGTGCGTTGGAGTTTCGGAATATCGGGGCTCGGGAGTCAGAGAACCGAGTTGCACGACATTGCGAGAGCCGAATTCGCGATAAGAAAACTCCTGATAGAGAAAATAAAGGGTCAACATTGACTGGTTGTCAGGTTTTTGGGGATTCGAGAGTCCAATGCTCGATCACTAACCTCACGAAGTCGTGAAGTCTGATCTCCCGATTGTGAAGAGGAGATCCCGTGAAAATTTACTTTGGGTGTAGATTTCCCGATAGGGAATTAGAAGAACCGTTTGGAGTTCTTCGGGCCAGTGGAAGAAGGAAAGATCATGTGTTGACGTGGACCTTCTGACCTGCGGGTTGTCTAGGGAGCGTGCATTGGCATCACAAAGAAGTAATTATTTTGCTAAAATTATAGAGGGATTTGTTGCCTCGAGAAGTGTTGCTTTTTTTACATCTTAATACGAAAAAGATGAATCATTTCTTGCCTCGAGAAGTGTTGCTTTTTTTACGTCTTAATAGGAAAAGGATGAATAATTTATTTCGTGTCACAAGTCCAATATTCATGCCCAAGTCCAATCCAATCTTGTAAATTTGTGGATTTGTAATATTGTAGTGACTCTCCCTTGGCAGCTTGGATCAACTAAGGATATTTCACCTCGATTACACCTCTTCACCTAGAGCATACTCATACTTTGTTTTTGGCTATGGACGAGTTATATGCTTACTCTATGCAACTCAGTTGTATATGTAGACATTTGCTAACTTTGTTTAACACTTTATTAATTTGGCATACAACATAAAACATGTGGAACACAAGAGACATATATATAGTGTGGGTGGCACCAATGATGCCTAATACCCATCTTCTTCATTTATTTATATTGTGAAATAGAAAGAAATATTTACAAAGACAGTGCTAGTGTCCTAGTTACAAAGATGGCAAGAGTCTCACGACTATGCCTTACACATTAGAACTATCCACGCCTGCGATTTTGTCTCACCAAGAGTTCTCCCTTGTTGTTTCTCATTTCTTCATCCTAAGGTGTGCCCCACTAGTGCACTTAGCCTTAGAGCTCCATCTCTTTCCTTCACTTGGTTTTCCTTGTCTTTGTTTGGTTGTTCTCCCTTCCTTTTATATGGACTCCAAGAGTTACTTGTGTGAAACCTCTCTGACGCACCCATGCTGCTAAGGAAAGACAGGTCTACTCCTTGTGCATGCTCCCAAGTTTATCTGTGCTTTCCAAAATGCAACCCAAGTCTTCGTCATTCATCACAAGGGAAGAAGGGTGTGTGCCACCTTGGGCGCACACGTCACCACCATACCCCAAGGTGCTCCTACCCACACCCAAACATCTTTGTTTTCCCAACCAATTGTTTCCTCCTTGGGCTCTTTGTCCCTTCCGTCGTCGGATATTTCCAAGGAGTGCATGCACTCAATGGGTGTCCTAAGATGATTTACATCCTCCCCCACTAAACTTTTTTCCATTCCGACAAAGTTTGTACCACTTGCAATCTGTAGCGACCTCTGTCAAACTCCCAAATCAGGTCCTCATATTTCCATAAGGACTCATACCTCTCCCAACAGTTCTCTTCGTCAGGATTTTCCTTCCAATGGATGAATTACTCATGCACTAGACCTTTTTTCTGTCCCAAGATATGATAGGCCAAAATATTCTCTACCTCCAAATCTAACTTATCTGAAACCATGGTCGATGCTCTAGATGGCAAAACTCAACTTGGGTCATTCGGGTCCCTCTGGCATGACTTCCACTAGCTAATGTGGAAGGCAAGATGAAAGTGTTGTGTGTGGAATGACAACTTGAATCTGTAGGTAAAATTTCCAATCTTCTCAAGAACTTTGAATGGTTCCTCATACCTCCTCACTAGAGAAGGAGCCATCCCTTTCGGTGGTGGGAACTAATATATAATTAGATTAAGTAATACCAACTCTCATACTTGGAATTTTGTGTCATGTTTGCTACGATTGTCCTACTGCTTCATTATGTCTATTGCCTTAGTCAAGTGTGTGCGAGATATCTCCAACCAATCCTGCCAACTCTTCACAAAACCCATCGTTGACAGATACGCCCCATAGTAACCCTATGTTACAAAATGAGAAGTTGTGGGTTGATGTCTATTAGTCAATTGGAATGGACTGTATCCTGTTAAGAACCAAACATCAATATAGCATAGAAAAACCTCAGGAAAAGTACTCAACGCCTTGAAAAAGAGATAATTTCAGATAATAAGCCTCTTCGAGGGGGAAACCTCCTTTTACCCCACTTAAATGTTCAAGTCCAAGAT
>ML782030.1:309328-331703 GCA_009831015.1 Picea engelmannii
TGCTTTAAATTCTTGGATGATTTGAATGATTCTTATTTTGTAACTAGATTCTCCTTTTTTGTTCTCATTTTATATGTTGTGAATATTCCATGTAGCTCATCCATGCTTATCGAATCCATATATGTTCTTTCTTCTAGTGTTGATACATTAGGATCAAATATCATTGGAAGATATATTAGTACCTTTTAAACAATTATAGATTCATAAACTTCTTTTCCCAATCCTCTAATTTCATTCACTATTTCATCAACTCGTAAAAAGTAACCTACAATATTCTCATCTTCCTTCATCTTCAACTATTCAAATCGACCTCTGTAAGTTTGAATCTTTGTTGCCTTGACTTTTTCATATCCTTCATACACATTCTGAAGTTTGTCCCAAATCTCCTTTATGAAGCTGCATTGCATAACTTAAACATATATCGAATCAACCAGACCATTCAAGAGTGTATTTTTGGATTATGAATTAATTAGAATGAGTTTCCTTCCATTTTCATTTGTTGGAGGAACAATAGATTCTTTATATCCATCTACAATTGATTTCCAAACCTCAAATCCATGTGCATGTACATATGTTTTCATCCTTCTTCTCTAGAATGCATAGTTATGTCCATCAAAATGTGGTATTCCATTTGTATACATATTGTTTCTCTCCACGATCTACCTTTCAGTCATTAAACTGATTTATCAAGGAACCTGCTCTGATACCAATTGTTAGATTATTTAGAGGGGGGTGAATCTGTAATTGAGTAACTTAATCCCTTTTAACTACAATATGTAAATGTTTTTAACTTTATGATCAATTTACCAATATCATTCAACAAGTGTAGAATCAATGAACCATGAACAATGAGAAATCACACACATACATAGTACACCAGTATTTTTATGTGGAAACCCAATGTGGTAGAAAACCACATAAACTTTTTTCTTATATGACTTTAATAATTGCATTCATTGGAAGCACCAACTTCCTTTCTTCTCCAACTGCAACTGAAAGGAGGCTCCAACCCCCTCTTATTTCAAGCTACAACCTAAGGGAAGCTCCAACTCCTCAATTATTTGGATACAACCAAAAGGAGGCTACAACCCCCTATGTTCTCTGGATACAACAGGAAGGTGGCTATAACCTCTTGTCCTTGCCCCATCCAACCGCCATGAAATATAAGTGCCAAATGTGAACAACCTATCACTCTTCCTGCTGACCTCTATTACTTTCACTACTAACCTATGTCACTATCATTGATCCAAATCTATCACTAACTTGATTCTTATTCAAAATGTTCTTGCATATATGTGACCTATACATACTGCAACACACAGGTATCCTCGCTTTTCTTAACTGCAACTCACAGATGTTCGCGACCTTCTTCACTACAACTCACCGATTACTAGTAACTCTTTCAACTTCACTATTATTTCCTTTGTCAACTATCACATCTGAACCTCATACTAGAACTCATCATTGTAGTCTCAGATATGATTATATATTCCATATATGCTCTGTCAAAAGTATATGCTATGAACTGAAGTCAAGAATGCCTCACCAACCAAGTGCCATACATAGACCATGAACCATTCATCAAATATAGGAAACCCTTACATCCATCATACAACGAGCACTAATTGTAATGAAGCCTCAAACTGTACCAGTATATTCACTAACACTCTTCAACCAAGATTCCTCAAATATGTTCCAAAAACACAAGATGTACTATAATAATCTATGTCATGGAGTGTGCTAACCATATCAGGCCAATACACTAGAAATATACCACTTTAGATCTACCTCGTACAACAAGTAAAAACCATCCTACAAACCCTGAGGGGTACATGCTTTATCTTCCATTATCAAACCCTAGGCCATTACCAATAACCAACTACAACAAGTGCATAACATACCTTTTAATTTCCGTAGAAGAACCTGTTGTACAAGATCACTATCACAACTTCATGTAGTCACTTCTCATCTCTACATATTTTCACTAATGATAGATCAGATCTTTATTTTCATCTTTGACAACAGATTTGTGCTTTGTCTTCATTAATCCCGCAGGTATCCGCTCTTTTTCCCATTGTGGCCTATGAATGTATGTTACCTTCTAGTACTGCAACCTGCAGATGTATTCATTAAAACCCTAGTTCAATACCCACAGTCTCGACCCTTCGTACCTGCAAATGTGTTGTTGCTTTAGACTCACTGCTATATATTTGCCAATGATAGCTTCCCATAACAATTCATAAAAATAGATATTCAATCTTCTCAATAGATGATAATCGGACACCCTTGCTTTCATATTTATACTCTCCAAGTAGCTTCCTCAAGGGGTTACCTTCTAACTAACTTTAACCAACTTCCTTTTTTTAGGGATAACCCACTTCTAGCCACTTTGTCCACTTGCAACCACTTTGTCTACAAATAGTAAACTCGCCACTTCTAGTTGCAAGTAATTTATTTTTAATTATTTTCCTTTTGCAACAACTTAACTCATGATTAACTCCTAGTTACAACCACTTTGAATAGTAAAATTCTTCTAGGAACTTCTAGAATAAATTGACTTTTTTGAACTTATAGGGGCTTCTAGATAACTCATCAGGGTTATCCAATTTCATAAGGCCATAACTCTCTAACCGTGAGGAGTTATGTGATGTTCCACATGTCATTGGAAATGGAATGACATGTACTATCCATATAGAATATTATTACCTACAAATACATTGATCTTCATACCTTTAAACTTCAAACAAACTTAAGTCTCTTAACCATACTATTGGGGCTACCAAAATTTTCTACTAGACTTGCTTCAAGGGTTCACATCAATGAAATCCAACCCAATCAATCAATAGTACCTGAGTAATTAGGTAGCATAGCTAAGGGTAAGGTCGAGCCTCCTTAGTTGGTTCCATCAGATATTGGATCCCGTACTATTGTTTGACTATGTGCATATATCAAAGAGCTATAGCACAGGGAAAATCCTTATCCATAGGCACCCTGCAAACCCTAACCAGGCAGGAACATTCTGAAAAGGAAAAAAATGATATTTTAGTCATGCAACCTTTCCTCCTGCATTATGGTTGAAAAATTCCTACACATTTTTTCCTGTTAAGAATTTAGGCATTTCAACACTATGGTATTTTTCAAGCTATAGTATAACTCCACAGTAGTTTAAAAAGAGAATGGGTTCGAACAACACCCTTATTTGAGACCTATCTCATAGGATTCCTCTTTTTGTTCTAAACACTATGATACCTATCATTTTTAACTTATGTTTACACCGTGGACCCATACCCTTCCCAACACCTTTATTTCCCACTTATACCTTTGGCTTTCTCTCATTTCTTTGATCGTAGTGGTATATATCACTTATCTTCTTCTTTTTTCCATGGACCCACCCCTCTTTCCCTCATTGCTCCCACCCACCAAGAAGAAACCAATCAAAAACTGAATAATGGCCTTACTTCCCTTGAGGTCCAATTGAATAAGGACATTCCTTCCATTCATGCCAAAATGGACTAGATCCAGGAAAAACTAGGTAGCCAAATTGTCAAAGTCAATTCCTCTCTCCAACAATTCAAGAACAAATTCCAGTGTTCTTCCTCCTTCGACCCACCTCTCTATATTGAAGATGTTGACTCCAATTGGCCTCTACACTCTCATTCCAACTCCCTACTTCATGACTCTCATATTCCCAGAGTTGAGGTGAATAAATTTTATGTCTCAGATCCAATAGCCTCAGTCACTCAAATTGAACACTATTTTTTCCTACAAGGCATTATTGATGAGTTGACAAAGTTTTGTTACAGAATTATCTATTTCGATCTGTTAGTAACAATTCTTGTCCTAGGCACAAGAGTATTCAGGTCTGCAAGTTGCACGAGAAGCGCCCAAGCGCAGCATGGAAAAATATCGTTTCAGGCTTCTAAGCAAGTAAGCAGGTGAAATTATATTGTCGACAGTCTGGATTCATCCATAGGAGCAGATCGACGGTCGGCGTGAAAACACGGTTAGTGGAGTTGCGCTGAGATTAGCACGATGGATAGCACCCATATTGCATACAAGAAAGGATAGCAGTCGTCCATCCAAAGGATGCATGGCACGAGATCTAGTCATGTCGACATTTCTGCATTGAGGAGTTCAAAGGGGGAGGGTTCCATGTCGTTCTACATCTTGAAACCCTGAACCCTGAAGCGTCGAGAGCGTACAAAGTTGAGCCCGCAATATCCTGGAGCAGTATCAGCCGTTCATCCAAAGGGGATACCTGGTGCACGATTAGGCTCCTCGCCTTTCGCCCGTCGCGACTTCGAAGCACAAGGAGTAGCTCCTTCATATCCCTGAGAAGCGAAGTGACAAGAGCATCCTGGACCCAGGCTCATAGTATCACCAAGTCAGTTCAGGACCGTTAGATATGAGAGGGACGCGTAGCGCCCAATTAGGCCATCTTGGCGTTTCGCTCATCGCCACTATGATAAGCAAGGATTAACTCCTTCCTATTCATGAATGCCGAAAGTGCCTTTGAGAATAAATGTAGGGTCACAGCCCGTGGTCACTTGGGAAATAAAAGAGATTTGCAAGAGGGGCCAAATCCGTCGATTTAGTCACAGAAGGGATCATCACGATCTCTAGGTGCCATCTGATTCAATCTCAATCCTGGTTCTCAATTGGAGTAAATGAAGGTGAGAGGGGGTGGCTCAAATCTTTCCTCACTCATTAAGTGTAAAGTATGGAGGATTTGGCAAGCTGTCTGCCCGAGAAGATCCTTTGTACCGATTTTTTCCAAAGACGCCATGCCGAGTCCTCGACTAGCCAGAGAGGTTTGCACACGCTAACTTGACACTTAATGTCTCAGCTACTCCCCTTTGCAGGAGCCATGCACAGTTAAGGTGGAGTCTGATGAAGAATATCCATCCGAGCTTGACTGAAGGGACACCATGCCTTGGATGACTGTGCACGCCTCTGTTAGGCAATTTTTTCTGAGTATATAGACTCAGTCTTTTTATTTTGTAATCTATCGATGGTTGAGCGAGGATCCCAGTTGTAAAACTTTAATGAAGCACTATTATTTTGGTTATGCATGGACTCTTGAGACTTCTTGCCTTATGAATGTCAGTTTCTTTCACGTCTTTGTTTACACCGTCTTAGAGCAGCTCAGAATTGGAGGATCCAGTCGAGTTGTAACTGTTATAGGATGATGTAGGTTGGATCATTGTAACAGTTGCATTGTCTCTAATCGGTCCCTGTGATTTTCTTAGTGTTGGACGACTTGGAATTGGAGGACCCAGTCAAGTCCCCCTTTCAGTTTCTTGAAGCCCTGAACCAAGAGGATCTTGCATTCAAAGTTTTTCTTCCACAAACTACTGAAAGGCCTGTTGCCTGAGGTAGTTTTCTCACCCCTCTCACCAAGTCTTCAACCTTCTCATCTTTAAATCAACTCACTGACTGAAGTTAGATCAAGACCTCCTTTATTCCTTACATACCGGACTCTGTTCCCAAGTTAGAGCGATATCTTCCCGAGTCTCTACCCATTTGATCACCCATTAAAACTATCGTGACATAAAACTGATTTGCGTTGGGCTCTGCTCCTGCAAGCAATCCAGGAGTGACTTATGATGCTAACATTTCTGGCGCCGTTGCTGGGGACGAAGTTGAAAATTTTCCTCGGGATTGAACGACATTGAGCCTCTGATTCTAAAGGTGCATCGGGTATCAGAGCCTTTAAAGATTTCTACTGTGCACCTGGCGACTCCATTGTGATGACTCCACTATGGCGAACCTGCCGTATTAATTGTGGCTTTCAGAGGTAGACACACACGGTGTCATCCACAACTGCCTCTAGCTACACTTGAAATTGATCTAGAGGTGGTTCTCGGAAAAGGAAAGGCCTCTGAAGGAGAAGCTTCTACCGTCGAACCAAGTAATCCACCATCTCCTTCTGTAGGAAATCCATTTTCTCCTCCTCAGTTTCTTAACAGACCTTTTTCTGAGGTTTCCCGTTTCCTGAATTTTGGGAGTGTTCCTGCCGAGTTTTCCCCTCTTGGTCTGGGATTGGAGGAAGAAATCCATGTCACTCCCCTCTCCCCTGAAGTTGTACCTTAGCGTAGATCCAGGACCACAGAATATTTCCCCATGCCTAGCTTTCCCACTCCTCCTCTTCTTACTGTTGTCGCTTCTGCACAAAGAGGAGCATCTGTTGACTTGAGCCCATTAGCCTGCTCCCTAAATCCCCTATTGTTTTCCATTCCACTCAGAAGCCCATTCTTGATATCCCCTGTTCACACTCCTTCTCCTCCAAGTTCTCCTCCACCTAATATTACTATGTCTTGTGCTAACCCCCCTCTAAACAGAATGGATGCCATAGTCGCTGCCATATATGCTCCCTTAATCCTACCCCATCCTATAATTCCTCTCCCTGCTGGAGATTACTTGAAGTATATGCCCAAGTTCACTGGGGAAGGGGACATAACTACGGAAGAGCACCTAGCTGCTTTCTACAATTATGCAGACAACCTGAACATTGAAAATGAAGATGTCTAGATGAGAGTCTTCGTCCAGAGCCTGGATGGTGAGGTGAGGAAGTGATTTAGAGGATTGGCCCCTGGATCTATTGCTAGGATCGAAGCTCTGGATAGCGCTTTCCTGAGGCAGTGGGGAGATAGGAAGGATTTCATGTATTACATGACAGAGTTCGGGTCTTTGAAGAAGATGGAAGAAGATTCTGTCTCTGACTTCTCCAAAATATTCAATAAGATGTATAATAAAATTCCTGCTGAAATAAAACCCTCATAAGCCTCGGCCAAGATTTCTTATGCTAGTGCCTTTGGCCCCAATTTTTGTCTTTTATTGAGAGAAAGAAGAGCCACCTCCTTAGCTCAAATGCAATATGCAGCCATAGAGGTGGAATCTAATGTATTAGCAGCTGATAGACTGAAGAACAAGGCTGACGCAGACAGGAGAGAGGGAAGATATGAAGCCTCAACTTCAGGCCCATCAGTGCCCCACCCTCAAGTGGATGAACTGACCAAGATGGTGAAGTCTCTATCTGCAAAGATGGATAGAATGAAGGTGGAGGGAAGGCAAGCATACAAGGGCCCTCAAAATGCCAAAAACAAAGGATGTTTCAGGAGGCCAAACAATGTTTCTTCCCTAACTATGCAAAGAGAGAGGGGAAGAGACATAGAAGACCAGAAAATTCAGGCCCCTTTTCAAAACAATTTTGTGGCTGAGGGGGGAGAGGGGGAAACAGATGAGCTTGATCCTTAAATCCATTGCTTCGGAGACACTCCTCCTTTTCCTCATCTCACTCAATCAGCATATGAGGAGTCTCTCATGGATAGTCAACTAAATGAACTGAGCAAGGGAGACAAGGCTAGTGGCAGCCAAGGCAGGTATGACCTGAGGTCCAAGAAAAAGACAATAGCACCTGATGTTCCTGAGCGGTTCACTAGAACAGAGAAACCTGCAAATGAAGTAGCAGACAGTCACAGAGGTAAGAAGACCCAGCCCCTCTCTCCCATAGTCTAGTGTCATGTTCCCGAAATAAGAGAAATCTTGAAGCTTACATCTTCTTTTAATTTCAAGCATGAAATTCAAAAGATCAAAATCCCTGTGCCCCTAACCGAATTGATTAAACATGAAGGGTTCAAGAAATGCTTCTCTAAACTTTTACAGTCTGAGGTCTCATGCCTTCCCATAGACTCCATCAATTTGCAATATGAAAATCTTGCAGTTATTCTAGGTCCTATGGTAGAAGACAGGAATGACTCATCCCCTCCCTTCTACACTTCCTTGAACATACATGACAAGGTACTACATAATTGCTTGATGGATTCAGGGGCTTCTCACAACCTCATGCCCAAAACTGTCATGGAAGAGTTAGGGCTAGAAGTCACCCGAGCCTATCATGACCTCTATTCCTTTGACTTCAGGAAAGTTCAATGTCTAGGAGTTATCAAAGACCTGGTCATGACCTTGTTTCAGTTGCCCATGAAAAGTGTGGTCATGGATGTTGTAGTGGCTGATGTCCCTCCCAAGTTCAGTATGTTGTTATCAAGATCTTGGATAAAAATACTGGGGGGAAATTTGCATATGGACCTCACATATGCTACTATCCCAGTGTTTGGAGCAGAACATAGGAGGCTATATAGGGAAGCCCAACTGCCTATATAATTAGTGATGAAACAACCCTACCAACCATCCCATTTTTGCCTTGGACACTGATTTAGGTTCCAGTGTACTACAACTCACTAATGCTCCTAAGCCTCCTCTAAAACTCAGAAAGACGCCCACCTCTTCCCATAAATTTCCTCCCTCCATCACCCCTATCTGGAAAATGTTCTTTGATGGAGTCTTTTCCAGGGAGGGTGCTGGTGTTGGGGTGTTTTTTGTGTCACCTACTCAGGAAACCATATCTCTGTCATACAAATTAGAATTTGAAGCTACCAAGCAGAGTATGAAGCTCTTGTCCTAGGATTAAGAGCCACAAGGGAAATGGGAATTCAGGAGGTAGCAGTGTTTGGAGATGCAGAATTGGTGGTCTAGCAGATTAGAAACACTTATCAGGCTAAGCATCCTCGACTCAGAAGCTACAGAAATGAGGTATGGGACTCAATTGATAGTTTCTTCTCAGCATTCAACATTTCTTTCGTCCCAAGAGAGAAGAACACAGTGGCTGATTCCTTGGCTACATCAGCGAGCAGTTTCAAAGTGCCCTTGCCGCCCAAATTCAGATACGTTGTAGAAGTAAAATACAGGCCCTCCATACCCGACAACATCAAACATTGGAAGGTATTTGAGGATGATATTGAGATCAAGAGATTCTTGGAGACTGTCGAAGAATTTTCGGAGATGCATATCGACTAAGACTCTATCTTTGAAGAAGAGCTTGATGGGGGTAAGTTTTTGAGTAAAATTGCAGAGTGTAACATTGTGCAGCTCCCCAGCAACCATATTCCAAGGGGACTGGTTCCTTTGGAAAGGATTTTTGATAGAAATGATGTGTCATTAAAAGGGGAAATCTCAGAGGATGACGCTGATACTATTTAGTGCAACATTGGCACTGAGAGTGAACCCAAGTTTGTCAAATTGTCAAGAAGTCTGACAAAGGAGCAGAGGTCTAAATACACTGGACTCTTGAGGGAATTTGCTGACATTTTTGCCTGGACCAATGAAGATCTCAAAACATATAAAACTTATGTCATTGAGAATAAAATTCCGTTGAAAAGGGAGGTGAAGCCATTTAGGCAGAAGCTAAGATAGATCAATCCTATGCTATTGCCTATCATGGAGAGGGAAGTAAAGAAGCTGCTACAGGCCCAGATCATCGTACCACTGAGATACTCAAAGAGGGTGGCCAACTTGGTCCCAGTAAGGAAGAAGAATGGAGAAATCAGACTCTGTGTAGAGTTCAGAAACCTGAACAGGAGCTCACGGAAGGATAACTACCCCTTACCAAAGATGGAACATATATTGCAGAGGGTAACAGGAGCATCCAGGATGTCCATGATCGATGGCTTCTCTGGCTACAACCAAATCTTTGTTCTACCTGAGGACAGGGAAAGGACGAAATTCACCACTCCATGGGGCACTTTCATGTATGCCAAAATGCCTTTTGGATTGATGAATGCAGGGGCAATGTTTCAATGTGCCATGGATATAGCTTTCGTTGGGGAAAAGGATAAATTTTTGGTCATCTATCTAGATGACATAACAGTATTTTCAAAATATGATAAAGAACACTGTTGTCATCTCAGAAAGGTTTTCCTGAAATGCAGGAGTTTTGGCATTTCATTAAACCCCAAGAAATATTTGTTCGCCATGCAGGAGGGAAAGTTACTAGGCCACATAGTATCAATGGAAGGAGTCAGGATTGATCCTAGCAGAGTTGAGGCAATACGAGCCTTATCAATCTTGAGATCTAGGAAGGAGGTCAAGTCTTTCCTTGGCAAGATTAATTTTCTGAGGAGGTTTGATCCTAACTTTTTTGAGGAGGTAAAACTTATAACAGCCATGCTAAGGAAGGGAAATGAAGTAAGGTGGACTTCTGAATCACGAAAGTCCTTTGAGAAAATAAAGAAGGCCTTGATTGAATCCCTTATGCTAATCAGTCTCGATTACTCAAAGGATTTCCTTATTTTCTCCTTTGCCTCACCTAACATGGTGGCGGCTATTTTATTACAGACAAACGAGGTTCAGCTAGAGCAGCCTATTGCCTATTTCAGTCAAGCACTGAGGGATGTTGAAGTCAGGTATGACACTATGGAGAAGCAGGCCTATGCCCTGGTAAAGGCTCTCAAGGCCTTTAGAACCTATGTCCTACAGTAAAAAATCATTGCCTATGTCCCCTTAGCTGCTGTCAAAGACATTCTTATTCAACCTGACATAGACGGGAGGAGGAGTAAGTGGATAGCCAAGATTCTGGAGTTTGACCTGGAAATAAATCCTACCAAATTGATCAAAGGTCAAGGTTTAGCCAAGCTGTTGGATGAAGAAAATCGCCAAGATTTGGGGGTAAGTTTCATCAATGAATGCTAGGGAATTCAATGGGATCAGCTGTCTGAAATAGACCCTCAAAGGGAGCCCCCATTGGCTCGATGTCCTTGGTATAAGGATGTCATATATTTCCTACAAGAGTTGCGGCCTCTAGACGGCCTGCAAAGAAACAAGGCAAAAGATATGAAGCTCAAAGCAGTCAGATACTACCTTATCGATCAAGTTTTATATTGGAAAGACCCCCTGGGGTTGCTTTTGAAATGTGTAGATCCGCAAGAGGATGAC
Organism: Picea engelmannii; assembly: GCA_009831015.1. Lineage (NCBI taxonomy): Eukaryota > Viridiplantae > Streptophyta > Pinopsida > Pinales > Pinaceae > Picea > Picea engelmannii. Next base: position 320,099 of record ML782030.1, read on the forward strand.
AGGGTCATGGTTGAATTTCATGAGAGCCTATGTGGAGGGCATCATTTCTAGAAAACCACAGCCTACAAAATCCTCAGGGCTAGATACTAATGGCCCACTGTATTTGCTGACGTCTACAGAAGGGTCAGAGCCTGCATCAAATGTCAAAGATTTGCAGGAAAACAACATCTCAAGTCTTTATCGTTAAACCCTGTGGTTGTTTCAGGACCTTTCCAGCAATCAGGCCTGGATTTCATTGGAGAAATTCACCCCACTTCTAGTGGGCAGCACAGATGGATCTTGACTACTAAAGATTTGTTTACCAAGTGGATTGAAGCTATCCCCACCAGTAGTGCTTCCCACAAGGTAATCATTGGATTCCTGGAAGACCTCATCACAAGATTCGGCTGCCTGAGTAAGATTGTCACTGATAACGTAGCCTCTTTCAGGGCTGAGCCGTTAGCCAAGTTCTATGAGAAATTTGGGATCAAACTTATTCACTCCACCCCATACTATCCCGAAGGCAATGGTTTAGCAGAGTCCTCCAACAAAATCCTGATAAGGATCATCAAAATATTGTTTGAAGACAACAAGACGGCATGGCATTCAAGATTGAAATTTTCTCTATGGGCCGATCGAGTGACAACGAAGAGATCTCTAGGCATCTCTCCTTTCCAATTAGTCTATGCGGCAGAAGCTGTCTTTCCTTCCCATTTAGCCATTCCTGTAGCAAAATTCCTCTAGGATTATCGAGAGGAGCCTGATGACATAATCAGAAGAATTCATCAGCTAGTGGAAGTCCAGCAGGCCAGGGAGTAGGTAATGGGCAGAATTTAGGACCATCAGCAAAGGGTCAAGCAGGTTTTCGATAAGAAGGCCAAGAAGGAAGAGTTTCAGATAGGAGACCTCGTACTAAAATGGGATGCTCCTAAACAAGATAAAGGCAAGCATGGAAAATTCAAAGCCCTGTGGATCAGGCCTTTCAAAGTCTCCAAAGTATTCTCGAATAACAACTACAGGCTACGGGATTTGAAGGATCAATAAGCTTTCAATGGCTCTATGAATGGGCATTTCCTAAAAAGATTTTTCTCTTGAGCCGCCCATGGCTCTTTCGCAGTTGTAAATATTGTTTTTCTTTTTGTCTTTAAGTTTTAAATAAATGACTCCATAGCCCAACAACAAGGCACTGGAACTGCAAAACGAGTCCTTAGAGCATCACAGGGATGATTCTATCCCCCATGGAGCCTAATGTTAGTAACAATTCTTGTCCTGGGCACAAGAGTATTCAGGTCTGCAAGTTGCACAAGAAGTGCCCAAGCGCAGCATGGAAAAATCTCGTTTCAGGCTTCCAAGCAAGTAAGCGGGCGAAATTATATTTTCGACGGTACAGATTCATCCATAGGAGCAGATCGAAGGTCGTCAGGAAAGCGCGGTTAGCGGAGTTGCGTCGATATTAGCACGATGGATAGCATCCATATTGCATACAAGAAAGGATAGTAGCCGTCCATCCAAAGGACGCGTGCCGCGAGATCTAGTCACATCGGAATTGCAGCATTCGGGAGTTCGAAGGGGGAGGGTTCCATGTCATTCTACATCTTGAAACCCCAAACCTCGAAGCACCGAGAGCGCACGAAGTCGGGCCCACAATATCTCGGAGCAGTATCAACTGTTCATCCAAAGGGGATACCTGGTGTGCGATTAGGCTCCTCGCCTTTCGCCCATCATGACTTCAAAGCACAAGGAGAAGCTCCGTCATATCCCTGAGAAGCAAAGTAGCAAGAGCATCCTAGACCCGAGCTCACAGTATCGCCAAGTGATTTTAGGACCGTTAGATCTGAGAGGGATGTGTGGCACCCAATTAGGCCATCTCGGCATTTCGCTCATCGCGACTATGATAAGCAAGGATCAACTCCTTCCTATTCACGAATGTCAAAAGAGCCTTTGAGAATAAACGCAAGGTCATAGCCCGTGGTCACTTGGGAAATAAAAGAGATGTGCAAGACGGGCCAAAGGCGTCGGGTTTAGTCACAGAAGGGATCATCATGATCTCCAGGTGCCATCTGAATCAATCTCAATCCTGGTTCTCGATTGGAGTAAATGAAGGTGAGAGGGGGTGGTTGAAATCTCTCCTCACTCATTAAGTGTAAAGTATGGAGGATCTGGCAAGTTGTCTTCCTGAAAAGGTCCTGTGTACCGATTTTTTATAAAGATGCCATGCCGAGTCCTTGACTAGCCAGAGAGGTCTGCACACACTAACTTGGCACTTAATGGCTCAGCTACTCCCCTTTGCAGGAGCCATGCGCAATTAAGGTGGTGTCTGACGAAGAATATTCATCCGAGCTTGACTAAAGGGACACCATGCCTTGGATGAATGAGCACGCCTCTGTTAGGTGAATTTTTCTGAGTATATAGACTCAGTATTTTTATTTTGTAATCTAATGGTTGAGCGAGCCTCATGGTTGTAAAACTTTAATGAAGCACTTCTATTCTGGTTATGCATGGACTCTTGAGACTTCTTTCCCTACGAATTTCAATTTATTTCACGTCTTTGCTTACACAGTGTTAGAGCAGCTCGGAATTGGAGGATCTAGTCCAGTTGTAACTGTTATAGGATGATGTAGGTTGGATCACTGTAACAGTTGCATTGTCTCTAATCGGTCCCTGTGATTTTCTTAGCGTTGGACAACTTGGAATTGGAGGACCCAGTCAAGTCCCCCTTTCAGTTTCTCGAAGCCCTGAACCAAGAGGATCTTGCATTCATAGTTTTTCTTCTACAAACTACTAAAAGGCCCGTTTCCTGACGTAGTTTGCTCACCCCTCTCACCAAGTCTTCAACCTGCTCATCTTTAAATCAACTCACTCACTGAAGTTAGATCAAGACCTCCTTTGTTCCTTACATACCAGAATCTGTTCCCGAGTTAGAGTGATATCTTCCTGAGTCTCTACCCATTAGATCACCCATTAAAACTATCGTGACATAAAACTGATGGGCATTGGGCTCTGCTCCTACAAGCAATCTAGGAGTGACTTCTGACGCTAACAGGATCCATAACAATGGAAACGATCGAAATGGTGTATAAATTCACATCAACGATATGTTTCTTGGTTACAGTTTGTTGTTGAGTTGTATGAACACTTTCACCCAGACACCCACCATTTAGAATGTCTAACCAAGTTGAAACAATATGGAATAATGGAATATTTTATTCCTTCCTTTGAGAATTTGGATTTCTATATGGAGGGCATGACAAATGATTTTTTCAGGAAATATTTTATCAGCGGCCTCAAGGATGAAATCTGAGCTTAGGTCATAATGGCTCTCCCCTAGACTTTGTTAGAAGCAACTAAATGTGCCAAAGAGGCACAATAGGTCATCTTGTCCCAGAGAAGAAAAACTAATTTTTTTCCCCTCCCTAAACCCACCACCCCTACCCCTCAGTGCACTCCTCTAAAGGTCCAAAAATTAATGTGGGTAGAAATGGATGAATGCCAACTCAAGGGTCTCTGCTATAATTATGATGACAAATACTTTCTAGGGAACAAGTGTAAAGAACATAAAAAATTTATGGCCATTTTAGAGGATGCTTTTTATTAAGATGTTGAGGTCTCTCCTGAATCCGAGATAACACAAACAAATAATATTTCACCACCTGTTGATCCTCTTGAAGTTGAACCACTGATTTCGCTAAATGCTCTCACTGGTTTTTCTAGTCCTAAGACCCTCAAATTGGTTGGTTACAATAAGCACCAGAAAGTCATCATCCTAGTTGACAGTGGCAACACTCATAATTTAATTCATTGCTGCCTTGATCAAGAGGTCAATTCCCATATCAGTGCTATCAAATATTTTCAAATCATGATTTCCAATGGTGGTTCCATGAAATGTGGGGGGCATTGTAAAAATGTGCATCTACAAATTGGTCAATATATGATCTGGATTATTTTTGGCACAAAATGAGAGTGAAGATGTAATAAATAAATGCACAGAGATATCACATATATCCAATAAAATAACAAAAATGTATCAGAGATGCAACCATAAAAACAAAGATACAGTAATACATAATTTCTATTAATGAAAGAAATGTACAAAGATTATAAAAATACATAGTGAAAGACTCGCTAGAATGGTGGCAGCTTATCTCTCAGAAGAAATGTGACGGCTACTCGCATTCACAAGAATATTGTTACAATGAGGCTCGGAAGGATTTTTTACAATAAATAGGAATTTCAAAAACCCTAGACATCCAAAAACTTAACCCTAGGAGGTGAAGCACCAAAAGTCATGTGGGCCCCATTTGGGTAGGTTGGTACATCAACTTCCCGGGGTCATAACTTTTTCATACGATCTTCATCAGATGCGGTCAATACCTTGTTAGAAATATCTATCTGAGGAATACAAATTTTATGTGAGCAACATCGAAGGAATTATCATTTTGCTCCCCTTTTTCCCAAAAAAAACATCATTAAGGCCTCAAAACGGCTCCGGAAGTTCAGGACTTGAAAAACTACTAAAAATAGTAAATTACCAAAATTGCCAGAAAATTGTTTTGACCCAGTTGGAAAAGGTGGGTGGCCATTGTTGGTCACTATAATTGCTTAATTGATTTCAAACAACCAAGTGAAAAATAAATTATCAACCCAGGGAAGTCTTTTATTTCAAAGATAACCACGCACTATATATGCTCAATTCCAAAAGCAGCTTAGTGTTGTAGTAAAGAAATGTATACTAATCTCACTTGCTCAAATAAATTGAAGTTCTGTATTAATTCACGGGAAAGTAACTTCCCTATTGCAAACCTTTAAAGATCAATCTAAGAATCTTGGATTACATTTGAATTAATACTTGCAATGGGAAAGAACAACTATTCTGCAATCAGAGAACAGGACCCTTACTCTCAACAGAGACTTCAGCATTAACACTCTTTCATGAAAACAACAATGCAGAAAACAATTAACTCTATCTAACAGAAAACAAAGCCACCTAGTTCCTTTCTTTCTAAGAAGGAGCCTTGAGCCTTACTTTTGTTTAGCACACTTGTGAGGTTGAGGTCTACAGAGAACAGAGCAGTCTGATCCCTTCCTTTCTGAGCAGGGATCCCTAACCCATTTTCTGGCTAGCACTAATGAGAGTTTCCAGAGGACATGATGTTTTGGTTCTTTCCTTTCTGAGTAGAAACATTTAACCCAATCCCTAGTTAACACACTTGTAGAGGTAAAGGAAATCTACAGAAGTCGAGGTATTTGGATTCCTTCCTGTCTGAGCAGGAACCTTTTAATCGAACCTCTAGCTAGCACACTTGTAGCAGTAAATGAATCCTACAGAGGGTATGATGTTTCGATTCCTTTCTGTCTGAGAAGGAACCTTTAACCAATTCTCTGCTAGCCTCATAAAATCATCACACAAGATTGCTGATAAAAAGAATTACAAATTCCATTCAATAAACTAAGACAGAGTCAGTAGTGTTTCAGCAAGGCGAAATCCATTAAAACAGTGTTTCAGCAAACAATAAGTTACGCAAAGCATGAACAGAAATTATACTAACACACTTCTAACTAATGGGTGAATCTTGTGAAGAAGGTGGGCCCTCCCTTCTCACAATATTCCCCTGAAACAGGAAATCTTAGAGACGAATGATCAAAGCAGTCTTATATTCATCTGTCGAAATATCACATTACAAATTGGAGAAATAGAATACGTCCCACTTCTCTGGAGTTGCTTCAATACATCAAAACTTGGATATCTCGAATGGTGATTTCCTCTGATTTAAAGAGGAAATCCCTTCGATACAATCATTACAATACATATCTGGATCCTATCCTAAGTCGGATCTTCTTTCTAAATCAGCATAGGATGTCCTAGTCTCACGCAACCGAATGCTATTATAGGCACTGAACGAGGTATTGCTGTTACGGCTGGTGTAACATCTTCTTCTCATCGTTGCTGATGTTGTTTCAGTATCGCAATTTACGAGCTGTTTCAGCCACGTGAATTACGCTCTGACTGTGTTGATTGTTGACTGCGGCGGCTTCCTTGTGTTTCAGCATCGTCGGTTCTGGCAGTTTCTTCTGTGTTTCAGCATCTGCAACTCTGAACTATGTAATAGCTCCGTGTTTCAGCATCTTGCGACCTCGGACTGTGTAGCAGCTCCGTGTTTCAGCATCTGCGACCTCGGACTATGTAGCAGCTCTGTGTTTCAGCATCAGTTCTGTGTTTCAGCAATAGGCCTTGAATGCAAATCTGTAGTTTTGGACACTTATGCATTTCTAATCAATGGTTAAGTAGGAGAGTGATGTAAAATATCATGCAAAACAGATTAAACATATAGTAATGAGAAGGGACATTGTATACCTTGGGAATGATCAGATAAAGTGATAGTATAGGTTCAAATATGGGTGATCAAGAGTATAATAATGGCAAAAAGTATAGGCAAAAAGGTGCATAGTGTGGTCCTAACATCCCCCCCAACTCAAGGTGTTGCATGTCCTCAGGCAACTTACTCTGAATCACAGTCGTGATACCGGCTCTGATCGTGTAAATTACTCAAGCTGTAGCTCCGGGCGGTACTATTTGTTGGCGTTTTGAACCCTTGCACTTCCTGCAATCTTTGCCACGCTGTTGTTTCTGCCTTTTTAGGCAGCTTATAACTGACTTGATATGTTTCTATTGGCAGCCATAGGATGGGAAAATAAAATTTGTACCCTATCCAATTCTCAGCACAATGTCTCATACACTGGATATACTTGGGTATCCTGGAAATTGCTACTTCTAAGTTGGTCGGACCAAAAGGATTGTGCTGTCATCTCTTTTCTGTGGACTGCTACCAAAACAGATTGTTGGCATGGAGGGCAGGAATCTCTATGGCACTGATGATGCGTTCACAATCCTGAATCACTTCTGACTGTAGGTGTTGAACATGTTCAGTCACCCCTGGTTGCTTTAAGAACGCATAATATTGTGAGATGAAGGTGGTTGCCCCTTGTGGTTCTGGTCTGATCCAGAGGAGGTGATTGTCTTCATTGTTCTGGGCAGCCGAAAAGTCACCTTGCCAAATGATTTGGTTGAGGAGAAAGGAAGTAAATGCTCGAAGTTGAACATCCCCAACTAGAGGATTTATGTTCAGCAATCTGTTTTCTGGAATGGCCTCATTGTGGAAGTAAGCCTCACAGAGGAGGTGTTGATCCCTGGTAGAGGTAGCTACAAAAGTTTTGATAAAGGCTGTTGATGAAATGACTTCATGGGGTTTTCCTTCCATAATAGACTTAATCTGAAACCACATGAGTCTCTCCATGAGAAATAAAGAATAGTTACAGGATGGTTTCCTTGTGGCCATTAGTTTCTGCATCATATCAAATGCCAGGATCAATCTGTCCTTCAAGTCTTTGTTTTTCTTCTTAAGCTCACGAACTGTCTGGCGTGTCTGGTCCAATGCTTCCCAATTTGAGAATGTTTGATTGATCCAGATCTGTTTGTGCACTTGCAGATGTTGGGCCTGTGTCTCAGCATACTCCTTCTTCCATTTCTGTATCTCTGCCTGCTCATCCCATAACTAGGAAGTCTGAGTTTCAGTGTGGGAAGTAGTGGGATTAGGCATGGTTTGAGTAGATTGTTCTCTGGAAGTGGAGAGATTGGTCTGATTGGGAGGTGCAAATTCCTCGATGGGAACTCTTTGCACAGCCTTGTTGACAGTAGTAGGGGCTTCCTTCTTGAGCCTGAAAAGGCCTGCTGGTTCTTGTGTTACAGCAGGTTCAGTTTTGAGCTTTGTAAGGCCTGTTGGTTCTTGTGTTGCAGCAGGTTCTGCTTTGGCTTCAAAAGGTGAAGGAATGGGGGCTGCTCCTGGCACTAGCACTTGAATTATCTTATAGCCTGCTTGGTTGTAAATGTCTCCACATTGGCAGCACATATATTCTTTACACACACTCTCTGTAGTCTGCTTTGACAAGATTGTTGTTTGCTCTAAGGCGTACTAATTTAATTCTTTTTCATATGCCTCCTTTTCCCTGGCTAATTCTTGTTGATATGCTTCCAACTGAGACTTTAAAAACTCGTTTTCTTCCAAGACATCGGCCATTGTTGGTTTGGATTTAGAGATGACGGGTTCTTGTGTTGCAGTCATCGTCTCCTTAGCTGGTTCTTGTGGAGAAGCTACAGGAATGGAAACTGATGCTTGTGTTTCAGCCTCTTGGTGGAAGAAGAGTAGTGTTTCAGCACCCTCAACCTCTGATTCCTGAATCTCAATGTCAATGTTAGTGGCTGGTTCTTGTGTTTCAGCCACAGAATGTTGTGTTGCAGCATTCGGGGTCTCAATTTCCTCAATTTCAAAATCAGTGGCTGGTTCTTGTGTTTCAACCACTGGATGTTGTGTTGCAGCATCCGGGGTCTCATATTCCTGTAATTCAACTTGAATACCAGTGGTTGGTTCTTGTGTTTCAGCCACTAGATGGGTAGCTGGTTGTGTTTCAACTACTTCAAAAACAAATGATGTCTGGGTCTCTAATTCCTGCAACTCAATATCGGTGGCTGGTTCTTGTGTGGCAACCACCGAGGTTGGAATAGGCAAAGATCCCGGGGTTTGGGAAGTTGAAGATGTACAGCGTATCAGTCGAATAGGTGGGGTGTCTAGGGTAGTGGGCATCCAGGGTGGCCTTATTGAGGCTCTCGTTCTCTTTTTGCGCAGGGGAGGTGGAAAGGGGGCAATCTGTTTTTGTTTTCGTGGAGGTTTTTCCTGAATGATAGGGCAAGGGACATTTTCTAGTTCAGAGTCATCACTGAGAATATGGAGGGCGGGAGTGGATGACTCTGGTAGCGTATGCGGTGGATTAGGTGAGGTAGGGGCAATGGCTAGACTGGTTGGTTCTGTGGGCGGGATATTGGGTATTTCGGGAACATCTGGGGGGTTTTGTTGCTGTTGTTCCTGAGGAATTTCAATAGCTGGTTGAGGGTTTATGGGTGGGTTATTTAGTGGACGGTTTTGTTGTTCAAAACCCCTGTTGATGAGTAATTGAACAAGACGGTGGTGGGTAAGTGACTGGGTTGGATCTTTTTCCTTCCAACAGTAATGTGCCATGTTCTTTAAACAGCCCAGCAAATAATATGGAATATTGACCCTTCTGTTATGTCTTAAATGAGAAAGCAAAAGGAAGTCATGCTGATAGACTACCTGATAGCGACCTTCGCAGGTCAGGTAGTGCTTGATGAATCGGGTGACCTCCGGCCATGGAGGTGGTAGTGAACTGAGCTGAACGCCTCTACCCTTCAATACAATTCTTTCCTCAGCCAGGAAGAAACTCTGCTGGACATCCCCGATGAAATGTTTCCGGATGAACTGTCGAGTGCCATCAATGGGGAGGCCTGAGACCTCTGATATGTCTTGCTCTGTTACGGATATTCGGATGCCTGCGACGATAAAATGGTTCTCCTGAAGATTTCGGGTGAACTATAGTACTTGTTGTTCATTATATCCTTGAAGCCGGCGGAAGTAATTAAGCCAGCCTGCTTGCTCGAAGATTTGATACACTGCTGGATAGTGTTCGAGCAGCGTTGTGGTGGTGGGCTCATTCCTTATGGAAGATCCTCCCATGGCTACTAGCTTAGTAAAATACAGCGTCGAGAGTTTGTGTATCAGCTCTGCACAGAGTGAATTTCCGAGGGACTACATGCAGGAATAGTGGTGAAATGCGCGGAAAGGTGGTGAACTGGGATGGCGGCGGTGAGATCGGGTGAAATGATGGTATCGCGGATTTGACGTGTACTTCCCCTCCCGTCAAGTGTGGTTAGTACTGATTGTACTTGAATGGTCATAATGACGCAGAATCTTTCTCATTAACTATAGCCTAACTGAATTACATTATATTTACATACCTCGCCTTACCATTTGATTCATTCAACCAACTAGATATCATGCCCGTTCGTGGTGATGTTGTTGTGGCGGCGACTTTTGATTGTGTCGAGGGTCTGCTATTTAGAAGGTCGAACTATAATCTGAGGGCGTAAAAGCTTGCTGACGGACGATGGTGAAAGACGGGTGTTTCAGCAACAGAGAAGAATGGAACAATAGATGAAGAACTGCTGATGACTGGTGTTTCAGTATCTGGAAGAAGTCGAACATGCTGAACAGTGGTGTTTCAGCATCAGAAAAAAAAAAGTCAAACATGTTGAACAGTGGTGTTTCAGCATCGTGAATGAAGAACAGTCAAACGTGTTAAACAGTGGAGTTTCAGCATCGTGAAAAGAAATGATGAAGGGTTGCTGACAATGGTGTTTCAACAACGGAAAAAGGTGAAACAATTGCTGGATGAAATTGTTTCGTCAATGATGGAGGGTGAGAAAATGATGGACTGTAGTGTTCTGGGAGTGGGAAGAAAAAGTGTTGAATGGTGGTGTTTCAGCATTGGAAGGGAAAGGCGAAACAATTGTTGGACAGAGTTATTTCTTTAATGAAGGATGATGAGGAAATAAAAAAGGTAGTCGGGTCGTGGTGGGGGAAGGAAAGGTGTGAATTTGGTGTTTCAGTAATGGGGAAGAAGGGCGGATTTCTGACAGTGGTGTTCCGGCAACAGTGGAAAGTAGAAAGTGGAGAATGGTGGTTGTTCGGCATCAGGAGCAAGTCAAGAGGGTTGACCAGTGGTGTTTTAGCAGCATAAAGGTCATCAGTGCTGAAAAACGGTGTTTCAACATTGTGAAAGTTAACAGTGCTGAACAGCGGTGTTTCAGCATCGTGAAGGCTCGTCTCTCTGAAATGAAATCGTCCTCTTTTGGTGGTTGTGCTTTGATCAGGAATTTGCAAAACATCTGTAGCATGGTATTTCTTTGACAGGGATTATTAGAAAAATGAATTCTAATCTAATCTAATACTAAAAAAAAACAATCTTGAAAGAATTAATTGTTATTAGGGGTAGAAACCCCATCAACGAAAAGAAAATGAGCGTCTGCCATGCATGTGGCCTTGAAATCTTCTTTAGAAATAGGTTTTTGGTACAGACGGAGCCGATGACCATTTACAAGTAACGACGTTCTGGAGTCATCAATTGTGAGGAGCCTTACTATTCCATTAGGGAAAACTGTGTCTACTTCGTAAGGTCCTAACCATCTCGTGCGCAGTTTCCCTTGAAATTCTTTGAACCGGGAATCATACAGTAGAGCCCAATTACCTTTCTGGAACTGCTTGTTCTTGATATTTTTGTCATGCCATTGTGATCTTTGCTGTTGAATTACAGTTGTTTGCTGAATGGCATCTAATCTTTTCTCCTCTAGTTCATTAAGCTGTTGCAGCCTGGCTGACTGTGCATCGGTGAGATCAAGGTTGGCAGCTAAAGCAGTCCTTAAGGTTTTTATCTCAAATTCCACAGGAAAGACAACACTCTTTCCATAGACCAATTCATAGGGAGAAAATCCTGTAGTATTTCTCCAGGTAGTTCTGTAGGCCCATAGTGCTTCAAGGAGCCTGTAGGACCAATCCTTTCTACTTTCCTTCACTGTTTTGGTGAGAATGGCTTCTATTACTTTGTTTGTGCTTTCCACCTGTCCATTGGCTTGGGGGTGGTATGCTGTAGTCATTCTCTGCTGAATATGATATTTCTGAAGGGTGGCTTTGAACCCATGAGAAGAGAAAGGAGGTCCTCCATC
>ML782030.1:336659-372036 GCA_009831015.1 Picea engelmannii
TTCCCCGGCAACGGCGCCAAAATGTTGGTCACTATAATTGCTTAATTGATTTCAAACAACCAAGTGAAACATAAATTATCAACCCAAGGAAGTCTTTTATTTCAAAGATAACCACGCACTATATATGCTCAATTCCAAAAGCAACGTAGTGTTGTAGTAAAGAAACGTATACTAATCTCACTTGCTCAAATAAACTGAAGTTCTGTATTAATTCATGGGAAAGTAACTTCCCTATTGCAAACCTTTAAAGATCAATCTAAGAATCATGGATTACATTTGAATTAATACTTGCAATGGGAAAGAACAACTATTCTGCAATCAGAGAACAGGACCCTTACTCTCAACAGAGACTTCAACATTAACACTCTTTCATGAAAATAACAATGCAGAAAACAATTAACTCTATCTAATAGAAAACAAAGCCACCTAGTCCCTTTATTTCTAAGCAGGAGCCTTGAGCCTTACTTCTGTTTAGCACACTTGTGAGGTTGAGGTCTATAGAGAACAGAGCAGTCTGATCCCTTCCTTTCTGAGCAGGGATCCCTAACCCAGTTTCTGGCTAGCACTAATGAGAGTTTCCAGAGGACAGGATGTTTTGGTTCTTTCCTTTCTGAGTATAAACCCTTAACCCAATCCCTAGTTAACACACTTGCAGAGGTAAAGGAAATCTACAGAAGTTGAGGTATTTGGATTCCTTCCTGTCTGAGCAGGAACCTTCTAACCGAACCTCTGGCTAGCACACTTGCAGCAGTAAATGAATCCTACAGAGGGTATGATGTTTCAATTCCTTTCTGTCTGAGCAGGAACCTTTAACCAATTCTCTGCTAGCCTCATAAAATCATCACACAAGATTGCTGATAAAAAGAATTACAAATTCCATTCAATAAACTAAGACAGAGTCAGTAGTGTTTCAGCAAAGCGAAATTCATTAAAACAGTGTTTCAGCAAACAATAAGTTACGCAAAGCATGAACAGAAATTATACTAACACACTTCTAACTAATGGGTGAATCTTGTGAAGAAGGTGGGCCCTCCCTTCTCACAAGATTCCCCTGAAACAGGAAAGCTTAGAGACGAATGATCAAAGCAGTCTTATATTCATCTATCGAAATATCACATTACAAATTGGAGAAATAGAATACGTCCCGCTTCTCTGGAGTTGCTTCAATACATCAAAACTTGGATATCTCGAATGGTGATTTCCTCTGATTTAAAGAGGAAATCCCTTCGATACAATCATTACAATACATATCTGGATCCTATCCTGAGTCGGATCTTCTTTCTAAATCAGGATAGGATGTCCTAGTCTCACGCAACCGAATGCTATTACAGGCACTGAACGAGGTATTGCTGTTACGGCTGGTGTAACAGCTTCTTCTCATCGTTGCTGATGTTATTTCAGTATTGCAATTCGCGGGTTGTTTCAGCCACGTGAATTGCGCTCTGACTGTGTTGACTGCTGACTGTGGTGGCTTCCTTGTGTTTCAGCATCGTCGGTTCTGGCAGTTTCTTCTGTGTTTCAGCATCTGCAACTCTGGACTGTGTAATAGCTCCGTGTTTCAGCATCTTGCGACCTCAGACTGTGTAGCAGCTCCGTGTTTCAGCATCTGCGACCTCGGACTGTGTAGCAGCTCCATGTTTCAGCATCAGTTCTGTGTTTCAGTGATAGGCCTTGAATGCAAATCTGTAGTTTTGGACACTTATGCATTTCTAATCAATGGTTAAGTACGAGAGTGATGTAAAATATCATGCAAAACAGATTAAACATATAGTAATGAGAAGGGATGTTGTATACCTTGGGAATGATCAGATAAAGTGATAGTATAGGTTCAAATATGGGTGATCAAGAGTATAATAATGGCAAAAAGTATAGGCAAAAAGGTGCATAGTGTGGTCCTAACAGCCACCGATATCCACCTGGATCAATCCTCCCTCCTTAGCAAGCAATGGTATTCATTGCGTTTATTGCCCGGGGGAGAGGAAAAAGCATTTGTTGAATCTTCTTCTTAATGAGTTGCTTGCCTTTTTGGGGAAGTTGCGTTGCTTAGCTTCTTGAAGGCTCTCACAAACATGTGGCTAGAAGGGTTGGACCTTTTTAACTAGTATGGATATATGAGGTGCCTGTGTGTAGAAGGAAAACGTTGTTGCAATCTTGTCAACCTGTTTCTGTTGGATAGAATGTGCTTGGGCCGAGGCTATAGTGGTTGCAGTATCCTTATGTTCACCCTTTGAACAGATTATGAAGAAGATGGATTTTTTAGTATGAGATACTACCTTGTGGCACTATTTAAGTGGGACAATAGTTGGAACTACCTCCGGTATTCTGTAGAGATGAACCCCTAAAGTAATAATGACACTACGGGGCCGAGACTCATAAACATCATGGATCTTCCACATATATCATTGGCCCAAGAGAACATCATAGAAATAAAATGGGGAAACATCACATAATACCTCATCCTTGAAGGGATGGATGTTGTATGACAATCGCCACTGTTGACTGACACAAATATCTCATCCTTGGCGAAGCCACCCTATGTTGTATGGTTGTGGGTGTGGTGTTCTCGACAATCCCAACTGTTTGATGACCTTTGCTGAGATGAGGTTATTCTGGCTTCTACTATCAACAATAAAATGCAGTGGGGTCCCCTTCACCCACATTTGTGAATGAAAAAGGTGCTCCCCCTCTTCAGGATCTGTTGGTTCTTCTGGTTGAATTGTTGCAGTCACGACAATAGCAGTGGGGTCTGCGTCAATGATCTATCTTTTACCAGTATTTTCATAATCAGATTCTGAATCAGGGTTCGGCTCCTTGTCTTTGATCTCGGCCACCAATGACTATTTTTAGTGACATTCATCAGTGTTGTGCCAGGGGCTTTTGTGTAAATCGCACCATTTTCCAGTGTCCTTCTTCATCTTTTCGTGACCCTTCTTTTCTTGTGGCTTGGACTGGTTTTCGAGAGACTATTTGTTAGGGTCAGTTTTCTCATACTTTGGTTGTTGCATATTTGCAGACCCAAACTCCCATTTTTTTTTGTTCTTAAAGTTCTGCTCAATTTTAACAACATATCAATAAGCATAACCGAGTGATGAGATGTCCATAAAATCCATTTCAATTTGGATGTATCTGTGTAGAGCCCTGTGATATTTCAGAACCAGATGTCGCTCAGAGTATTTTATACCCAGCTTGGTGCACAAGGTATGGAAGGTATTGGTGAAATCTGAAACTACTTGGCCCCTTTATTGTCGCAGTGTAGTCCATCTCATGTACTGGTCCTCATAGTTGCCAACAGAGTAATATTGTTCCTTTACCGCATCCACAAAAAAATCCCAAGTGGGCTCGACCCCATATATTCCAGAATCCTCTATGGAACTTTGCTCCCAGTAATTTTCCCACTAATGTTTGACATGGGGGAGAGCTTTAAGGAGTGCGAAGGTGATATTTTCCCTATCGGAAAAATTATGAAAAGAGAAATAACCTTCTAACATATTTAACCATTTGTCTAGGGCATTCACATCTATCTGACCTTCAAATACGAGAATATCAAAATTAACCTATACCTTGAAAGGAGAGGTGCTTCCAAAGTGGTTGTTTGATGAAGATGTGCATGTTGCTATCGACAGGCATTGCAGGATGTGGGAAAAATTATCCATCATTTCGTCCCTCTGTCACATGAGAACTTGCTCAAGAAACAAATTGATAGGATCGTCTGCTCCGTCGTTTTTATTTTCTTCCACCATGGAGGCTTTCTTGGGCATGAGATATCGATTGTCTTCAAGAGAGACAAGCTTGAGACCGAACTTGTTATACTCGGACCTCGTCAGGGACATGCACTAGAAAATTATCAACAACAGCCTCCTTTGATACCACTGATCCGGATTATTTTCGGCACAAAATGAGAGCAGAGATGTAATAAAAAAAATGCACATAGATATCGCGGACATCCATTAATATAACAAAATGTATCAGAGATGAAACCATAAACACAGAGATACAGTAATACATGATTTATATTAATGAAATAAATGTACAGAGACTATAAAAATACAGAGTGAAAGACTCGCTAGATTGGTGACAGCTTATCTCTGAGAAGAGATGTGACGGCTACTTGCATTCGCAAGAAGATTGTTACAATGAGGCTCTGAAGGCCTTTTTACAATAAACATGATTGTCAAAAACCCTAGACATACAAAACCCTAACCCTGGGAGATGAAGCACCAAAAGTCATGTGGGCCCCATTTACGTAGGTTGGTACATCAACTTCTCAGGGTCGTAAGTTTGGAATACAATCTTCGTTTGATGTGCTCAATACCTCGTTAGAAATATCTATCCGAGGAATACAGATTTTGTGTGAGAAACATTAGAGAATTGTTATGTTGCTCCCAGTTTTCCCAAAAAATGTCATTTAGGGCCTCAAAACGGCTCCGGAAGTTCAGGACCCGAAAAACTGCTAAAAATAGTAAATTACCAAAATTGCCAGAAAACTATTTTGAGCCAGTTGCAAAATGTGGGTGGCCATCGATATCCACCTGGATCAATATAACATGAAATATCACATGTTTGCTAATGAGATGGGTGGTTGTGACATTGTGCTTGGTGTTGAATGGTTACACACTCTTGGCCCCATAACGATGGACATTAATGATTTAACCATGAAATTCCAACAAGAAGGACAATAGTATAAATTACAAATAATTACAACAAGGTCACCAAAGATTACCAGTTCCCACCGCATGGAAAACGATACTCAAAAAAGGTCATCCTGGCATAATTTCCCAACTCCATTCCATTCAAATAGTTGAGACACCACTACTACACACAAAACTTCAAGCTATCATTTACCACCACCTCACTATTTTCCAAACTCCCCAAGGCATTCCACCCTCTCATCCACCCTCTCACAGAGACAATGACCATTCCATTCCTTTAATTCCAGACATTATTCCTCCCCTTGTTCGCCCTTATCATCATCCCTTTACTCAAAAAAATGAAATTTTCATGCCCTTAATAAACTTACCATCAAGGAATTTTTTTTATTCTTGTCATAGATGACTTTATGGATGAACTTTGTGGGGTTCAATACATTACCAAAATTGGCCTTCATTCGAGCTACCACTAGAAACATATGAAAGAGAAAGGCATTGACAAGACTGCATTTCACACTCATGAGGGCCACTATGAGTTCTTGGTTATGCCCTTTGGTCTCTGTAATCCCCTCTACACTTTTCAAAGTGTCATGAATCTTGTCTTTCATCCTTTCCTCCGTCACTTAGTTTTAGTTTTAGTTTATGATATTCTCATTTATACTAAAACGTGGTCATCCCATTTAGATCAAATTCTCCATCTCCTCTCGAAGCACCAACTTTTCCTTAAACAATCTAAATGTGATTTTTTCACCCATAAAGTTGAGTAACTGGGTCATATTTTTGGCAAGGATGGTGTAAGAGTGGATCTGAAGAAAATTGAATCTATGTAGAATTGGCTTAGCCCTAATAATCTTAAAATTTTGCATGGCTTCCTGGGTTTAACGGGCTATTATGGAAAAAAAAATCAAAATTATGGAAAAATTGTTGCTCCTCTCATAACTCTTCTTAAAAAGAATGCTTTCAGTTGGACTCCAGCAGTTGACCAATCCTTTCGAGCCTTTAAAGAATATATGTGCACTACTCTTGTACTAGCCTTATCTGAATTCACCAAGACCTTTGTTCTTGAATGTAATGCATGAGGGAGAGAAATTGGGGCAATCCTCATGCAAGATGGATTACCTTTGGCTTTCACCAACAAACAATTGTCGGATTGACATTTGGGCCAATCGATTTATGAAAAATAAATGTTGGCTATTTTGCATGTAGTGGATCTTTGGTTCCCTTATCTATTGGGACAATGAATCCAAATTAAAATGGCCCATCAAAGACTCAAGTACTTCCTGGAACAAAAAATTTCATCTCTGGATCAATAAAAATGGGTGACCAAGATGTTTGGGTATGATTATGAGATTGTTTATAAGAAGGGAAAAGAAAATGTGGTGGTTGATGCTCTTTCCAAGAAATATGAAGACAAAGGGTCCCTCTTTTCCCTCTCATTCATTGTCACCAACTGGCTTCAGGTTATGCAATAGGAATGGTTACAAGACCCCAAAATTTTCAGTCTAATCTAAAAAATTGAACAAGATACCCAAGTTTCTCCAGGGTACTCTTGGAAAAATGATGAGTTTCACTATAAAGGTTGCTTGTATTTAAGAAAAAAGTCAACACTTGAATCCAAGGTGCTCTTTGAGTTTCATGCTTCACCTATAACAGGCCATTCAGGTTTCACTAAAACTTATGAATGGGTCAAATGATCTTTCTTATAGGACGGTATGAAACAATACATCCACACCGTTGTGGTCGAATTTGATACCTATCAACGCAATAAGGGTGAGACTGTCAAGCCTCCTAGTACACTTGAATCACCTCTGCTTCCACATACTATTTCGATGGATATTTCTATGTATTTCACAATTGTCTTACCCAAATCAAGAAATAAGTTAGCCAAGATGGTGGTAGTGGGTCCTCTTTCCAAATATGCTCATTTCTATGTTCTTCAACACTCGTTCACAACATCCATAGTGGCTCAAATTTTTATGGATATTATATTCAAACTCCATGGAATGCCTCATTCTATTGTTTTTGACTATGATCCCACTTTTACCTGCAATTTCTAGCAAGAATTATACATGCTCCTAGGAACTCAATTGCAGATCAACATAACCTATCATCCCCAGAAAACATATTTGAGGTGTTTTTCATATGACAAGCAACATCAATGGGCTTATTGGTTACCCCTAGCTGAATTACAACACCTTTTACCAAACAAACACTCACATGACTTATTTTGAAGCAGTCTACGTCAGAAGCCACCATTGTTTCTCCCATACATACCGAGTGTCTCCAAGGATCAATAGGTTGACCACAATATTTCCATCCACATGAAAATTCTTTGTACTCTCAAATAAAATTTGGTAATGGCTCAAAACCACATGAAATAATAGAAATATCAGGATCAATGTGAACATCAATTTGTTGAAGGGGGTAATGTATTTCTGTATCTCCAACCATACATGCAGACTTCACTCCAATCCCAATAGTGTCATAAACTTGTACCAAAATTTTATGGTCCTTATACTATTCTAAAACATGTGGGGCTAGTGTCCTACGAGTTAGATTTTCCTAGTCACTCCAAGCTACATCATGTTTTTCATGTCTCATGCCTAAAGAAAGTGATTGACATAAAATTCCACACCTAGACCAACCTACCAGAGTTGGATGAAGAAGGTTCTACTTGGTTGCAACCACAAGCCATATTGGACCAGTGAGAGAGTCGCCTCCATCAATGCACCATCAAAGAAGCTTTGGTTCACTGGAAGGATACTCCACCAGAATATGCCACTTGGGAACCAACTACCATTCTGCAACAGTTTCCTCATCTTAAGCCTTTAGGACAAGGCTATTTTTCAAGGGGGAGGGCATGTTAGGGACCTAACCCCTCATGTATATATAATAATATATTTGTCATGTAATAAAGGATGATATTAATTAATAAGGCCTAAATATTTTTCATGTAATAAAGGAATACATTAGTTAGTAAGGCCTATTCAATAATTGTGAACAAGTCAATGTAAGAAGACCTAATAGAAACTTCCTCTTCTAAAAATATATTCCTCCATAATATTATTTAGAAGATAGAATTAGTATAAATAAGAGTAGGAGGCATGAGAAAAATTGTCTTAAGAATTATTGTAATAGAGATCTACTCTGCTAGAGGTTGCTCCCTCGAAGAGGCAAGTGAACATTTGTTTATTTGAATAAAGGTATTATTTATGGTATTTTTCTTCTCAAAATTTTGTTGTTCAATTCGTATCTATTGAATATTCTCATTTATGCATATTATATTACGTCTAGTACTTTATGCATTCCTTCACGAGTTCCGTCCTGAGGTTGGACGACTTAGGGACATAAATTTTCTCCGTAAAGTGAAACAGTCCATCACATAGCCAAAAATTATGCATTTTTCCTTCCTTCACCTACTTCATGATGTTCTTAATTATGTGATTAGGATCTAACCGTTCCTTGATCTATTCATGAAACTCTTCCATGACATGAATTTGACTACCCTCTGATGTTGGCAACTCGTCTTCCTCCTTTAGGAAAATTAGTTCTTCCTTTCTTCTCAAGGAATTTGTGGAATCATTAAGCCTTCCTAGCCTATACTCAATGGTCATGTCAAATCATGCGAGGAATTAATTCCACCTTGCCTTCTTGGGTGACAACTTCGGCTACATTGGGAATTAACTTGTAGAAATGTTGTTTGTCTTCACGAAAAATTCCTTTCCCAACAAGTAGTGTCTCCAAGTATGTAAACAATGTACCACTATACTAATCTCCTTCTCATGAACGAGGTACCTCCATTCTCAATCTTGGAGATGTCTTCTCTCAAACGAAGTCAGATGTCCCTCCTATGTTAAAACCCCTCAAATGGAAAAATGCAATACATCCATATGCACTTCAAATGGTTAGAAAAACATGATCATGGAGAAATAAAGTAAAAACAAATGTGGAAATAAAACACAAAAGATACAAAATACAATAAATACACATATATATGTGGTTCACCCAGTGTGGGCTACGTCCACCAGAGAAATTTCCAGGTCCTTCCTTTATTATTATCTAGCAAATGAAGGGATACAACCTACAACACACCCGATGTAACTTCCTCTTCTTTCTTTCATAATATCATATCTCATAATACAATGTTCGCAATGATGCATAGCTGCAATACATTTCCCTCATAAAAGAGGGTTACCTTCTAGGAAAAAAAAATCCTAACATAACTTCTACCCTCAGATATGTGACCTTATAATGAACGGTCCAGATTTACTATGAAATTACAATATATATTTACAAGGCAATTTTTCCTTTGGGGGCTTCGCCCCCGAAACTTCACTTTCCCCTATATCCCCCAGTCGGGGTGATGATCCCCCCGGACCCCGCAGGGGGGGAAATCTCCCCCACATGGAGGGGTGTACAATATTCCTGGGTGTATAGTGTTCAAGGGGCATAAACATGGCTGAAAACAAGGACCTATGAAACAGGAAGATAATCAGGCTCCACAACCAACAATCTCCCACATTGAGACTAATCACAACAAATCCACTATTGTTGTACATGATGGACTATACTTCACCTTGGACCTGTAAAATTTCTCATCTTCACCTACATTTGTGAATACCAACTAAAACTGAGAAGGAACTCAGTTTCTCCCTGGTTACTCCCTTTCTTAACATGTCTATAGGATTTATCCTAGAGTGTATCTTTTCTAACTTCAAATGTCCATCTTCCAATATGGATCATATGAAATGGTACCTGAGTTCTATATGCTTAGTATTCGAATGGGAGGCTGAGTTATTTGCAATATGAATGGCACTCTCATTGTCACAATACAACCTTCTATTATCTTCCGTCTTTCCCAATTCCTCCATAAATCTCTGTAACAAAATAATCTCCTTACTAGCCTTAGTAGTAGCAACATACTCTGCCTCTGTTGTTGAAAGTGAAACAACCTTCTGTAGTTTCAAAATCCAACTTACTGTTTTTCAACCTACAGTAAAAACATACCTTGTGGTTCTCCTCCTACTATCATTATCACCTACCATATCTAAATCAACATATCCATGTAGAACAGTGTTTGAAACTCCAAAACATAATGCATGGGTAGAAGTACCTCTCAAATACCTAATAATCCACTTTACTTCCTCCCATTGTTCTTTACCTGGATGTTTCATATACCTTCTCACAACTCCCATTGCATGTGCAATATCTGGTCTTGTGCAAACCATCACATACATTGAGCTACCGATTGTTGATGAATAAGGGACTCTGGACATGTATTTTGTCTCCTCTTGTGTCTTGGAACACATCTTCTTGGTTAATTTGAAATGGTTGGCCAAAGGTGTACTAAATGGTTTTTCATTTTTCATTCTAAACCTCTCCAACACCTTCTCTATGTACTCACCCTGAGACAATGTCAATTTGTGATTTTTCCTATCTTGTGTTATTCTCATACCAAGGATTTTATTTGCATCACAGAAATCCTTCATCTTAAATGAATTAGATAATTTCTTCTTGAGAAAATTTATATCATGCATATTATACCCTGCAACAAGCATGTCATCTACATACAATAGCAAGACAATATAACTTCCATTTTCTAGCCTTTTAAAATAAAAATAGTGATCAGAATGGCATCTACTATAACCTTGTTCTATCATAAACCTGTCAAACTTCTTATACCTATGCCTTGGAGCTTACTTTAGTCCATACAAGCTCTTATTCAACCTGCATACCAATGTTTCCTTCCCTTTGACCTTATACCCATGTGGTTGTTGCATATAAATCTCTCCTCCAAATCCCCATGGAGAAAAGTTGTTTTTCCATATAACTATTCAATATGAAAATCGTCTACTACCACAAGACTTAAAATAGTCCTAATTGAAGTCATTTTAACAACAAGAGAAAATATTTCATCAAATATATATACCTTTCTTATGTGCAAACCTCTTTACAACAAGTCTAGCCTTGTACTGATTTTTTCCTCCATCTTCTTCCTTCAACTTGTAAACCCATTTATTCTACAATTCTCTTTTTCCTACAAGAAATTGAACCAAATCCCAATTTTGGTTATGTACTGGGGAATCCATTTCCTTTTTCATTCCTTTCTCCCACTTATTTTTAGTGTCTACCTGCATTGCCTATTCATAACATTTTGGTTCACCAGAATCGATCAAAAATAAATAATATAATGAAGGAAAGTATCGTTCAGGCGGTCTACTTATCCTCATAGATATTCTAACAACACTTGCAGGATATTGAGGTACATATTCCTCCTGTTGTTTTACATTTTGATTTTCTAGTACCTTTGAAATTTCTTTTTCAGTGATCTCATCAAGCATTGTGTATTCTGGTTTTTATTTTTCCTATTTCTTTCCCTGCAATTGATCTTTGTACATGCACTTCTCATTGAATATGTCATCTCTACTCCTACTAATTTTGTGATTTTCATTATCCCATAGGTCATAACCAAAATCATTAACACTGTATCCAATAAAGGTACACTTCTTGGATTTTCCCTCAAGTTTTGTTCTATTTTTTTTATCAATATGGACAAATGCTTCACAACCGAAAGTCTTCAAAAAAAAATATCTTACCTTTTTACCTGTCCATGCCTCCTGTAAAATTCTACCATCCAAAGAGATTGAAGTTTTCTGACACACCATTTTCTTGTGGTGTTCTTGGAACTGTCTTCTCTCTATGAATCCCATGGTATGAACAGTAATCATCAAACTCATTGCTGCAATATTCATCACCATTGTCTGATCTGAGACACTTCAACATTTTTCCTGTCTCATTCTCAACCAAATATTTTAATTTCTTAAAAGTATCAAAAACATCAGATTTTTGCCGAATTCAATAAACCCAATTTTGTCTAGTTGCATCATCAATAAAAGTAACATAATAACGAGATCTACCAAGATATGATACCTAAGTTGGTCCCCATACATTTGTATGCACAATCTTTAACCTTTCACTCTTCTTTTCTTTTTTGACTCTGAGAAATCTGACTCTCTTATGTATTCCATAAACACAATGCTCACATAAATCCAAATCAATTTTTTTAATATCTAGAAACAAATTTCTTTTCTGAAGTATCTGCATCCCCTTGTCACTCATGTGTCCAATCCTATGATTCCACAATGTTGTATCCACTCTTGTAGAAGCTAAATATATAGAAGAGTCATCATTACCCGTACATAAATACAATGTGCCTACTTTCTCTCCTTTTGCTATCACCAATGATCTTTTTGTGACCCTCCACACCTTATCTATAAATATGGATATAAAACCTTCACTTTCCAACTACCCTGTTGAAATTAGATTTTTCCTTAAATATGGAACATTTCTTACCTCTTTCGACAACCATTGGTTTGCATTCATTTCCTTTATTTTTACCTTTCCCATTCCAATAATTTTGCATGGTGCATCATCACCCAAATGAACCTGTCCAAAATCACCTTGAAAATAATCTAGAAAATGTTTCATATGGCATGTGGCATGAAATGAAGCCCCTAAATATACTACCCAAGACTCAAAAATATTATCTACAGAAAGAATAAAAGCATCTTGTAACACATCGTCTGTTACATTTGCTTCCTGATTTTTGTCTTGTTCTCCATCTCTTTGTTTCTTTGGAGCTCTGCAGTCTTTCTTCATATGTCCTTTCTCCCCATAATTCCAACACTCTATCTTTCCCAATCTGGATTTGGATCTTCCCTTCCTAGAATTACCATGGTCCCCTGATCCCTTTCCTCTATCCTTTTGTCTTCCCCTATTCTCCATGTTTAACACATTACCTAATGTCTCACCTGTTCTTTTCCTTCATATTTCCTTGCTAAGGATAACACCGACAACATCATCAAATTTTAAAGTGTTTGAATCAGAGACATAGTTACTTACAACCATGACCAAGTCGTTCTATCTTTCTAGCAATGAGAAAAATATTAGAAGATCCCTGACCTCATCATCAAAGTCCACTTTTACAGAACTTAGCTGATTGGTAACTGTATTAAATTCATTTAAATGATCTGTAACAAACCCACCTTCTGACATCTTCATATTAAATAATCTCTTCATTAGAAATACCTTATTAAATGTCGAGGGTTTTTGATACAGTTTAGCCAATGCGTCCAACATCTCCTTCGTTATCTTTTCTTTTGAAATATTGAAAGCCATTGACACTGCTACGTGTAACCGTATCGTTCCTAGTTCCTTTCTGTCAAGAACCTCCCATTGTTCATCCTTCATGGCCGTCGGCTTCTTTGCTATTACACCCAATGGTAGGAATAGATCCTTATGATATAAACAACCTTCCATCTACATCTTCCATAATTAGTAGTTTTGGCTGTTAAATTTCTTAACCCTAAACTTTCCATATTCTGCCATTGCTCCCACTACAACTAAGAACCCTCTTTTCATGCAAGTTACCTTTCGCTGTGATATGAGTTGTTACAAAAAAAGGATAGTGGAGCAATAAAATAAAAATAAATGCAAAAATAAAACATTGAAGATAAACAATACAATAGAGATATAGATATACGTAGTTCACTGAGTGTGGGCTACGTCTACCAGAGAAATTTCTAGTTCCTTCATTTATTATTATCCAACAAATGAAGGGATACAGCCTACAACACACTCATTGTAACTTCCTCTTGTTTCTCTCACAGTCTCTTATCTCAGAATACAATATTCGCAATGATGCATAGCCGTAATAATTTTCCCTCATAAAAGGGGGTTTCCTTCTAGGGCCAAAAATCATAACATAACTTATACCATCAGATTTGTGACCTTATAATGAATGGTCCAAATTTACTATGAAATTAAAATATATATTTACAAGAAAAATTTTCCTTTGGGGGCTTCGCCCATGAACCCCCATTGGGGAATGCTTTCTCTCGAACCTCGCCAGGGGTCGGCTTGTCCCCGGACCCCCCATCCAGGGAGATGATCCCCTCATACCTTACAGGGGGGAAATCCCCCCCTGCAACCCCCCCGGCCCATGTGGAGGGGTGTACGATATTCTGGGGTGTATATTCTTCATGGGTTGTAAACACAGTTGAAAACAAAGACCTATGAAACAAGAAGATAATCAGGCTACATAACCAGGACAAATGATTTCTCAATGTATGGCACCTTCAACATGGGAGCAATGAAAATTATGTGTTTTATCTCTTCAAACACAAACTTTATCCTCTCTTTCAATTTCCATGCATTCTCATTTTTCAACAAGTTAATGAGCGATGCAACAGTCTTGGTGTAGCCTTCTATAAACTTGCGATAGTAATTGGACACTCCAAGAAATATTCTGACGCCATGAACTATCCATGGATCTTCCCAATATTTGATTACCTTGACCTTTGTAGGGTCCATGTGAATGCATCCTTATCCAATCCAATGCCCCAATAATGGTATCTTAGTCATCCCAAAAACACACTTGGAATTCATCAAGAACGATTGGTTTCATCGCAGTGCTTGTTACAACAATTTTTTCCTCACTGCATGCAAGTTGCTTGGATGGCCTTTCCATTTCCCTATGCAGACTTGAAGTTCCATTTTTTTTCATTCTAGAGAAAAAAGAACACATGTTTTCACATATACACACCCTATCATTTATACAACAAGCATATACATAGGTTTCTCCACTACAGCCCGCATACATCGGGTTTGGTGCTCAAAATTAAAAATAATGTCAGTTTTATATGCCATGTCATGAGATCCATGATCCTTGACCTTCCATATACTGGAAATTCTCCAACTCAGCTCTTCAGTTCCATTTTAAGGATATATATTGAACCATATCTAAGCCTTCAAAAAGAACAATTCAAATTTGAGAGAAAAGAAACACTGGAGAAATTTCACTTCATATTGAGTCTGCATCCCTTTGTCCTTGAAAGTCCGAACTCCTTATTAAACCCCTAAGATCTCCCTTGTTTGTGAAGGAAAACCTTATTAACTCCTTTATATTATCTTTCCTTTGGTGGAGGATTGAAGTGGTGGAGGCCTAGATGGAGGGACTTAGTTTCTCGGTTCAGATATGTGTCATTTTAGAAATTTTTCACCTATGTACTTATGGTAATTATTTTAATAGAAATACTCTTTTATCATACAATTGATATCTTGCAAATATTTGAATTATTATTCCATTGGCGTATTTATCATGTATGTTAATGGATTATGCTAATCTATATGCTAACACTATATATTATGACCATATGATTGCGTATCTTGGTTGTTGAGGACAAGTTGCAGGTATAAAGATTTGGGTTGCATTCTCAACGGTGGTCTTCATCGAACATCTAAACAAGGTAGGCTCTTAGCCTTGTCTTGTTAGCATTTTTTTTATATAGCATACCTGGGATTATAGTTGATTTATGTGTGTCATTCTAAATTTTGTGCTTTACCCCTTGCCATAGAGATATTTTTCTCGTAAAAGAATTGACGACCATAATGGGGATTGATATTCTTTTTGGGGGTTTGGAATGTTTTTCTCCTTGATTTTCTCTTTGTTAGCATGTGTTTCCTTGTCTCCTATTGCTTGACAACCTATTCTTTTACTAGGTATACGAGATTTTTCCCCTGAGAAACATGTATATATGCGAGTTTTCATCCTTTAGGGTGCGTATATACGTGATTTTTTCTCAAACAATCACGTACATAAGCTCTTTAGTCTTGTTGGATGAGTTTGGTGTTTGTTGGGTGAGTTTAGTTGGTTGTTGAGTCTTCTTAGGTCTCTATCCTGACTGTTAAATGCTTACAGAGTGATAGGAAGCCTTCTTATTGTTGAATTTTTGGGAGGTTTTCTTTCTTATCATCATTTTCATTGGTTTTCCTTGCACATTGGTCTGAGTGTTCGCTTTTTGGTTTCCTTCTTGGCTTGTCACTTTTTTCTTGCAATAAGGCATGCCTGCAAATTTTCTATTCAGTCCTTGCATTTTCTTTTCTTTATATTGAAAATACAAAAATATTTTCTTATTTTTCATTATGTAATTTTCACTTTTGATTACTTTTCATTGATTTTGACATATTGGGGGAGATTGCATTGGAAAAATTGCATTTAGAAGCATACCATCTCTTCGAAATTCAAGACTAGTACTTAGCAGTGATTTTATATTTTCTTCTTTTTATTTGTTGAGTCGTAATATCATCAGTTTCATGACCACACCTCTTGCATAAGAAGAATCCATTAAACTTAATGCTAATCAATTAAAATTGAGTAGAAACGATTTTATTTTTTAGGGTACACAAACATGTATAGGACATAGGGCCTTGAAATAGGATTTTGTGAGTAAGATTATCCAATGATATTAAATAAACATATGTGTCTGACCAGGGAGTGGTGAAACCCATTATGTAATTAGTGACGTTAGGAGGCTCCGCTCACACTGTAGTTAAGCACGAGGTCACACAAAGTTGGTTGCATAGATAACGCTCTAATACCTTTTTAGTGTTAGAGATATTTCTAGGGTCTTATTCGTATTTGGGGGTATTAATAGTACATTTACCTCCGTGAGACGTGTTTCTTTCAAGATTTTGGGCTTTGTGACCCTGCACATACGGTGGACCAAACTTATGACTATTTGCGTGTGCATTCATTATTTTATGGTGAGTCTAGTTGCTTGACATAGGTATCCACATAGGTTACTTGCAGGGGTTATTTTGCAAGTACCATGAGTCAGATAAGGGTCAGACATCACACATTCTTTATGGAGGATTACCTCTCTGAGGGGATCTGATCAACCATGTTGTTAATCCCATGAGGGCCCTTATAACAGATTCTAATACCTCCAATTTTGTGAAGGGAGTCTCAGGCCCCTCTTGGGAGAGACACACCTACTCTAGTGAGGGGGGGCCCTTTTTAGCCACTATATCATGTTTTTGTCCATTGGAATTTTTTTCTTTATTTTGGTGTGCTCTCTAATTATTAGTTGGCCCTAGGATTTTTTTTTATATCTCGAGTCTTGAGTCATTGTGGAGAAAGACCAACATCCTCGCAGGTCTTGTGGTTTGTTGAATTTACCATCGCATATTGATCCTTTACTGAAGTTTCCTTCTAAAAGGAATAAAGTTAATAAACGTGGTACACATATCTCCACCTCCCATACTTGTGATCATCCAGTTACGAGTAGTGATTCAGACCCAAAATTCATAGGGAGTCCTTCGACTCCTATATATTATGTGATTAGTGGGATCCCTTCGACTCCTTCATCCTCCATGGTGGGGGTGCCAGAGATCCCCGCCTCTAGTGCTACCCAACCTATAAGTTCTACTCGACCCATAGGAAGGAAACCTTTCAGATCTCTTTTTTGTATGCCAAGTCACAATTCTCAGTCAATACCTTCGGTCTCTAATCCATTTTCTTTCAGTATGCCCAACATGATGTAGAAATTCTCATCCTCCATTCCAACCACTAATGTGAATCCTAGTTATGGACCTGGGGGCACGACTCCTCTATATGCTCCTCTCTCATTTTGTAGAGGTCATATCCCCCAAATGAATCCTACAGTTAGATGTTGGCCTCCTCTTTCCCTTAGGCCTAATCCTAGTATCAATGATCCTAGATGGAGTGTCCAATCAAGAGGACAATTCACTTCCTATATTATGTCCTTCATCCCCTATTCCTCCATGATGACTATGACGAACACATTTATTATGGTGAATCCCCCTCTACCCTCTAGAGTTATATCTAGAGAGAGTCAGTTTCACACTATGGGAAACCCCGAGATCAGAGTACCTTTGGCTAGGGGGAATATATATAACCCCCATGATGCCACTTCCATAGGTATAGTGCCCATACAACCTTTTATGAATCAATTTGAAGGAGGATAGTATCCTACTGGAAAAGGCCATGGAATATACCAGAACCCTAGATGGCCTTTAATTCCTCATCCCTAGTATTTTTCAGGAGCTTGGGCCTAGACATCGCAACCCCAACTCCCTTTTCTGGCCTCGCTTAATATGCTAGATTTGTAAAAATTAATGAATGACCCTATGTGTCATGATCCGTTATGGACCCCCATCCCCACCAAGCTTCCTTCAGAAATTCCAAAATTCGAAGGCAAGACTAGCGAGGATATAGGTGATCATGTCTCTACTTTTCATCTTTGGTGCTCATCTAACTCCCTAAATTATGATTCTACTGGTTTGAGGATATATCAACGCACCCTCACGAGGCTCACTGCAAAATGGTACATTGAGCTACCGGGGTAAACATACAGAAACATTAATAAGATGGTTTTGGTATTTCTCAACCACTTCCATTTTCCAGTTCATGATGATGTTGGCATAGAACTTTTTTTGGCCCTCTGCCAAGATAAAGCCACATATATCTCATACCATATCCAAGAGTGGTGTAGACATAAGAGGTTGATCAAATCCTAATTCCTCCAGAGTTTTTGTTGGAGTGGTTCCTTTAGTCATTATTTCCTTATATTTTGAAGGATGTCTCTACATTCAGAGTAACATCTAAGGAAGAATATATTTTCAAATCCCAACAATTGGACATCATATATGATCAATCTAGGATGTTGTATGAAATTCTTCCTAACATGCCACGGTCGAACTATGACCCTAGAAAAACTATTGGGCCTCATGTCGATGGCATGATAGGATATGCAAATGATAATTCTACATACTTGGTGACGAACCAGTTGAAATATTTATCTATAAGCCAACCTATAGAAGGACAAGATTTGGCTTCGTCCTCCACCCCCACCCAGTCGCTGGATGTGCATTCTGTACATTCGTCGTCTAACCCAAATGGTAATGACAAACCAGGAGGGAATAAAAATAAAGGAGGTAACAATCGTAAGGGTGGGAAAAATAATAATAAATCCAAGGACGAAACAAACAGGGATAGATCGAATAATAATTTTAATCAAGGAAATAAAGAAAAAAAGGAAAGTGAAGTTTCATTGTAAACTTTGTAAAGATGATCACCTTAACCACCTATGCCCAAAAATCAAGGAAGCCTCAAGGCACTTATCGTAGTCTCCCATTGTGCTGAAAAATATGTTTCCACATAATCAACACATGGCCTTGGGGACCCCCAACACCGAAAATGCATCGAGCATGAATCAAAACCCCTCAGCACATGAAGGTGGTCACATATGTATCAATATGGTCAGGTCTCAGATTGATGTAATCACTCGATCTCATGATTATGGTTCTTCATAGACTGTTGTAGGTCCAGAGTCTCCTCCTACTCAGTAAACACCCTTGCATATAGAAAAGTCGAAACCTCTACGTCGTATTTTGAAAGGAGTACTAAAGTGCTCTGCCCACAATCCTAATTCTAGAGCTGCCTAGAACTATTTGATTGTTGAATATCTGGGCCAAAACCCTTATGCAATGTCGGATTTGGAGGTGCTCCAGATGTTTCCTTCACAGAGGAATGCATTTTTATCTACATTAGGATATCTAAACCCATGTGGCTCGAAGGTGATTAAGTTTGACATCACGGATATTAGGCCTCTCTTTCCTTACCACGTGGCCTTTCAAATCCATGTTGAGTACAAAGAAATTACCATCAAACAAATTGTAATTGATGAAGGTGTTGCGACATGTGTGATGTCCCTAACCTATTGGAAATCCATTGGCTCTCTGACCCTATTACAATCCATGACTATGTTGACCGCATTTGATGGGCATTCGTTTTGACCCCACAAAATTCTTCCTTCTTTTTCGGTCCAGTTAGGTGGGAAGATAGTGGAGGTTGATGTCGAGGTGGTTTATGCACCCCTTGACTATAATTTACTACTAGGGAGTAATTGGAATTATTCCATGACAATCTTCATGTCGTCCATTTTCCGCACTTTATGTTTTCCCCATGAAGGAAAAATAATGACGATCGATCATTTTTCCTTTACGCACGCTAGTCCTAATTCATTGGTTGGACCTTCAATCCCTGTGATCAACAATTCTCAGCAAGAAAATAAGGATGTTGTTGTCAGAATGTATTCCTCTCTTATGGGTATCTTTTAATTCACAACACCAATTCACAATATTCATGTCATTTCCAGATAGTCTTCGTCATCGATGAGGTACAATACTTTTTGTACTTTGTATTTCAATGACCCTTTCACCCTACCTTCCCCGACTACGTTGTACGAAGGTAATTCACACATTGGTATGGAAATTCCACTGTCAGCAGAAGAGGTTTTGAATCATTCTATTATTGACACTATTGTTGACCCAGATCCTTCCTCCTCGCGGATGGGCGAGGTGGATCCTTTTCTAGAGCTTGTATGGGTCATTCAATCATCTTGTTTGCATGATTTCCTTGACAATAATTTACCTTCGAATGAAGCCATATTAGAGCCCATGTATGGTCCTAATAAGCCTTGGGACGATATGCATCATCGCTCCTATTTCCTCCCAGAACTCATTAAGATTGAATAGGATGAATTTAGATCTACCTTAAGTGAGACGGTCAGTCATGTTGTGGTTTCATTAGATACACATGGTATTTATGCCGAAGGAAACATGGGGAATATTTCTCCTACTATCATGATCAACATCTGTCATATTCCTGGAAAAATTGAGAACATATATATCGGTTAAGATTTTTCTCCTTAAGAAATTCATATCTACATTGATCTCCTCAAAGAGTTTTTGATGTATTCGCTTGTTCATATGAAGAGATGTGAGAAATTGACTCCATCATTGTCAAACATGATACTAAAACCTATCTATATGCTAAAAAATTTCAACAATGTCTTAGAGTTGTTAATCCTAGGAAGGCCCCTGCTATTAAGGAAGGGGTAGAGAAGCTACTTAATGTTGGTTTCATCTACCTGGTTCCCTTGAATGAATGGGTGTCCAACCCCATTATCGTAAATAAAAATCAAGGATCCATCTACGTATGTATGGATTTTCGAGACCTGAATAAGGATTTTCCTTAAGATAACTTTCCTACTCATTTCATTGACTAGATTCTTGATGAATGCATGAGAAGCAAAGTCTTTTATTTTATGGATGGATTTTCAGGGTAAAATCAAATTCAATTCAAACCTGAGGATCAACATAATACGGTGTTTATTTTTCATTAGGGTACTATTGCATACCAAAAAATTCCTTTCGGCCTTAAAAACGCCACATCAACCTTCCAACGTGCCATGACCTTTGATTTTCACAATTTCAAGCATATTTCAAAGCTTAACTAGATTTCCTTGATGATCACTCTCGCAAGAGAGTAGATCACTCCACTCCCATTCGATTCGTATTTGAGAGATCCTATTACTATGACATTCGGTTGAACCCTCACAAGTGCATATTTTACATTAGGTCTGGCTGTATTTTAGGATTCTTAGTGTCTGAGCATGGGATCATGGTAGATCCTATGAAGGTTGAGGAAATACTTTGATTTCTTCCCCCACACAACATTAGACAACTTCAAGTTTTATAGGGGAAGGCTAATTTCATGCATTGCTTTATAGTGAACTATGCCAATTTAAATAAGGGTTTCATGCATCTTTTTAAGAAGGACACTATGTTTATATGGGATGAGCAAGACTAGTAATCCTTCGATTCTCTTAATAAATATTTGGTATTGACACCTATGTTGAAGCCTCCAGAATACAACAGATAATTTTTTTTTATATCATTGTGTTTGAAGGGACGATTGGTATGGTACTAGTTCAGGAGGACGATGAGATCCATAAGCACATTGTCTACTATCTCAACCGAAATCTAGTTGGTCCAAAACTTAAATACTCTCACATAGAGAAACTAGACTTGACCACCGTAAATGTTGTTCAAATATTACAACATTATGTTAGCACTGAGAGTCACCCTCAGACTTCTAGAGGATAAGCCCAATACCCATTTGAATGTAAAATATAATTTTTGTTTTGAATAGGTGGATCAATAAGAAAAGAGTAAAAGGGAGGGCATCAGACTGTTGCAAATACATTCTAATGGGCATGGAATCATAACATTCTGTAGATCATAGGAAATCAAGCTACCTACCAGAAAAAAGGCTTATGCAAAGATAGATATAAGAATATAAGGTAAACAAAGAGAATAATATCCACATAACATAGATCCTTTCGGTAATATAGATTAAAGAGTGCTTGAACAATAATCTATGATTAACAAACGATTACCACAAATCCTTTGCAGCTCATGAATTCATTAACCAAAGAAAACTTTTGATCTTCAAAATATGTAAATATTACTCAAGAAAGATGATAAGAAAGAATGGAACAAGAGAAAAACAATCTAGTATCACAACTTTCATGAATCTCTAATGGCAGAAATGCCTACAACACATGCCCTCAAGCTTACAAATGAGAAACTCAATTGCTCCTCTATATCTCTCCTCGCTTGGATCATGAATAAAACCTCACTCTACTCTTGTAACATGAAATATATAGCACTATAGGTCCTTTCCATCTCACCAATTCAAACTCCAACCCCTTTCCCAAAATAGAAACAGTTACAAATAGAGAATGACACGTTTTAATTGATTTCCTGCTTTTCAGGAGGTGAAATTTTGAAACATAGGCTTCAAAATTCCACTTGTAATTCTCAAAATATAGAAGTTGTGTAAAATATCGAAACGGTTTTTGTAGATAAGATCATTATAAAGAAAAAACTCTCTTGGTTTCTTGAAATTCATCTCCACCTGGATGGAACACGTGTCGCAAAAACATGTCTCAAATAGGAAATCAAGAAAACTAAAAAAATAGGGCTCAAATATTCTTTTGAATCTCCCAGTCCGTGAAGCCTGTGTGAAAAATGAAAGAGGTTAATGTTCATGGGTCTGTTCTTGACAATAACCTCCTTTGGATATTTAAAATTCATCTCGGTTCACCCGAAAATACTCATGAAAGTAAGATGGTAAAAAATACTAGTTCAATAGTCTTAGAATAAATTTTCCACAACACATTCTGTAGCGCATTTTGTAGTGCCTGCCTAACCTCCCATCCTCTTCCTTAATTAGTTCACAATGCCAACTCAAATATAGCTTTTACACTTCGAGGAGGTTGTTAGTTGATGGTATATTATATGTTAACACATTATATATTACTTTGCAAAACTAATGTAGTTGCGGATATCAATCCATTTCAATACATCCTCACTAGGAGTATCATAGGGGGGGAATACAATAAGTGGATTTTTATTTTGCAATCATTTGATCTCGATTTCGCTTTGGCGAAGTCTAAGAAATTGCATTTTTTTTTCGAGTTGATATCGAACTTCCCTTGACTATATGAGGACATTTTTCATGACAATTCATTCGCAGATGAAAATATATTCCTTATCTCGTCTTCGGTATGGAGACATTCCAATATATACTGAAACCTTGAATCTACCCCAACATCTGTCGAGAGATGATAGACTACATATACATCATTAGGATAAAAACTATCTTAACATCAATGACATTTTGTATCGTCGAGGGGTAGATAATATTTTACATCGTTGCTTGAATCACGAGGAAGTTGAGTCTATTCTCAATGACTGTCATAGTGGGGCTTGTGGTGGTCATTTATTCGGGCTTGCGACATCCACTAAAATATTGTGATCCAATTATATTTGGTCGTCAATTTTTAAATATTGTTTTGAATCGATCAAGAAGTGTCACCCTTGCTAGGTGTTCACTTGGAAAATGCACTCGTACCCATCCCTCTTCACCAATTCGTCGTCATTGGTCCCTTCACCAAGTTGAGGGTAGATTTTATGGAATACAACCCAACCTTGGTTGGGGGGAACCAACATACTATTGTGGTCATGGATTACTTTAATAAATGGGAAGAGGCCATGCCTACCATTAAATCCAATGGTAAGACTGCAACATTATTCGTATTCAACCATATTATATCCTCGTTCAGAATCCCTAGAGATATTTTCACTGATCATGGAAATCATTTTCAAAATGAAATGATGAAAGAGTTAGCATCAAAACTGGGTTTTAAGCACCTCCATTTTCCCCCTTACTATCCCCAGTAAAATGGGCAAGTAGAGACGATGAATAAATCCATCAAGAGCATCTTGCAAAAAAACTGTCATCCAGAGTAAATTTGACTGGAATATGATTTTTTACCCTGCACTTTTGGGATACCGAACCTCGGTAAATACTTCCACTGGTTTCCCTTCTTTTCATTTAGTACATGGAATGGAGTCGATCCTTCCAAATGAATGCAAAATCCATTCCCTTAAGTTGGAAATTGAGCTCCTAACTGACACATCCGATCTTGAAGAATGCCTCGTACACTTAGAGCATCTCTATGAGTAGCGTCGAGATGTCTCTATGAATATCGAAGTATGTATGTCCTCAATAGTACGCTGAGGGTGACTTGGTTCTCCTTTATGACTAAGCCAAAGAACCATCGGGGGGAGTAAATTTCAACCCCATGTGACACGATCCCTATATCGTGCACTGTGTCTTAGAGAAAGGAGCCTATGAATTGAAATATTATGAAGGGAATATGTTGGATGAGCCCAGAAATGGGCTCTATCTTAAAAGGTATCACACTTGAGACCTCAAGCTTGGGCATGAACTTTTGTATACTAGTGTATCTTAATATATATACATCTTTTCCTTTGTGTTATCTAATTTCTTATCAAGTTTTCCCTTGGTTGGCAAATGTCAACTAAGTCTTTAGTTTACCTAGGATTCATAGATGGTACCAGTCACCATACACGAAGCATGTCTTCTGTCGCTTGGGTCATTTACTCACCCGATGTCCAACTGGTGTCTTCAGGTGGCATTCATCTGGAGCCATCAATGAATAATGTGGCTGAGTATAACATCATTATAGAGATGTTACATGATGCCATTTCACATGGTGTTCAGTCTCTAGATATTCACCTGGACTCCTAGTTAGTCGTATGTCATTTGAACGACAGTTACCATGTGCGAGATCCTACTCTACTTGGACGATTCCTATGGGTACGACTTTTGGAAAGCTACTTTGATTTTCTTACTTATAATCACATACCTAGAATTTCTAATCATTTATATGATGCATATGCTAATTATATTTTAGATTGGCATTTGTCACATAACTAGGCAAAGAAAACACATTCATGATTTTACACATTGTAACATATATAAGTGAATCCAAAGACCATTTTTTTTTATATTTCATCCTTTCAAGTTCAAAAATATGGTATCATAGTACAAAATGGGGCTCACACCCTCAAAATACATATATGGCCAATATATAATATGACCATGGAATCTATGCCTGTGGTGCCGGATGTGTATCATGATAGCAGACTATGACATTTGTGATATGCCAAAAGAGTCGCACCCACACACGGGGTACACCCACCACCTACCACTACATAGCCTCTGGAATATCCTCCACTTGAACCATAGCAATCATGTATGTCAATCGAGACAAGTTCCCACTTTCTCATCTCCTCGGCCCCTCCGCCAATGTCATTGGAATCCCTTTGGTCGCCATGGACCTACATTTGCATAACAAAGCAATTGTTAATACTTGATACCATACAAAAATATTTGCATTTTTTTTTTTATTGAAAAAACACAAAAAAATGAAATGTATAAAAACATTTCTTACCAATATCACTGTAGGCGAAACCTGGTGGAAAAGGCATTTTTGGATCCCCTCTATAGTCGATCTCTCCGTAAGGGTAGTCGTCAATGGCTATGACCTGTCGGCACCACCAGAAAAGGAACTCATTATTGTGGGGGGTTGACATCCTGCTGCCTCTTAGTTGCCTCATCACATTGGTTCATCGTCACATGGATGGATCGTTCTATCCATGTGGAGTAATATCTACTCTAGGGATCAATCCTGGAACCCTCTCAAAGAAAAAACTACAAAGAATGGATGAAAATACGAAATTTCTCATTTTCCTTTATTTGTAATCTATCAATTGTCTCTTCATGTTAGCCAACAGTGAGGTACATCGTTCATAAAATGTGGTTCTTAAACAGTCTACCACATAGAACATGAGTGTCCTTGATGCTTGGTGCAACGAGGCCAACCCCAAAATCCATGTGAGTACAAGCATGACAATATTTAAGCTCAGGTTCTCGATTGCCCTAATTGGGAGTTGGCTCCCTACTTTTTATCTTCCTGTAACACAATTGGTGGAAATGTACTCCTCCATAGTCATAGCACCCCCAACCCCTTGGGTCTAGAGATTCACTACCTCACCTCGGCAAGAAAATACTGTCATGAAGTATATATCATCCACTTCAATCCTCAATGGTTTCCCATTGAGGTTGAAGGATTCTGTTTTCGAATCTCAGTATTTTACTAGAAACTGGAGTAACCTCACTTGAGCCCTCATTCCCTTGAGAGCCAAAAAATTATAAAGGCCACATCTCTTTAAATCATTTTTGGCCCTTTCATCTCTTCCCACTACTGCATCTATCTATTCATGCTCCCTCTCCCTCCATTCAATCACCATCTTGAAAAGGAGAAACCATTTTTTGAGTTAAAACCTTTCGAAAATGGTGTTCACAAACTTGTATGCAAAATAACTTGGTAAAACTTGTGTATATGGCTGCATATACATGTGTGTGTATTTGCCACCCGTGTATGCCCTAGTTTCCATGTTACTCCCTCTAATACTAAAACATTGGGGCCTAAAATTTAAATTTAAACCATTGAAATTGAAGTAGATAATATGGGCACTTACTTGGTCCAGATGGTTCCTGACTCCATTCATCCTAGCTCCCAAAATTGGCACTTTAATATCGTGGGAAAAATGGCCTAAAATGCACTATGTGGGTGAAAAAACTCAAATGGTATGGTAAAATGGTCTATTTTTACTATTAGTAGAAATTTTTTACCCACTTCCTATAGTTTGTGATAATTTTTGGCCTTATGGTCTAATAGTGTAGTGGAAAGACTTGGTTTTTGGTGGTTTTGTCTTGTATTTTTTGTGGTTTCTAGCATCATACCACCCATTCATGCCTTCGACAGATATATTCTTTCACTAGCATATAAGATAGGTTTACACTTTGTTTTGAACTCTTGCACCAATGATCTAGGTGGATATTGGTGGCCACCCACCTTCTCCAACTGTCTCAAAACAGTTTTCTGACAATTTTGGTAATTTACTATTTTTAGCAGCTTTTTGGGTCCTGAACTTCCGGAGTTGTTTTGAGGCCCTAAACGATGTTTTTTGAGAAAACAGGGAGAAACATGGATCTTAGATTAATGTTTCTCACCCAAAATTTGTATTTGTCGAATATATCTTTCCAATGAGCTATTGAGTGCCCCAAACAAAGATCGTATGCAAAAGTTATGCCCCTGGGAAGTTGACGTATCAACTACCCCCATCAGGGCCCACAAACCTTTTGGCTTTTCATCTTCTGGGGTTAGTGTTTTGGATTTTACTTATTTTAAAAAGGCCCTTAGAGACTCATTGTAATAATCATCTTCTTGTGAATGTGAGTAGCCATCACATCTCTTCTCAGAGATAAGCTGCCACCATTCTAGCGAGTCTTTCACTCTGTATTTTTATAGTCTCTGTACATTTTTTTCATTAATAGAAATCATGTATTACTGTATATTTGTGACTCTTGTTATTTCCGCTATAACTCTGTTATATTGTTGTCTCTCTTGCAACTTCTCTAAATATTTATGTGTTATATCTCCGCTCTCATTTCGTGCCAAAAATAATCTAGATCAGTGGTATCAGAGCAAGTTATTCTTGATCGTTTTTTTAGTGCATGTCCCCGAAGAGGTCTGAGTACATCAAGTTGGGTCTCGAGATTGTCTGTCTTGAAGAAAATCGCTCTTGCACACCCAAGAAACCCTCAATGGCGGAAGAAAAGAAAAACGACAGAGCATACGCTCCTATCAATCTGTTGCTTGAGAAAGCTCTCACGCGACAGAGGGACGAAATGATGGAGAATTTTTCCCACATCCTTCAACGCCTGCTGATAGCAACATGGGCATATTCATCAAACAACCACTTTGGAAGCACCTCTCCTTTCAAGGTACAAGTTAATTTTGATATTCCTGTATTTGAAGGACAAATAGATGCAGAAGCCCTAGACAAATGGTTAAACCTGCTAGAAGGTTATTTCTCTGTTCACAATTTTTCCGATAGAGAAAAGGTCACCTTCGCACTCCTTAATATCTCCCCCATGTCAAAAATTGGTGGGAAAATTACTGGGAGCAAAGTTCCACAGAGGAGTCTGGAATATATGGGGTCAATCCCACTTGGGATTTTTTTGTGGATGCGGTAAAATATTTTTTTGAGTCTCGACCCTGCAGTGTCATTGTTTCTCTGGGGGGTCATCTCTACATAATACTAAAGGTAGTTCCGACTATTGTTCCACCTAAAAAGTGTTGCAAAGTAGTATCTCATACTGCAAAATTCATCTTCTTTACAATCTATTCAAAAGGGGAACAAAAGGACACTGCAACTGCTACAGCCTCGCCCCAGGCACCTTCTATCCAACAAAAGCAGGTCGACAAGGTTGCAGCAAAGTGCAAAGATTCCTTTTGCACATGGTCATCTCATGTAGCCAGACTGGTTAAAAAGGTCCAACCCTTCCAGCCACAGGGTCATGACAACCTTGAACAAACCAAGCAGCTCGACATCTCCAGCAAGGCAAGCAACTCATCAAGATTCAGATTCAACAATCAATTTTCCCTCTCCCCCAGGAACTCAACGCAATGGAGACCATTGCTTCCTAAGGAGGGACAATTGATCAAGGTGGATATCGATGGCCACCCACCTTCTCCAACTGGCTCAAAACAGTTTTATGACAATTTTGGTAATTTACTATTTTTAGCAATTTTTCGGGTCCTGAACTTCTGGAGCCGTTTTGAGGCCCTAAATGATGTTTTTTGAGAAAACGAGGAGCAACATTGAATGACCTATCGAGTACCCCAAATGAAGATCGTATGCAAAAGTTATGCCCCTGGGAAGTTGACGTATCAACTACCCCCATCAAGGCCCACAAACCTTTTGGCTTTTCATCTTCTGGGGTTAGGGTTTTGGATTTTACTTATGTTAAAAAGGACCTTAGAGCCTCATCGTAATAATCATCTTCTTGCGAATGCGAGTAGCCGTCACATCTTTTCTCAGAGATAAGAAGCCACCATTCTAGCGAGTCTTTCACTCTATATTTTTACAGTCTCTGTACATTTCTTTCATTAATAGAAATCATGTATTGTTGTATATTTGTGACTCTTGTTATTTCCGCTATATCTCTGTTATATTGTTATCTCTCTTGCAATATATCTAAATATTTCTATGTTATATCTGCGCTCTCATTTCATGCCGAAAATAATCTGGATCAACCATCCTATGACCATGATCCATACACCCTAGGTACGAACCCATTTATTAGTGAAATGGAACCCTATTACTGCTACTATAAGTGTCGTTATTAAGTGGTAGAGGCTTACCAAACATGTGTGCCCTAGTTAGAACCTTTGTGCCATTTGGTACGCATGCAGAAGTTATTCCATAGCACGAAGAGCTCCTTATAGTCTTGATATGACTTTGCATTCGAACCCAATATTCTTAAATACGAGAATTTTGACCACTACCTATGGGACTCCCCCGAGTCTTGGTTAATCTCTTTTCCGACTATCGAAAAAACAAAAATGATTGTCGAGTGAACTTGTCTCTTTCACACTCGTTAAATGACTTTGAAAGGACGTCTATTTGGTATAATTTTAACCCTTCTCCATACCAAGTAGACTACTTACAAAAAATGAATACTCTAGTCACCATTGACTAGAAGAGTTCTCCTGGGTATTATTTTATACTTTTTCTAGCCCGGGGGACTAAATCTATGAAAAAGGC
The DNA here is from genome assembly GCA_009831015.1 of Picea engelmannii. NCBI lineage: Eukaryota > Viridiplantae > Streptophyta > Pinopsida > Pinales > Pinaceae > Picea > Picea engelmannii. The sequence goes on from ML782030.1 coordinate 366,065, forward strand.
CATTCTTTGGACTTAAGTTGTAATCACATTCCATCAACCTTCTTGCAGTATTGAGCCTATTGTTGATTCTCGCTTTCTCATTATAAGCCTCTTACCTCATGAATTTTCATCACTAGCCAAGAAGAACCTTCTATATATACTTTGTAGCTTGACACCCTGTACCCTAAGAGGAAACATCCCCCCGAGTGTTCATTCCCTGCATGCACTTTCTTGCATTGAGCATAGGTATGTTCCATTTCTTGGAGCTAGTTGTTTACTCACGGCATTCAATTCATCTTGTGTATCATAACATTTCTTTGCCTATGAAAAAAAAAAATACGGGCCAGAAAAGAATATTATCTCATATCAGTAGCAGTCGTGTCGCCTTTGAACAAAGAACATACTTTTGAGTCCACTATCATCGAAAGTTTGGTTTTATCATGACCTTAGGAAGATGATATCATTACTTAGAGTTTTCTCCTCCGACTGGTTATTCTTTTAGTCGCTATGGAGAGTTTGTTGATGCCTCTTGCATCACAAAGTTTTATTATCAAGTATATGTTGCCTGAGTTCTCTGTATGTCTCATGCTCTTGTTCAAAGGAAGTTTGTAATTCGTTGTTGTCCATTTCTCAGAACTATTGTTTTTTCATGTCAACCATACCCTCCATGTATCTCAGAGTCACATGAATTTGTAGTCCTACCATCCACCCTGGTCCTACTTTCATTATGGGTAGGTAACCTTGAACCTAAAAATTGACATCTCCTCATTGGTCGTTGACTGGGCTGTTTCCCTTGCGTTCGACAACAAGAAATATATTCACACATTGGGATTCATGTAGTGTCTTGGATTCCATTATCCTTATTAGTGGTTTTCTCACCTTTATCGACAATTTTCCTTATTGGATTCTATTCAGAGCGTCTCTTTCATGCACTACTTGCATCTGGTGCATGTGAGGGATGCATAGGGTCATTGGTTTGTGAACATCCTATTCATCTTATCTCCTCCTAATCATCAAGATATTTCTTTGTACCTCGTGCTAAATGATTAGAGATTCCCTAATGCTCTCCTTTCAATGGGTCTCCTTCCATCGACTTCAACTCATCTATTCTAGAAATGAGACCCGGAGTTCTATGAGTACCTAGAGGCTTACAGTCACCAGTGGTAGGTTCTCTCGCCATCGACAGTTGGGAATACATCAATGTCTCATGATCAATTGATTATTCAAGTGTTCTACCTCAACAACCTTATTCACACTTGTAGAATGTATTTGGTGCCTTGATACCTACTTTCATTATCGTTGGGTTATCTCACATTTTTTAATGGCATACCTTAATGACCAGTAATCAAACAAAGTCTCATTGTATTCGAACTCAACTCCTCTATTCACATGATGTAGACTTGCAACTTCGACGGATAGCGTAGAAGACCTCCAGATTACAGTAGCAACATTCCTCCTCTGTGGCTATCTTTCATTGGACCCATACTTATATGACTTCAGTGATCATGGGAGATCATATTGTACCCCATTGTATACAAATATATTCAAATTGATTTTTGAGACTAGATTCCATTGTGCCCTATTCGTGACTATGAGACCCTATGGCATATGTCAACTTTGTATTACCTATTCATGACCATGAAAAACTCTTTGATATATTTCCACATGGATTTGCAGTGTAATTCATATTGGGAGCCATGTGTACACAGTCATTATGGATTGTAATATTCTCATGAGTAACCAGTACTTCCAGTTGAGTCTCCATTACTCCACTTTTTGGAATTATAGTGTATTTTGTCCATCATAGATACTCCTCTGACCTCACACATTAGGGAGAATTTGTTACAAAAAAAAATTCCTCACTCCATGCAACTTGCTTGGATGACATTTCCATTTCTCTATGCAGACTAGAAGTTCCCTTTTTGTATATTCCAGAGCCAAAAGGAATATTTTTCCACATATATGTGCCCTATCAGTTATACAACAAGCATATTCACAGTTTTCTCCACTACATCTCACATACATCGGGTTTGGTGCTCAAAATTAAAAGTTATGTTGGGTTTCCATGACATGTCATGAGATTCATGAGCCTTGACCTTCCATATTATGGAAATGCTCCGACTCGGCCCTTCAGTTCCATTTGAAGGCTATAAATTGAACCATATCCAAGCCTTGAAAAGGAACAATTCAACTTTGAGAGAAAAGACACTCTGGAGAAATTTCACTTCATATTGAATCTACATCCCTTTGTCCTTGAAAGTATGAAATCCTTGTTCAAACCTCAATATCTTCCTTCTTTTTGATGGAGAACCTCATTGACTCCTTTATATGAGATTGCCTTTGCTGGAGGATTGAAGTGGTGGAGGCCCAGTTGGAGGGACTTAGTTTCTCGGTTTCAATATGTGTTGTTATAGAAGTTTGTCACCTGTGTACTTATGTTGATTATTTTAATAGAAATATTATTTTCTCATCCAATTGATATCTTGAAAATATTTGAATTATTATTCCATGGGAGTATTTGTCATGTATGTTAATGGATTATGCTAATCTATATGATAACACTATATATTATCACCATATGATTGCGTTCCCTGGTTGTTGAGTACAAGCTTCTGGTATAAATATTTGGGTTGCGTGCTCAACGGTGGTGTTCATTGAATGCCTGGACTAGGTATGATTTTAGCCTTATCTTGTTTTATTTTACATATCATACTTGGGATTAGAGTTGATTTCTGTGTGTCATTCTGTTTGTTGTGGTTTACCCCTTGCCATGGAGAGATTTACTCGTAATAGTGCTTCAAAGACATGTTCCAAATGCTTCTTGTGCTCCTCCATAATTTTGTTGTACACTATGATGTCATACAAATACACCACAATGAACTTGTGCAAAAACGAATGCAACATGTCATTTATCAATGTGCAAAACATTGCAAGGGCATTGTGCAACCCAAAAGTCATCACTAGGAACTCATAGCTCTTATACCTTGTCATCATGGTTGTCTTTACTTTGTCTCCTTTTGCAATTCACACATGATAGTACCCATGTCATAATTCAATCTTTGAAAATACTTTTTCCTTGGCCAACTTGTCAAATTAATCGACAACTAAAGGAATGAGTATCGGTTCTTCATAGTTTGTTTGTTCAATGCTTGGTAGTCCAAAGACATCCTCAACTCTTAAGTTTATTTATTCTTCTTAAAGAGGACCGAGGCACCATATGGGGACTTGGGTGGACAAATGAATCCAACATCAATCAAATCTGTCAACTAACTCTTCAACTCTTTCAACTCATGCCCAAACAATTGGTAAGGAGCTCTTGTCGATGGCTCTAGTCCAATCTCTATCTCTATATGGTGGTCAATAGTGCATCGTGATGGGACCACTTTCGACAACTCATCCAACATTATTTATTTTAAAAAACCCCAACAATTCAATGAGCTCTGGTGCAACAGGAATCCCCACTACATCCTATTGAACTTCCTTGTTGTCATACTTGTCGTCGTCCCTAATTTTTATTTAAATATTTAGTTTTCACATTAATAATTAAGATTCTGCATTAAAAAAAATTATAAATGAATCATTTAGTTTGATAATACAAAATGAAGAGTTTCCCAAAAAAAAAAATTCCATATAACCATAGGTGTATAGTCCAAAATATAAGCTTTTCACGCTTATGCATAATTATAATAACGGAGTTCATATATGTTGGTTGTGGAGCCCGATTATCTTCATGATTTGGAGGTCTTTGTTTTCAACCATGTTTATACCCCATAAAGACTTTACACCTAGGAATAATGTACACTCCTCCATGCAGGGGAGTGCAGAGGGGGTTACCCCCTCTATGGGGTATGGGGGCAAGTGTTCCCCCGGCAGGGGTTCAGGGATGAAGCCCATGAAGGAAAAATAGTCTTGTAAATGTATATTGTAATTTCATTGTAAAGCTGGATTGTTCATTATAAGGTCGCAGATCTGAAGGTAGAAGTTATGTTAATATTTTTTTCCCTAGAAGGAAACCCTCTTTTATGAGGGAAATGTATTGTGACTATGTATCATTGCAAATATTGTATTTTGAGTGAGGAGACTGTGAGAGAAAGAAGAGGAAGTTACAACAGGTGTGTTGTAGGTTGTAGCCATTCATTTGCTAGATAATAATAAAGGAAGGACCTGGCAATTTCTCTGGTGGACGTAGACCATAAGGGGTGAACCACATATATCTATGTCTCTATTGTATTGTGTATATTTTGTGTTTTATTTCTGCATTTATTTTACTTTATTGATCCATGATCCTATTTTTCTAACAATTGGTATCAGAGAAAAAGGTAACTCACAGGAAAAGAGGGTTCCTGGTTCGAGTGGGAGAAATGGAGGAATATGGAAAGTTTAGGGTCGAGAAATTTAACGACAAAAACTACCAGTTATGGAAGATGCGGATGGAAGATTATTTATATCAGAAGGATCTATTCCTACCATTGGGTGGAATAGCAAAGAATTCGATGACCATGAAGGACAAAGAATGGGAGGTTCTTGACAGAAAGGAACTAGGAATGATATGGTTGAGCCTGGCAGCATCAGTGGCTTTCAATATTTCTAAATAAAAGACAACGAAGAAGATGATGAACGCATTGGCTAAACTCTATGAAAAACCCTGGGCATACAATAAGGTATTTCTAATGAAGAGATTATTTAATATGAATATGTCAAAAGGTGAGTCTCTTGCAGATCATTTAAATGAATTTAATACGGTTACTAATCAACTAAGTTTTGTAAAAGTGGACTTTGATGATGAGGTTACGACTCTTCTAATATTTTTCTCATTGTCAGAAAGATGGAATGGCTTGGTCATGGTTGTAAGTAACTTTGTCTCTGGTTCAAACACTTTAAAATTTGATGATGTTGTTGGTGTTATCCTTAGTGAGGAAATGTGAATGAAAAGCATAGGTGAGACATCAGGTAGTGTGTTAAAAATGGAGAACAAGGGAATACAAAAGGATATAGGAAAAGGAATAGGGAACCGCGAGAATTCTAGGAAGGGCGGATCCAAATCCAGATTTGGAAAGATAGAGTGTTGGAATTGTGGGAAGAAAGGACATTTGAAGAAAGGTTGTAGAGTTCCAAAGAAACAAAGAGATGGATAATAGGAGAAAAATCAGGAAGCAAATGTAACAGGTGATGTGTTATACACCATAGGAAACTTTTTCTAGATTATGTTCAAGGTGATTTTGGACAGGTTTATTTGGGTGATGATGCACCTTGCAAAATTGTTGGAATAGGAAAGGTAAAAATAAAGCAAAGCAATGGAAACCAATTGTTGTTGAAAGAGGTAATACATGTTTCAGATCGAAGGAAAAATATAATTTCAACAAGGCAGTTGGCAAGTGAAGGTTGTATATCCATATTTACAGATAAGGTGTGGAAGGTCACCAAAGGATCATTGGTGATAGAAAAAGGAGATAAGGTGGGCACATTGTATTTTTGTACTGGTAATAGGGACTCTTCTATCTATTTAGCTTCTATAGGAGAGGATATAGCACTGTGGAATCATAGGCTTGGACACATGAGTGAGAAGGGGATGTTGATACTTCACAAAAGAAATTTATTGTGAGATCTTAAACAAATTGATTTGGATTTTGTGAGCATTGTGTTTATGGAAAACAGAAGAGAGCCATATTTCTTAGAGCTGGAAAAGAAAAGAAGAGTGAAAGATTAGAGCTTGTGCATACAGATGTATGGGGACCAACTCAGGTATCATCTCTTGTTGAATCTCATTATTATGTTACGTTTATTGATGATGCAACTAGAAAAACTTGGGTTTATTGCATTCGACAAAAATCTGATGTTTTTGATACTTTTAAGAAATGAAAAGCTTTGGTTGAGAATGAGATAGGAAAAAGGTTGAAGTGTCTCAAATAAAAAAATGGAGGTGAGTATTGTAGAAAGGAGTTTGATGATTATTGTTCATACCATGGGATTCGTAGAGAGAATACACAATAAAT
>ML782030.1:385581-408835 GCA_009831015.1 Picea engelmannii
GTTGGTCTTCAAGAATGAAGATGAAGATGAGAAATTTTCCAGGTCCAAGAAGGTTCAGAGTCTAACATATACAACAGTGGTGGAGTTGTTGAGATCAGTCTCCAAGTGGGAGATTGTTGGTTGTGGAGCCTGATTATCTTCCTAATTTAGAGGTCTTTTACTTTTAGCCGTGTTTATACCCCATGAAGTATTTACACCCTAGAAGTATGTACACTCTTCCACACGAGGGAGTGCATAGGGGGGGTACCCCCTCTGTGGGGTCTGTGGGGGATATCCCATAACTAGGGGGTCTGGGGGCAAGCGGGCCCCTAACAAGGGTTCGGGGGCGAAGCCCCCGAAGCAAAAATTGCCTTTTAAAAGTATATTGTAATTTCATTGTAAATCTGGACCGTTCATTCTAAGGTCGCAGATCTAACGATAGAGATTATGTTATGGTTTTTTTCCCTAGAAGGCAATCCTCTTTTATGAGGGAAATGTATTGCAACTATGTATGTTGGTGAGTATTGTATTCTGAGAGAGGAGACTGTGAGAGAAAGAAGAGGAAGTTACAACGGGTTTTGCTGTAGGTTGTATCCCTTCATTTTTCTAGATAATAATAAAGAAAGGACCTGGAAATTTCTCTGGTGGACATAGCCCACACTGGGTGAACCACGTAAATTTGTGTCTCTCTTGTATTGTGTATCTTCTGTGTTTTGTTTCCACATTTGTTTTATTTTATTGCTCCGCAGTCCTATTTTTCTAACATTATTCAAATCAGAGTATAACTCTACAAGAGTAAAAAAGAAAAATAGTTTGGATCCTGTTCACACCATTATTTGAGACCTATCCTGTTGGATTTCACTCTTCCCCCTTATCGTAGTCATACCTATCATTTCTCAACAAAAAAAAATTCTCATGGACCCGACCCCTTCCAACATCCTTATTTGGAATTTACCCCATTAGATTCAACTCGTCGCCCTGATTATTGTGATACACTTCAGCCATAACCCATTTTCTGTGTGGTCCCACCCGCCCCTTTTTTCTTATTTCCTCTTCATCATGGCCACACCTGTAGAAAATACTTGGAAGCTTGCTTCAATACCTTGCAATCTAATTTCACAGAAACCCAACAAGGAGTGAGACAACTCAGTGCCAGTATTGCCACCATTAATAAAAACATGCATTCCTCCATCACCACCAAAATAGAGGACCTCAAACAAGACCTTACAACCCAGCTTGAATCTGTCACTACGATGATTTGCACTAAGATGCATATCCCTGCAGATCTCCACTCATCTTACCCACCTTTGCAAACCGAAGCTGAAACTTCCTCTCATTCCCAGAATTTTCATCCCCATCACTTTCAGCGTGACCTACGCCTTCCATGTGTGGATGTGAAAAAATTTGATGGCTCGTATCCCACTGGTTGGGTAACTCAAATGGAACATTATTTCTCTTTGTATGGCATTATATATGAGTTGGAAAAACTAATGTATGGTGTTCTCCATCTAGACCAAGAACGTTGGCAATGGTGGCAATGGAGAAAAAATTCCCACCATGGGTATGTGACTTGGACACACTTTATGCTAGAGATTTATGAATGCTTTGACACTGACACCAACCATTTAGGACATTTGACAAAGTTGAAACAATCTGGCACAATGGAAGATTTTATAGCCACTTTTGAGCGATTGGATTTTCGTATAAAGGGCATGTATGATGCTTTTTTTTCAAGAATGTTTTATCAGTGGCCTCAAGGATGAGATTCATTCCCATGTCCTCATGGATCGACCTCAGAGTTGGGTGGACACTACTAAAAGAGATAAGGAAGCACAACAGGTTGTCTCTTCTCAAAATCGAAAACCCTCCTTTATTCCTCTCACTAAACCAGTCACTTCCACTCCTCCTTCTACTCCACTAAAAATCCAGAAATTGACTAGGGATGAAATGGATGAATGCCAACTCAAAGGCCTTTGTTAAAATTATGATGACAAATATTTTCCTTGGCACAAGTGTAAGGAACAAAAGATTTTTATGGCCATCTCGGAGGATGTTTCGTAAGAGGATGTCAAGGCTCCCCTTGTGTCCATGTCACTTAAACCCACTGACATGACTTGTCCCTCAGACCCTCCCAAAGTAGAACCGGTCATTTCCCTAAATGATCTCACTGGCTTCTCTGCTCCCCAAACCCTCAAGCTAATTGGTTACAATAAGCATAGGAAGGTCAACATTCTTGTTGACAGTGGAACCACCCATAATTTTATTCATCACCACATTGCCCAAGAAACTAATTTCTATATCCATGCCGTCAATAATTTTCAAATCACGATTTCCAATGGTGGGTTCATGAAATCTCAAGGGCATTGTGAAAATGTGTGTCTCCAAATTGGTGAGTACCACCTGAAATCTCATATGTTTGCTATCAACATGGGAGGTTGTGATATTGTGTTGGGTGAATAATGGCTAAGGACTTTGGCTACCCAAAGACAAAGAATAGGAATTAAAGTGATGCTTAAAACAAAAACTTTGTATTGAAAATGAACAAACTTGCTTGTAAACATTTATAACAAATATTTTTATGAGTGAATTTTATACTTGAACATAATTTATAATTTTTTAGTGTACACTTACCAAAAGAACATGTCAAAGAAATAATAAGAACACATATAAAAAATACAAATTGTATTTAGATAACTAATTTAACTATGCTTTTGTTAGCTTCCTACTCATTTAAATTTCAAAAATTCACTTAAATATTGTGTTTTGTAAACATATTCAAGCATTATTAAATTGAGAACATTAAATTTCATGACTGGAGATCAAAACACTATCATTCCATAGTTTTTGTTTCATTACAAAGAATGTATGTATCTCAGATTGCCTTACATGATCCAACCTCTTTCGAGGCCTGAAAAAATGCATTTTGTGGGAGATATCAGCATGGGATCATCTTCGTAGATGGACATGAAGGATCTCATTTAGATATGGGTATCCACTCGAAAAATTCATGAAGCACATGGAAGCCACTCTTCTATTGTTTATCAATACCTTTGATCAAAGAAAGAAAATAACCATTCTCTCTAAAAGGATCTGAAAAAAAGAAAGCAACCATTCTTTGTAAAATGCTCTGATAGGAAAATTAAGAGGCATTGGCGTGGATAACATAGAAGTGGCTTCCCAATATCAAGAAGAATTAGGTAACTCTGCCTACCCATGGTAGAGGGTATTTAAAAAAATAAATTTAGAATACGGAGGATAGAAACTTTATTTTTCTTTCTCGGTCATAGTTCATCGGAACTCAGGGTATGCTCTTATCCCAACGGTCCTTAGACTTCAACCTTGAAGAGGATATTACAATGGTTCCTATATGGGTAAGTCTACACTATATTCCTTGAATATTTTAAGATGAAAATACCTTGAAAGCAATTGGGGCCAAGTTGGGTTCATACATTGACTCAGATGAACCAAAAGGGATTTTCTTTAGTTGTGCTAGAATATACATAGGAGTGGATTCGGGGAAGGGACTCCAATAGGCATTACAAATAAATACGGATGGCTAGAGCCACTTACAAGAATTAAATTGTGAGTAGATTCCCCTCAAATTAAACTCATGTCATGTATACAAACATTTTGTTAAAATTTCACAAGGAACAATATGAATCACCCATCCCCAAGTAGTCCACACATCCCACTAGTGAAGAGCAACATAACCCATTTAGTCTAGCAATTATAAAGCATATAAAACTATAGAATAAGGATCATCAATAAATAAAGATAAACCATGAAGTCATGTATGGAGAAAACAATAACCATTTTAAGGCTCTAGAACATTTAAAAGTCCTCTAAAAGAAACAAGAGGAAGATGAGACACAAACGTTAAGAAAGGAATATGTCCAATAAGGAATTAAACCCCTTTTGGAAGAGAAACAAAGAGATCAAGAGGTCATTTTAGAAGAAGAAGAAAATCTCCAAACCCTATAGATAGATTAAGTAAAAAAAATTATGAAAAATATTTAGAGGCTAGTTCAAAAGAGGGAAAAAAACCCTAAGAGTCTCATGGAGTTCCTTTTCAAACAACGTTTAAAAAAGAAATATTAAAAAACACCTAATTTGATCAATATCACATAATCTAGAGCATTGAGGAAGGACGTATTGCATTACCCCTTCCCACAAAAGGAAGAAAATTCAATGGATATTGTAGAGAAAAATATTGAAAACAAATGAAGCCATAGATATATACACCTTGATTTCATCTTATCACTATAGGTAATGCAACTATGGTTATAAGAAAGGATGTTCTTGGGTAAAAAAGGTAATGCAACTATGGTTATAGGAAAGGGTGTTCTTGGGTAATGCAACTAGGATGTATTGCATTACCCCTTCCCACAAAAGGAAGAAAATTCAATGGATATTGTAGAGAAAAATATTGAAAACAAATGAAGCCATAGGTATATACACCTTGATTTCATCTTATCACTATAGGTAATGCAACTATGGTTATAGAAAAGGACGTTCTTGGGTAAAAAAGGTACTGCAACTATGGTTATAGGAAAGGATGTTCTTGGGTAATGCAACTATGGTTATATCTTTTAATACAAAATTTTAATAATAATTATTAAAAATATATTTAAAAATAAAAAGATTTAAAATAAAAAAAATTATGTCATAAAAAAAAATAGGATTTATATTATAATTTAAATTAAATTAAAATAAAAATAAAATTTAAATTATATCAATCTAAATTAAAAATCTCTTTTTTTAATTCAATTTTTTAATTTTCTCATGATCTAGACTACCATTTAATGGTACTTTTGTAATTACTTTGCATTTTTCATCATTTTTTAAAATTAAAATTCAATTTTTAATTATTTTTATCATACATCAATATAAATATAAATATAAATATAATCTAAAAATTTTAAAAAATAAAAATAAAATTGATAAGTTTATAATTAAAATAAATTATATATATCTTATTCTGTCCTCGAGAAAATGATTAAAATTCTAAAAAAAAATTCAATACATATCACATAATCATGGTCCTAAACCAAAAGCGTTGATAGTGAAATATTAAAACCTCAACCAAATTTAATACATACCAAATAATTAATGATCAATGTCCTTAACCCGAAAAGAAGATGGTGCAATAATTACTAAAAGTGGTTAAAGCAGCTTAGTATTGCCATTCTGAAGCTCTCGTCTCATTCCCGGCAGGTTCCCACCTCTGACATGCATGCTTCACGCAAGCAGGTTACAATTTTGCAAACACTTCAACTATGGTATCGCTTCAAGATCCTCCATTTGCAAATACTTCAACATTTGCATTGCTTTAGTATTCCCTCCAGGGACGATTCTTGCAACAATCAGCAAGTTTTATGACAGGCTTTTCCAGCTTCGGATCCGATTGAAACCCTAGGCTCTTCTTGTTCTTTGTGACAGGAATTGGCGTCTCAGACTAGGAATCTTTTCTAGGCCTCCATAGTTGGCACCCTGAGTTCTTGAAAGATTCATTTAGCCATCTCGACTTTCTGAGATACTGTCAGCCAAACCTGATGGTCGAAACATTTGTTTTCAGTTTCGACCAGGAGATTCTTCCCTACCCCTCCCATACCACTCGATAACCGTCTTTCATCAATCTCATCTTGCATGAAAACAGTTTGAAATTTTTTTATCCAGCAGCCGTCTTGCAATATCCATACAAATGCAGTGATGACGTCGATGCCATCTTTCATGCCCATAATCTCAGATTTTGCAGCTCGTGTATCCTCTCATATCTAAATCCTCCGATGGTTCACGGAGCGAGCATGGACGCCGGTATATATGTAAACAACGTATCAAAAGCTTCTCCCATGTTTCCGGCATGCCGAGAAATCTTACCTTCACCGGGAAGATAACTTTATTTAACGAATACCTTCTTTCTTTCGTCTTTAATTGAGAACGAATATCTTGAACATTTTTTTCACCTTTTTCGACGAAGGGATACCCTAAAGCAACCGCAACTTGTCTTTAAAATGTTTAAATATTATGAATAACGTTACTTTTTCTTTCGAAGGAATAACTTTTAATTATTTTTTTCCATTTTGAATAATTTTAATCATTTTTTAATTTCTTTTCATAAAGGAAACGGGTAGGCTAAGATAAGTGCAAGTGCCACTTGCCTTGTAAAACGAAATGCGGGGAAATCTTTTTCAAATCGAATATTTGAAAATAAAAGGGAATCCTCTCTTATTTTTCCATGTACCACATGGATCACCGGATTTGCTTCGAGATGGATCCATTTATGAGAGACTTACTTTTACTTTTGTCTTAGGTTTAAGAAGTAATTATTTAGCTAAAATTATAAAGAAGTGATTGGTTGCCTCGAGAAGTGTTGTTTTTTTAACATTTTAATACGAAAAAGATGAATAATTTCTTCCATGCGTCATAAGTCCAATATTCATGCTCAAGTCCAATCTTGGCATTTCATGGACTTGTGGCATTTTAGTGGTTCTTTTTTGACAAGAATATTTCACCTGGATTATGCCTCTTCACCTAGAGGACACCCATACTTTGTTCTAGGCTATGGATGAGTTACAACCTTATTCTATGCAATTCAGTTGTATATGTAGACATTTGTTAACATTGTTTAACATTTGATCAATTTCACATACAACATAAAACATGTGAAACATAAGGGACATATATATAATGTGGGTGGCACCAACGATGCCTAATACCCAACTTTGTTTATTTATATTATGAAACAAAAATAAATATTTACAAAGACCGTGTTCGTGTCCTAGTTACAAACATGAAAAGAGTCTCATGACTCTCCTTGTAACGGCCCCCACCGTTACGACAACAAAAGTGACGTACAACATCTCATTTTTTTTTCCTTTTTCTTTTAAAGCTGTGTTAGGAAAATTAAAACATTATACTAAATAGTCAACATCGTCGACACATCAATCACATATATTAACGAAACAATAATAATGAATTAATAATCCAATACGACACATTGTCGACACCTTGTCACCATGAGCCATGACACACACATCAATGTGTTAACATATTAATTAACAACAACCCAACATCATTGCATTCTACCATTAATATCGACGCATAAAAGTACAAATCTTAAACATTCAACACATATCATAAGGACCATCCTCAAATATCACCAAGAAAACATATGATACCATAACGAATCATAAGGATCATAAAGATAATTACAAGAAACACATAATATCCTACCCGCCCAACCTACCCTGCAAGGTTAGGACCTCCCGAACACATAAGAAACGCTTAAGCCCAGGTTCCAATTGATTTTAACCATTTAAGGTCTCAAGGCTGGTGATTGTTCCGAGGAACAAGGAGGTGACTACATCCCCCTGACACAATCAAGTCCAAGTCGACTAAGCTAAATAACATCATCAACGATCATCAAGGCGCAATAGCATAATAGTAAACCCACACATGTAAGATAAAATTCCATGGCGCAAGAGAACTTAGATACTAAATCAATCTAGCAAAGACATAAGCCAAGGCACAAAAAATCTACTTATTTAATTTTTAAGGCACAACCAAATATCTACTTAACTTCCAAGCGCGCAATTAAATCAAACATCAAATTACAATAATCAACATCATTTTAAGGTAAGCACATGATCCATTTGTGAGATTAACATATTCACTTATCGATCATTGTGTGAAAATAATCCAATCATAAGGAAATCATATAGTAACATTGTGACAAGCACAATAGTGAACTAAGGCGTAAACATTTATGCGTCATCTTAGTCCATAGCTCAAGCAACCTAACACCTATTCATCAACATCATCCAAGGCACAAGATAAACAAATTCTAAACCATCATACATGACATAAAATCCGTTGTGTAAGAAGTCCAAAAATCCTAAACTATCATACATTATATGGAATCCATAAATGAAGGCATTCTAATATCAATCAAGTTATTTCATTGATGCAAGGTAAATACATTCATTACATTTTAATGCGCAAATTTTTAAGATCTAACCATCATAAAAATCCATCAGTGAAAGAAGCCAAAACTCTAAAATCATTATGTAATAGATATAAATTAGTGCACGCAAGAGTGTAAACTCAATAAGTCCTATATCCCATGATGGAATTGAGTGTGAACGTTCTAATCAACAATCAACCTAAGATATTCTTAATCTAATCAACAATGTCTTTTCAATCACTTCATTACCCTAGGTTTTTTTTTTCCAAAACCCTATCACTACTAAGTTGTCACTTTGTCTTATCTTATATAAATAGAGAGGAAGAAGTATATACAATTTAAATTTTTCCCATCTCACTAATACACATTCAACTAATGACTTTATTTAATGAACCTTATCAAGACAACCTAGTTACATAAACAATTATGTTAATTCTTCTAGCTTATTACCTTTCATAAAGACTGAATCTACAAAAAGCATTAAACAATCTATGAAATACACAATCAAAAACTAAAATGCTTAGTAGGTTGTGAAGAGCCCCAAGTTTTAGAGAATAATCACATAACATTTATACCCCATGGCCCAACTAATAACTTTCAATAGAGTTGTAAATTAGTAGGGAATTATCTACTATCGGTTTTAACCAATAATTCTTGCAATGTAAAAATCCTTCAATACAATCAATGAAACAACTTATTATTATTATTCTAATCAAATTTTAATCTAAATAACTTAAGACAATCAATTAAATAACTAAAATACAATGAATTAATCAAAGTTTAGAGAAAAAACACATAACAATGGTGGATTCACCTCTAGACTTCAATGTTGAAAAATAAAAACTCAATCAACTTAAATATTATTGTGGTAGACTTCAAGGAACCCAAACTTTTACTGCCCTAGTAAGAGAGTTAATAGTCTCAGAATGGATCCTAGAGTGAGACCACGCCATTTAATGTGTGATTGACACTTAGATACAGACATTTAGTTCATGCCGGAAAGGGGGAATTTACGCTGGTAAAGGAATGAAAGTCATGTTGAGGAGAACATACCATCAACGCATCTCAATGAAGGATGATTGCACTACACCAGGCCGAAAAATCGCTATGATTCCTTCTCTGCTCGCACACAGGAGAGTCATGAAGTTTTTTACTGTTGGGTAAGAACAATTAAGACACAACGTCAGGCCTACTTCAAACTCGCACGTGCTGGGAAATCACACAGTTGCTGAGTAAAATAAATTTAAAACAAAACAACAAGACTCTCTCACGCGTTAGGCATTCACCAGTTTGGAGAGCCATGACAAAATTAAAACAACCCAAACGCAGGTCTCTCTCCCTCTCACAAGCAGGCATTCACAATTTTTTTTTTCGGTTGCAGAGTATGGACAATTTAAAACAACCCAAAACACAGGTCTCTCTTTATCTTGCACACACAGGGAAATCATGATTTTGCTGAGTGAGAGAAAGGTAAAACAAAAAAAAACAGTGGAGAAGGAAGGGCACCAGGAAAGGAACGCGTAGAGATAACTTGTCGGATAGTTGAGGTGAAAAAACTCGCAAAAATTACAAGAAACCAACCTACAATTCGCAGTGAATAAGGCGTGAAATTGCAGAGGGTAGATACTTTTTTCAAGTTTAAAATTATCGGGCAGAAGGCGTACCCAACGCAAACAAGGTCAAACATAAAAAACTTAAAACACAGAGAAATCAAGTGCACTCGCGGGGGTTTCTTGAGAAAATTAAAAATGGCCTTTAAAGGCAATCTCTAAATCATATTACAAGTCAACGAAGCACCGATAGTCAACAAAAAAAACACAATCCTAGCGCTCGACACCAACAATACAAGCCCAACCCTTGAGTTCATCCCTTGGCCATGAACAAGAGAGGTGCCCACAATGACAACCATTCGTGCACACGAAGAGAAACTATAAGCCTACTCTGTACTTTTATGAACTAGATGATACTGTGAAGAAAATAAACCTGTGATCGAAAGAAGGATTGATCTAAGAACAAGTTAAAAGTTCGGTAAGAATCCTGAAGCTTCTCTTCTAGTAACACAATGCAACATCTTCAGAGCCAATTCCATAAGTGTGTAGATGGCTCCTTGAAGGCCCAAGGTTCAAAAGATACAACACCCAAAGTTCATAGAGACTCTCTCAAGTCGAGCAGAGGTCAAAACTTTCGGAAGTACAAGATCTTGAGAGACAGTGTGAACATACACAGGTGAGACGCAAAGTACACACTCAACAATTAGAATCCATAGCTCAAGAGGGATGCACTATTGAGCATTGGAGTTCCTTTCAACATAAGGTTCCAAAGGGACAAGGTGTGCAGGGTTCCAAGGAGGAGTCAAGACCATTGAACCAAGAGAAATCTACAATATCCATTAGATCTGGGAGTTGCAGAGGAGGATTGTCATATCAACATCAGATTAAGTACCAACCATTAGATCTCTGTGAGGGTATATCAACGACGGGGATCCATTGCGGGATCAAAGGGCCGAGTTAACGATCATGCCAGTTTCGGTTCCGCAATCCACACAGGCCTTCGATGTCACCTACAAACATATCAATGGTTGGTGTTGATCCCACTATCAACGAGAAGTTTCTATTGCAAAAATCGGGAGAGGGTTTAAACATCGTGCTATTTGAGATTCTGCAATCCTTCCTAGACATCTATATTCACGGTCGATTTAATCACGATGGTCGAATTAGAATGTTGATTAGAACTGATGGGGTTGAGCCGAGGTCATAGCTCTCGGTCATAATAAGGGAGGACTAGGCCCTTCGGGCTAGTTGACTGTGCCTAGAATCCTGAATCACGAGGTAGATCTACACCATAGATCGATGAGCGAGTACTAGTAGTTGGATCAGTAAGAATTCGACGATTCAGTGATTTTGAGTCCACAACAAATAAGAGTTGAAAAACCTAGAGCTCCGAAGTCTCGGAGTTAAGGACAATCGTAGTTATTCAATGGTTCAATAATTCTCTACTCCAGTGCAAATAAAGTCGATAGGTTTAGGGTGAGGGAACTCCTGGAGTCCCAAATTCTGGAGTAAATCCTTGTCGTCCAATGATGGGTACACATGTCCGTAAATCCAAGTTTTCCAAACCCCATTCTCGTAAACTCTATCTCAACTAACGTGTCAATTCCACCTATGAACTGATTTTAGATGACACGTGACACTCATTTTTCATACTTGGGTTACTTCATTTGTGCTAATTCAGGTGACACATGTCACTCTCATTGTTGTGACACATCATCGATTATGACAACGTGATTGCCATGTCACTCCAAGAGGTTGTCACTCCAAGAGAATGGAATCCATAGAAACACATTTATCTGAAGTGTAAGAGCTCCAAAGTTACTTCTAGCCGTAGATTGGAGAAAGTTAAAGGGATCATTGATCTATGAGTTAAATTGGATTCAACTCTCCAACTAAGTTAAGAGGTAAAGTGAAGGATTACGAAGACCATGAATTTTCAAACTTCTGAAGTCAAGGAGATCCATAGATATAACAAACAATCAAGGACCGTAGATCTTCAAGTCTTAGTCCTTTGGAGGTTTTGGTAGTTTGGCGCTCCTGAGGAAAGGAGTTGTTGTTTGGAAAAGGTGATGAACTCCTAGAGTTCTAAACATAGGAGTATATGATAGTCATTCATTTTAGGAGTGTAAACCGTTAGATCCATGATCTCTTCGACGGTTCGATGGTTTGGGTGAATATTCTAAGGTTGTAAAAGAGGGAAAACCCCAAAGTCCATAGTTTTGTAGTGGATCTCCACCATAGAATCTTGTGTGAGGAGATCCTTCACCATCCATTAGATTAGATTTTTAAAAGTTAACGAAGTAAGGTGGTAGGGTAGGGTTAACCTACATCTTCCGGTCAACTCTGTTGAATACTGAATTTGGTCGGTTAACACTCCGGATGAACTAGAGTGTTGAAGTTGAAAAAACTATAGAGCACCAGAGTCCCAGAGCTCCGAATAATTCCCTTTTGGCTAGCATAGGGTTCTAGCCCATGGTCACATGCATAATTGGTCAAGGAAAAAGGGGCTAGAACCTAAGTTTCAAATAGTAATTTTTTTCTAAAAAACCTTCACGCAGACATCCCAAGCTCCCAAGGAACTTGGATTCATAAAACAACACACATAGAATCCATGTTTTTAATAAATTGGATTTTATCGATGAAATCAACAAAAGGTTCACATGTAAATTCAGATTTGAAAAAAATCATCAGATGTCCATATTACAATGAAATTGAAAGACCAAATCTCCACAGAGATTCCATGATACAAAATTTGCATTGAGAGTATAAACCAACAGACATTCCACATAATGGATTAATTTAGGATTAGACTATTTTTCAACAGAGAACTCACGAATATGAAATTGGACTTAATTCCACAGTTTACCAGTGATAAATACACCAACAATTTCCTTAAATAAATTCAACTAAACTTTGATCATACAACTTCAGAATGGGTAACCTACAAATTTTAGAACATAGATCATGCATCAATATAAAATAAGATGTACTATGAAGATAAAGTCACTCAAACTTATATTGCGGGAGCAACCAAAATTTTAGCGAATTTAAAACAATACAAACACTCTAACTATTATCCATTGATAGATGTTGTATCATTTGGCATTCAAACCCTCTAATGATTATATAGCGACTCAATATATCTATTATACGAATACATTTGTAGCATAAATGAATGCATAATATAAAAATACCAGGACCAATAAATGTTGTGTAATGAAGATGGCCTTCAAGTCTTGTACTCCTTCCTTTCCTTTGCTTGCTAATCACAAAGACTTCACCGGTACCTCCTATCCAATTCTAGGGGTACTCTTCTTCCCCCTTAGCCCCCCGAGTCGTAAAGGGGCCAAGAACACAAAAACCAGAACATAATAGCTTCTAGGATTGCCTCGTAAAGAAGAGCTTCCACTCTTTTCACTTGCCTAGAGTCCCAACTCTCACAAGTAAAACACAGTCAATTAAAAATTTGGTAGCGTAATAGTGGTTCCCAAAAGTTCCATCCCCTTTCCTTCTTAGTCATTTGTTTTATAGAATTCTTCCTCACAAACATCTGTCCCTCATGCATAATTCATAAAGTTTTAATAATTATGTTAAAGGATTATTCACCCACTACAGGTGTCACATTCTCCCCAGGTTGCCCGAGTAATTTCTCTTTTATTTTTTTATTAAAACGCCATTTTCCCTCACATTTCTCCATGTATTCCTAATTTTCCTCTTAGTTGTTTCTTAGTTCCCCAATCTCCTTAATTAATGGGTGTCTCCTAACTAGGTTTTAGTTAGAGTCGGATTAGGCATCTTCTAAGTTAGGCTAGGGTTGGTTGACTCAAATTCTATTCTATTCACAACCCATTTTCCCAAGTTGTTATTTACTTCTAATTAAATATTAGCTTTTTTAATAATTTCATGCACACATGTGCATTTTATCAATTCTTTAGGTATTTACTTACAATTTCCTAACATTTGATTTCCTTCAAATCATTACTCATGTCACAATTCAATTAGTTCTTTATTTAAATTTTAGACTCTGACTTATGCTTCTATTAGGATTTAATAATTAATAATCTCTTGTTTAATTTATTATTTAAATCCAACAAGGTATAATCATTCCAATTTTTTCTAGGCCACCTATGTTTATTCACTCAGGTTTCAATTGTGCGACGTTCCCTTCAAGATGCATCTCCTTTCTCCAAGGGTGCCACTTGCATTGACTTGTTTTGGACATTTTTCCAACCTATTGGAGTCAAAACTCCATTTGGTCGACATTGTGAGAGACTTAAGGGATTCTAAGGAATAAGGATTCTTCCTTATTGCGCTCTCCTTAGAAATCTATTTGAGTGACTGTATCAGTCTTCCCTCACGACATCGTGGACCACCCAAACTAGGTAATCATTAACCTACAGTTATGTCCACGGTGGGAGTGCTAGTAGGATGTGACATGGATTCTTCCACCCCTCTGCCTCAATATCTGGTTTTGTATGCAAGGCCCCTTTACTCCTTATGTGAGTCGGATTAGCAAGCATCATCAAGCCTACATCCACTCACAAAAACAGTGTCAAAAATCCATATACATAAACCATACTAAAATCCGTCATACATCATATGTGCATGATAATGAAATACTCAAACAATACAATCCACTCCCTGAATCAATCCAGTGTCTAAGGAATCCCTTTGTTTCCACCGTCATCCATAACCTTTCATGTGTCCTGCACACTCAAGACAACTTGTCAAAAGCATATGTCAACACACACATATATACATCAATATAATCAAGAAACTATAACACATCAGCATCATCATATATAACCCATAATATGAATGAAATCACAGTGTTCTGTTGAGCACTCAACACACCCTAAAAATGCCTATGACAAATTTTACTTTTTGGGTACCACTTGAACTTTTGCACTGTCTAATTCGACTTCATTGTGAAAATTGTTGCCTTTTCTTATCATCTTGACTCTAGTTAATTATTTCAAAGTTTGAATGAATCTATGAAAACTAATGACTTAAAAGGCCTAACATTTAAATAAAGAATCAATAGCCAGGACATTTCACCCGATGCGCCCAAATTCGACATCGGAAGGGTTTAAATGATAAAGTAAAATCACTCGAAAAACTGCAGTTGCTGAGCGTTGATCTTCATCGGCATCGATAAAAGGAAGTTTTCCTTTATGAAAAGCATCACACAAGGATATCGCCGACAACCGATCCCCTTCGGCGTCGATAAAAGGTGAAAAGACTAAATGTTAATGAAGAAAGAAATGATATCGTCGATGGTCGATACCCAACACGCTTAGCGAAACAGAGAATACCAAACCACGAAGAACGTTCGGACCACGCTACAAGTTTTCTCCGATCACCAACTCCTGAAAGGTTTCGGCATTAGGAGTTTTGAATACGCTAACCCAAAGAAAAATACGCGATAGGTTTATCCCTGATCCCCAATCCTTGACACCTTTTGGGCATCAGCGATCCCAGGTTTAGTTTAAGAATGCACAACTAGAGGAAGGTCTCGACTCCGACTAGAACTCGTGAGTTAAGTCACTGGTTTCCATTGCCACGTGTCCCAAGCCAGTTTTTCCACATCAACACCATACGATGAAATCGATCGGCGTCAGAAGTTTTTCACAGAAG
Source organism: Picea engelmannii (assembly GCA_009831015.1). Taxonomy (NCBI): domain Eukaryota; kingdom Viridiplantae; phylum Streptophyta; class Pinopsida; order Pinales; family Pinaceae; genus Picea; species Picea engelmannii. The sequence goes on from ML782030.1 coordinate 400,711, forward strand.
AACATCATCGAAAACACCCATAACATGTTGTCGACCCCTGATCCATCCACTAGGAAAGTGACACTATGGGACGTTTTAGTGCTATATATGTTGTGATCCAGAGCATTTAAGGGAATAATTAATTCCAAATCTCTCATTAGTTTCTAATTCATGCGCAAATCAAAAGGACCGTTTAAATTTACCGAAAGAACACATCACCCTCTACGCCTCCATCGTCAACCCATGATGAATTAAATGTTATAGATTCAATGATAGATTTGTTTGAATTTCACTCATCACTCGAATTAATTGGTTGATACGACCGATAAGTTCTTCCCCGTTAAATCCTCTTGAGCCATTGTAAAAAAGATCATTCTGCACACAAAGGAGTTTCAGAGCACCCAGAGGAGCGAGACGAGTAATTAACAAGCTTCTGAGATCCTGTAAGTATCGAATAACCAGGTTTAGTGAGATTTACAGGTATGTACCAGTCTGGATTTCTCATGCTTACACTTTATACATGTATTTTATCCAGTGTTACTCTATACGCAGTCTCTAAAGGATTTCATTTTTTGATTGAAGGAAAGATGCCTCCGAGTGTTGGACAAGAATAGCTCGAGAGCCTCATCGGGAAATCTAAGAAAATGGGCTAGGTGCGAGAGGAACTAGATCAAAATCAACAAGGAAATGAAGGATATTAGGCTCTCCAAGTCTGGCATGCCCGATGACTTCGGTGACTTGCGCGACACAGTCAAATTTCACATCGAGCAAGACTCAACGTGCACTGAAGAACTATCAAAGGTGATAGACACATCGTCGGGTCAGGTGTGATAGTTTATGGAACACTCGATCAAAGCTCGAGCTATGCTACAAAAATTAAGTGTCAGTCTAGTCAAGTATCAGGAACATGTGGTAGAGATAAGAGAGGTTTATGCGACCCCGATGGAAAAACATAGATTCCCATACGCCAATACCTGCGAGGAGCTATTCATCCAGTGGTCGGAATATGAGAAGAGTCACCCATTTAAGTGATATTTTGAGATGACTCTTAGACAAACTGATAGGAGAGAATGCCACGTGGCTAATTCTGTTTTACTCATCTGCACTTTAGCCATTATTTTTAGTTATTTTTATGTTATAAATAAGAGCATAGACCAATTAGTTTTTGGTCGATGGTTGTTGCAAGAAACTCTCATTTTTTGTTTTGTTAAGAATTATTTTGGAGATTCCTTTAATTGATAAGTCCTTCTAGACTAGAGACAAGTTTACGTTTTCATCAAATGCATGTATGATTGGATGTGGAGAAGAACTATTTCATATTCCATCTCATGAATGGATGTAGTAACGAGTAAGATCTATTAAATCTATTGATAAGTTATCTGATGCAATGTTTTATGGTTCTTTCTTTAATGATGAAAATGAATCGTTGTGTTATTATGTGATGGATGATTGGAGTTGAGTGAATTATTTTGCTTCCCATTATTGATCACATGCATGTTTTCTTTTGATAATTTGTATCTTAGTCAATAATTGGATTACTCACATGGTTAACGTATTAGTACTAGGCTTGTGGTATACGATCATTCCCTGCGTGCTAGAGTAATGGGTTATCCCAAGCTCAACCTCTTCTCCAACAACTAAACCTTTTTTCATTTTTTTTACCTATTTGGTTTATACTGGATTCCATCTCATATCGGTCCCACCTAAGAGAAAATACAAAAAAGAGAACGTCTGAACTAAAGGAGAAACCTTCATAAGAAAATGTGAAACCCATCGATTAATTGGTGGGATCGCAAGATCTAGAGAACCATTCCATCGTTAAACACTGCAGAGTCTAATTGGGCCTCGGTGGCGGGTTTGGTTTCTATTGTTGAGTTAAAGGGATTTAGGACCCATCAAAAAAATTGGTGCTAGAAGGAGGGCCTAAAGAATGAATGGTTGAATACATATTTCACATAATATTTCAGACAACCTGTAGATTCAAAAAATCCCACATGCATGTCTACTCATTCCCAAGACATCCCACACACACTGAGTACTCCTGAAATGAGTAACTCACCCTATCTTGAGGAAGAATGTCTGTAGCTAGACATACCTTACGCTCTCCCTCATGAGGAATTAAATCAATTTAGAAGAATCACTAGAGCATGCGCCCGACAGATTGGTGCGCTATCCTTAGCTCTAATACTCCCTCGAAGACAAAAAATAAGCATACCAGTGGTCAACAATCCCGACCAGGTCTTTGTGCACACAGTAGAAAACCTAATAGATTTCATGATCAATGAAATCGAACAACCTCTTAATCTAATCCCTGAAACACTAGCCGACGATGTCTTTGAGCCGGAAGATTTTTCGGAAGAGGAAGAGTTTAACTCAGGATCTGAAGATATGGAAGAAAAAAACAACCATGATGAATAAAGGGGAAACCCACCTCATAACAATCAAATTTGGTTGTCTAGATATGTTTTGGCCATCCCAGGGCAAGTCCATAACCTTTCCCAACATTGAGAGAAATTACCTCCTAAATTTGACCCCGAGACCTCGATATTTCCTAAAGATCATATCAAGAAATTCATACTAGCGATCAGACTTATGAATGTCCAACATGAAGACGTAGTTTTTAGGATTTTCCCCTACACTTTTGAGAATTCAAATTCCACATGGTATTTCAACTTAGACGTAGGATCCATAATTAGTTGGACTAAGTTTCGGAAAGATTTTTTGGATAAATTTGCAGAGGAAACTACTACGGGAACTCTGATGGATGAGTTGTTCGCCTCCACCATGAGTTCGAAGGAAAGGGTCAAATACTTCAACCAAATATTCAAAAATATCTTAAATAAATTCCATCCTGAAGATAAACCTACTCATGAGTTTCAAATTGAAGTATATGCTAATGCTCTCCCAACATCTATCTCCATTTTTGTGAAGAGGGCCACCAAACTAACCCTAGTTGAGAATTTTTAAGAAGCCTAAACGATAGAGTTCCAAATGAAAGGATGCAAAGAAATTCAGGTCTCCTTAGTTAATAAAGAAGCTCAACCCCCTCCCCGGAGAGGACAATTTCTCACTAGACCCCCAGGGAAACAAGAAGAACAAGCTCCTAAAAAGGGAAGCAGGGACATAGAAGACCTACAATGCATGGTTAATAATTTATCCAATGAAATCATAGACATGAAAAGAAGTGTAAGGGAGGGAAACTAAGGCCAAAGGCCCTATAAGCCTTTCTTTAAAAGGAACCCATCGTTCAAGGCAATTGAACCTCCCCCAACCAACCTAAACATCGATCTGGGAAATGTAGCATCCGACTCTTTCTGTACTTGTCATCAAGAGAAACACTCTGAGAGAGACTTCCCTCAATGGGTGCATGCCATTAATTTGATGGCCAATCGATTTCTAGATGAGGATTCCCTAACTGAACATTCAAATGTTTCAGTTATGAACATTATTGATTATGAGGAGAGTGATCCACCAGAAGATACGACCATGCTGATATGAGATCATGACCTAATTATGCCTTTCAACGACTTATTTGAGGTTCAAGAACCACCCGCATAGGTCTCGGTGGTGAAAACATGAAGTAGGGGTCACCCTGTCTCAAACGACTTTACTACCACCCAAACTTTGGGAGGAAGATCAACTCCCGATCACCCCAAAAAATATTTTTCTCCTCGTAAGAACCCTATAAACATCCATACACGAGAATCGCCCAAGCTCGATTACAACATAGTATAAGATCTAAAGAAGTTGAAGGCTAATTTCAGTCATGGACATATGTATAATCTCTCAGCAAAACGACTTTTTGCTACAAGCTTTGAAATCAGTAGAAAACCCTATGACAAGAAATGATCAGGAAATAAATCTAACTCCCACAGATCTAGTAAATAAACCAACTGTAAACGTCTGCTTGGAAGATAAGAAGGAAAATCGTTTTGTCCCACCGTTCCTTTTAACATTTGAAGTTTTCAACAGGAATCTCCACAATCGTTTGGTCAATTCAGGAGCATCTTCTAATGTTATGCCCTTGTCTATTTGAAAAACATTAAACGTCGTTCCTCTCAAAAGAGATAAACATGTAATACAACTAGATAGAACCCAGGTCAAAATCATGGGAGAACTCAAATATGTAATGATCAAAATAGTGACACATCCTATGTTTGTGCAAGTGATTGACATCATTGTAGTAGATATCCCAGAATCTTATGGGTTACTACTAAGCCGAGATTGGTCTGAGAAGTTAAACAGAGACTTGATTACATATTGGGAACACCTTTGGCTACCGTTGAAGGGATACAAAAATATGATCATAATTGATAGGGAAAGGTATCTGAAACATATTTTCACTGACCTAGAAACCCTAAACGAACCCTCATCGATAGATTTCCCTATGCTAGGAAATTATTATTGCGATTACTACGTCAGGAACTTCTCCCCTCTCTCATCTGATGTCCCTCTCACTCAGAACTCCGAAATGTTTTTTCAAGAAGAAGTTGTTGGCAGCAGTGGAAGAAACCCTCTTCTGCTAAGAACCTGCGTTAGAAATCACAGAACTAGCAGGAAGAAAAAAGGAAAGTAATAGGGAAGGGGAAGATGATACATGTTTCCCACAAGTTTGGACCCTATATTTTGATGGATCTAAATCGCAAGAAGGGTCTGGGGCAGGATGCATCCTCATTGATCCTAAAGGTAAACAACATTTTCTATCCTATATACTTGTGTTTGAGTGCACAAACAATACCATCGAGTATGAATCTCTAGTATAGGGGCTAAAGAGATCCATAGACTTAAATGTCCAAGAATTGAAGGTTTTCGGAGATTCTGAAATCATTCTCAGACAGATAAGGAATACTACCCATTGCAATTCTCCACACTTGAAGAATTACCAATAGGAAGTGCACATGATAATAAAGCATTTTGAAGCTTTCAACATTACAGTGATTCCCAGAGTGAAGAACATTCTTGTTGATTCTATGGCCACTGCTGCCTCAAGGATATCACCTCTAGAGGATTATGAAGCTTCTCGGTTCACTATATAACTATTATATAAACCCTCGGTGACCAAAAATATTTCTAATTGGAACATTTTTTAGGGAGACGAACAGATTATAAACTTTCTGACCAATCAGGACAATTTTAAATAATTGGCTATTGACGATGAAGTATTCCAAGATCAATCGACGGAAACCGACCTTCATGTAAATCATCCAACCGACAAATCAAAGTCTCACACGATACAAAAGGGAATAGATAATTTAGAAAACCTTTTTGACCTAAAAGAAATATTTAAGGGGTCAAAAAATGTGAAGATAGGTAGTTCCTGTCCCATGCATGAAACTATAAATCTTGGAACCCTGGAAAACCCAAAAAATGTAAACCTCAGAAAGACAATATCTAAAGAGGAAAGGAAGGCCTATCTCAAACTCTTCAGACAATATCAATATGTCTTTTCATGGTCCTACCAAGATCTAAAAACTTATGATACTCATATAATTCAACACACCATCCCTTTAAATCCTGAAGTAAAACCCTTCCAACAGAAGCTCTGAAAGTATCACCCTTCCGTCAAACCTCTCATGTGTAAGGAGTTGAAGAAACCATTAGATGCCAAAATTATCTTCCAGGTTAGACATTCTGCATGGGTAGATAATTTGGTTACTGTAACGAAAACGTCTGGGGAGATTCTCCTATGCGTAGATTTTAGAAACCTCAATAGAGCTTCACAAGAGGACAACTGCCTAGTCCCACCAATGGAGAAGCTCTTGCAAACCATGTTTGGATCTGATATTTTCTCTTTGCTGGACATTTTATCAGGTTACAACCAGGTTCTGGTTTCAGAGGAAGAACATTTAAAAAGTACCTTCTAAACCAAGTGGGGAACTTTCTCTTACAAACACATGCCCTTTGGTTTAATCATTGCAGGAGTGACCTTCCAGAGGGCCATGGATGTAGCATTTCAGGGACTAATCAACAAGTTTGTAGTAGTTTACTTGGACGACGTGACTATGTATTCAAAGAACAGAGAAGATCACATCCAACACTTAACCCAGATATATCCTTAAACCCTAAGAAAACTATTTTCAGTGTCGAGGAAGGTAATCTTATAGGCCACATTATATCTCAATTAGGCATTCACATAGACTCGAAAAGGATTAAGGCTATAGCTCAACTTCCACTTCCTCACAACAAAAATTCTATGCAATCATTTTTCGGGAAAATCAACTTTGTGAGGAAATTCACCTCCAATTTCATAGAAACTATCAAACCCCTACAAAATATGATCCGAAAGGATGTTGAGTTTAAGTGGGATGTTGAAAAAAAGGAGGCTTTCAACAATATTAAAACTACAATGTCTCAAGCCCCAGTGTTGCGAAGTCCCGATTTCAACAAAGATTTATTCCTCTATACTTTTTCTTCCGACCAATCGGTAGTCGCAGTACTAACTCAGAAGGATGATGACAAAAATGAGTCTTTGATATCATTCATGAGAACTAACCTCCAAGGATCCGAACTAAATTATCCTGTTATAGATAAATAGGCTTATGCGGTTTATAAGGCAGTAAAACATTTCAGATCTTACATCCTCAAGAACCATACCAAAGTAATCATACCTCACCCTGCAGTTAGATCCCTATTTACTCAATAAGAGATGGGGGAAAGAAGAGGGAACTGGATGGCAGTAGTCCAAGAATTTGATCTAGATATAAAACCTGCTAAACTAGTTAAGGGACAAGGATTATGCAAATTGGTAGATGAGGCTCAAGACAAAGTAAATGAAGACTCCACATGGGAGAATGAAATGGAATTATGGTGTGGAGAAGCTTCATACATTTCCTCGGGGCAAGAGTCTTGGTATGATAAATTGACTTATCTCCTGCATCATGGGACTTGTCCAGAAAATATCAACCCTAGGGAAAGGAGAGCTCTCAGGTTAAAATCCAGACAATATCGCCTCATAAATTTGGTACTCTTCCAGATTAATTATTATGGGGTAATTTTAAGATTTCTCAAATGTGAATATGCAAACAAAGTTATGAAGGAGCTCCATGATGGCCTTGCATGTGGACATTTTGTAGGAGACACTACTGCTCTAAGATACTGAGAGTTGGCTATTATTGGCCTACCCTGTTCAAGGACGCTCACACATACTCTAGAAATTGTAAAACTTGTCAAATCAGTGATGGGAGGGAGAAGAGAGTAGTAGTTCCACTCCAACCGATGATTGTTTCTAGGCCTTCTGAGCAGTGGGGGTTACATATCATGGGAGAGATTACACCAAGATCTTCAAAACAACACAAGTACATACTTACTGCCACTGATTATTTCACGAAATGGGCAGAGGCCATCTCTCTTACTCATGTAAACGAGAAGGTGGTAATCCAATTCATAGAACAAAAACTAATCACAAGGTTTGATGTCCCTTCTGTTCTTATTTTTTATAATGCACCTTACTTTTTTTCCACCTTATTAACAGAGTTTTCCCTAGACAAAGGAATCATAATTAGATACTCTGCAAATTATTATCCACAAGGAAACGAAGTGGCAGATTCAACTAATAAGAACCTACTAAGGATATTGAAGAAAATGGTTGCAGACAACCAGAGGAATTGGCATAATCTACTCCACAATGCTTTATGGGAAGATAGAGTTACACCTAAGGAAGATATAGGGAATTCCCCATACTTTCTAGTATACGGATAGGAAGCCATTCTCGCGAACGGGCTTTATATTCCATCTCTTCAACTTGCCCAAGATTCTAGAGGACAACCTTCATCAGTCATACAACAAAGTATTGATACCCTGCTCATGATAGAAGAAGAAAGGGAGAAAGCTAAATCAAAATTCATAACTCATCAGCAGATAGTTAAAAGGTGGTTTGACAAGCATAAGGATAAAGAGAAGAATTTTGAAGTAGGAGACCTAGTCCTGAAGTGGGACAGAGGAAATGAGCCTAAAGGAAAACATTCTAAGTTTGAAAATTTATGGCTCAGACCTTTTCAGGTGGCTGAGAAGATTGGGTTAGGCGTGTATTGACTACAAAATCTGAGGGGAGAACATGATGCTCTCCCAGTGAATGGCCAAGCCTTGAAATAATATTTTTACTAATATATATATATATATATATATATATATATATATATATATATAT
>ML782030.1:419010-445727 GCA_009831015.1 Picea engelmannii
TATGTTTTATATATGGTTTGAACATTATATTATGGGTCGGGGCTAAGCCCCGACCCCCCCCCTTTCCATACAATACAACACGCAAATATAAAAGTATATCCGCCCGCTCATATAACAAGGAACAAGCTCGGGCATGTTGGCTACCGCATATATGTTAAGTCTTTACCATGGGGGGAGGTCCCGGGGTCAAACCCCGCGGACTCCCAATATCTTTTACAAAGCCAAATTAAACATAAATGAAGTGACACGTGTCAGCTTATGATTGGACAACGAATAACCAACCAATGTGCGCCACGTCACCCCTCTGCCATGTCAGCATCATGGTACGGCCCTCCACGTGGCCGTACGGACTGTACGGACAGGTACAGTCAGCATCAATTTTGACATGTTTGACTTGACGATAAAATCGCGATATCTCCTCCATACGGACTCCATTCGCGAAAATAAATATACCGCCGGAATCAGGAAAACGAGACAGACACAATGGTACTGGTTTCGTCTCAATCCGAGCACTTTGAAATTTGAGCAAATTTTGATCCCCTGATCAATAATGGTATGCTTAGTAGAGTGGGATGTTACATACACCCCCTCTTGTTTTAAACTTTGTCCTGAAGTTTGTACAATATATGTAAAAACAAGTAAATAAATGTATTTGATATAGATCTATATGTCTAATCTATCAAATGAGTAAGGAAACTATTGACACATCTCATATGCATCCTACAAGGTAGCCAAGTGTGGAATATAATTGTCCCACTGGACCTTGATCTGATTGATTGTTCGACATCGTAGTTGTCGAATGTGATGGTACAAAATGTGGATTGGCTCCTCCATGAGATCACCCTCGTCCAACACCTGCAAATAACTTGTGTCAATAACATGTGAAGGGTCACTACTATAATGTCTCAAAACAGATACATGAAAACATCATGCATATGCCTCAAAGAACCAGGCAAGGCTATTCGATAAGACATGTGTCCTTTTTTTTACACTACTTCGAAGGGTCCCATGAACCTAGGAGAGAGAGTTTAACACCCTTTCCAAAATTGATCGAACTCTTTTGCAGTTTTACCTGCAAGAAGACTATGTCTCCAACTTCATAAATGCAGTCAACGTGATGTGCATCAGCTTAACTCTTCTACCGATCTTGAGCTTCTTTAATCCTCTGTCTGATCAATTGCATCTACTCTTCCATTTCTGGAATCACTTTTGGTCCTACCAGTACCCTTTCCTCAAGTCAATCCCAACTTAACTCCATCCGAGATGGTCGCCCATAAAGAAACTCAAACTGTGCCATCTTAATCATACTCTGATAGCTATTGTTGTATGAAAATTCTACTAGTGGTAAGAATTATTCCCAACGTTTTTGTTGGTCCATTACATACATACGCAACATATCCTCCAAAATCTGGTTTGGCCTTTCTATTTTCCCATTTGTGTTTGGGTGATAAGATGTGCTAATGTTTAGTTGTGTTCCCAAATCCTCTTGGAAACTGGTCCAAAACTGTCATGTACACACTGATCCTTGATCGTATATGATTATTTTTGGCACCCCATGTAATATCACAACCTCGTTGACAAATACTTTAGCTATGTCAGGTTTATGATACGTCGTACGCACTGGAATAAAGTGTGAACTCTTCGTCGGAGTATCAACTACCACAAAATTTGAATTATGTCGCATTGTCGTCAGTGGCAATGCAACAATAAATTCCATCGAAATCCCCCCCTGCATTTTGATTATGGAATAATGTGTGGTTGTAACAATCTTGTTGGATGTCTATGTTCAGACTTCACTTGTTGACATCCTAAACATTTCTCCATGTAACCAACTATGTCTACGTTCATTCCCCTCTAGAAGGATAAAGGATTAAGGTCTTCCTTCATCTTCGTGACTCCTGGATGAGCCTTGTATCCTTCCCTATTTGTTTCACTCAAGATCAAAATTCTTAATTTGTTGTCAGCAGTACATAAATTCTTCCATTAAATCTCAACAATCCATCATTGTCTAGTGAATCACCTTCATACTTTGGTACTATCATGGTATTTTGTCCACTATTATTCTTAAATTCCTTATACCAGACATCATCGTTTTGTAGGGTTAGAATATTTTCTCGAAGATTCGTCATGAGCGGTAATACCAAAAATATGTGTGGCCTCCTACTCAATGCATCTGCCACTCGGTTCACAGTTTCTTCAATGTAACAAATTTCAAAATTGTATTTGCTAAGTAATTCTGACCAAATCCTTTGTCATGCGTTCAAGTCACTGTATGTAAAAATATGTTGCAATCTACAATCATCTGTCTTTAATTCGATTTTTTCATCCAATCAAATAATGTCTCCATACTCTCAAGGCATAAACAATAGCTAATAACTCCAAGTCATGTTTTGTATAGTTCTCTTCATGATTTCTTAATTTCCTTGAAATGTATGCAATCACTCGACCATATTGCATAAAAACTATGCTTAACCCTTCCTTGGATGCATCCATGCATACCAATAACTCCTTGTCCATGTTGTGAAATTTTAGTATTGGTGATGTCGTCAACAAATCTTTGAGACTTTGAAATATTTCCGCACATTTCTGAGTCTACAAGAACTTCTTGTTCTTCTTCTACAATTGCGTGATTGGATTTGCTATCCTTGAAAATCCTTCGACACATCGTCGATAATATCCTAATAAACCCATAAAAATGTGTACTTCGTGTACGTTTTTTGGTGCTATCCATTCCATAATAGGCTCTACTTTCATTGGATCCACAATGATACCTTCTCTAGATATGATGTGTCCCAAGTAGTGAATCTTAGATTGGTAAAGAGAGCATTTGGATAGCTTCCACACAATTATTTTTATCTTAGGCACTGCAGGACCAACCTCAAGTGTTCATCATTCTCTTCCTTCATCCAAGAGTAAATCATTATGTCATCAATGAATATCAAAATGAATTTATCTAAGTAATGAAGGAAAATACTATTCATTTGGAACATAAAGTTCATCGGTGCATTTGTAAGTCCAACTGGAATTACTACAAACTTATAATGCCCATAATGTATTCTAAAGTGGTCTTACTGATAATGTATTCTCTGTCCTGATCAAATTGATCATTTATCCTAGGTTGGGGATATTTGTTTTCAATCGTAATTTTATTTAGTTGACGATAATTGATACAAAAAGAAAGAGTTCCATCCTTCTGTTTCAAAAATAATATCGGTGCTCCCCATGGAGAAACACTTGGCCTAAAGTATCCTTTATCCAATAATTCTTGTAGCTGTATTTTTAACTATGTTGACTCAAGGATACTCATTCTGTATGGTTCCTTTGATATCGGTGCAAATCCAAGTAATAAATCAATAGAGAAGTCCATCTCTCTTGGTGGAGGTAATTCAGGTATTTTAGATGCAAATACATCCTGAAATCCTTGAAGGATAGAAAAATATTCTAACTTTGATTTGATTTCTCCATTTAGAAAAATTCTCACTTGAATAACATAAATATTTCAGCGTTTATTAATGCATTTCTTTAATTGTAAGGTTGATAGTTTTCTTATAGAGAGAATTTCACTAATTCCTTGTATTGACCTTGTTACTCCACTTACATCCTTGTAGTTAAAATATTTTTCATAACGGTTCAGTATAAATTTATGCTTCTCTATCCAATCCATACCTATAAGTATGTCATATGATCCTAAAGTAATACATTCAAATTCACTTCAATATCATGACTAATTATTTCAAATTTACAATCCGAAATGAGCTCAATTACTTTTCATTTAGTACTTGTTGCTAATGGTACCAACCAAGATTTTGAATGTTTTAATTTTTCTGGCTTGCAAAAGTCTAACAATGATGGATTAATATAACTCAAACTTTATCCCAGATCTATTAAAACATAACATTTTTGTCATGCATCTTACCTTCAATTTCCACAATGGTATATTGATGATCTGCTTTCCTTCCATCTAGAGAAGCATTGATTTTATGAGTACTCCTTCCAATATCTCCAACTATTGAATCCTCTTGTATATTACCAATTGTATTGTTAGCAGAGTTTTTGTATGGACAATTTCTCAACAAATGTGTTTCACCACATCCCCAACATTTTAACGGTTCTCCAAGATGATTAGACTCATTCTTAAATCATAGATTAACTGAGTTGTTTCCACTTGGAATTTATGTTGAATTCTTGGGAAAATTGTCTGTGTAATAACCTATGGACATATTGTGAAATGGTGATGGCTTGAATCCTTTCATTCTCTGGTTTATCTCCTCTTTCTTATTTTCTCTCCATGCCCTTGGATTTTCAAACCGTTATTTGTATTGTCCATTCCATTTTATTTTCCTTTAAAACCCTGGCTATATTTTAAATCTTTCCACTATATACTAGCTTTACCCTTTAAGATTATAGATGGTCCTCCTCACTTTCATATTGCTAGAGTAATTGCAACTCTAGAATATTTATTTATGTCAAGTAACCAGGCTTCCACCTCTTCGCCCGTTCTGGACTCTCCATCAAAAGTTGAAGCTTTAATTTTCTTAAACTCTCCATCTAAGTGGTCCATGTGTTTATTTTTTTTAATGTAGATACCCGATATTCAGTTAGGTGTGTATCATTGGTATAAATGTTTTATTTTCTAGTTCCTTGCTTGAATCCTTTGTAGAATTGTTTTTTCTTCAAAACCTGTGTTGTTGAACTACCTTCGTTTGGATGTTCTAGATTTCAATGAGGCTGTTGATTACTATTTCCTTCAAGTTTGTATTATTCACCATTCTTTGCGGACATGGTTACAAATTTTTGTTTTGAAAACCATATGTTTGTAACAATGAACAATTTTCTTGTTAGTTTTTCAACAACCAATTTATATTCCTATGGTGATACCCATTACGCCTAAGTGATGTAAGCTCACTCTGGTACCATATGTAACAACCCCTTTGTTATTTCATATAAGTAGTTGAGAAACAGTATGATGAATTTTTTTTTTTGAAACATTGATAAACCATCATTAGAACAAGAGAGACATTTGTAACATACATCAATAATACACATTCTATTCCTTCATTCCAATACACAACTAGATTTGGATACTACTTAAAGCATGAAGGATCTGTCACTTCACATAAGATGACATACAAATCTACCACCCAACCTATCCTGCAAGGTTAGGAATTCCAAGACACATAATCAATGCTCAAGTCTAGGATTCATCTTATTGATATTGACCATTTAAGGTCTCAAGACTGGCGACTGTTGTGAGGAACAAGGACGTATCTAATTTCCATATTTTAAATTTATTTCAAAATTCAATATAAATTCTAGCGTTCTTAACTACCTTTCTTCGAACAAAAAATATATGGTAATAGATCATTGCATCATAAAATCATTACATACCAATCAATAATTCATCACCTCCCTCATTAAAGGACAGGAAGTAATTTCAGTAAAATCAAGGAAATAACCTTATAGTAAAACAAAGTCCCTTAAATCGACAATCTATCATTATGACAGATTCAAATTACTTATGTTTACCTGGAATAGGTGTGACCACCCTACAACATGCAACCAAGTAGTTAGATATCTGATCTATACCACAAGTTAAAAGAGAAGAATAACAATGGAGAAAATCTCTCAGCACAAGGTAGAAACTATAGGCCTACTCTGTGATTTTATGAACTAGTTGATACTATGAAGAAAATAAACCTCTGACCGAAAGAAGGTCTGATCTAAGAAAGAGTTAAAATTTTGGTAAGAATCCTGAAGCTTCTCTTCTAGTAACACAGTGAAACATCTCCATAGTCAATTCCAGAAGTGCGTAGATGGCTCCTTGAAGGCCCAAGGTTCAGAAGATACAACACCCAAAGTGCATAGAGACCCTCTCAAGTTGAGAAGAGGTCAAAACTTTCAGAAGTACAAGATTAGGAGAGGTAGTGCGAACATACACACGGAGGTGAAAAGTACGCACTCAACAATTAGAATCCAAAGCTCGGGAGGGATACACTATTGAGCGTTGGAGTTCCTTTCAAGGAAAGTCTCTAGAGGGACATGGTGCGTAGGGATATAGGGATAAGTCAAGACCATTGAACCAGGAAAAAGCTACGGTAGCCGTCATATATGGGAGTTTCAAAGGAGGACCATTGGATCAAAATCCAATTAAGTACCGACCGTCATAGATTAGTAAGGGTAGATCAACAACGGGGAGCCATTGTGGGATCAAAGGATTGAATCAATGATTGCGCCAATTTTGGTTCCATAATCCACACATGTCGTCTATCGTCACCTACAAATAGATCAACGGTTGTCATCGATCCCACTATCAACGAGAATTTTCTATTTCGTAAATCGGGAGAGGGTTTAAACATCGTGCTAGTCGAGACTCCACAATCCTTCCTATCCATTGATCCTCATGATTGATTTAATCATGACTGTCAAATTAGAACGTCAATTATCATTCATGGAATTGAGTCGAGGTCATATCTCTTGGTCATATGAAGGGAGGACTAGGCCCTTCGGGCTAGTTGATTATTCCCCGAATCCTGAATCGTGAGGCAGATCTACACCGTAGATCGGTGGGAAAATACTGGCCATTGGATCAGTAAGAATTTGACGATTCAACGAGTTTGAGTCCACAACAAATAATAGTTGAAATACCTGGAGCTCCGAAGTCCTAGAGTTAAGGACAGTCGTACGTCTGAAGAAATATCACGGGCTTTTGGATCTATGAACCTACATTCTTCAATGGTTCGGAAATTCGCTACTTCGATGCAACTAGATTCAGTAGGTTTAGGGTGAAGGAATTCATGGAGTCCCAAATTTTGGAGTAAATCCTTGCCATCTAATGATGGGTACACGTGTATGTAAATACGAGTATTCAGAACCCCATTCTCGTAAACTCTATCTCAGTTGACGTGTCAATGCCACCTATTAATTGATTTTAGATGACACATGACACTCATTTTGGGTACTTGGGTTACGTCATATGTTCTAATTCAGGTGACACATGTCACTCTCATTATTGTGACATGTCATCGATTGTGACAATGTGGCTTCCACGTCACTCTGGAAGGTTGTCAGTCTGAGAGAATGGAATCCATAGAAAAACATTTCTCTGAAGTGTCAGAGCTCTCAAGTTACTTCTAGTCGTAGATCAGATAAAGGTAAAGAGACCGTTGATCTTCGAGTTAAATTGGATTCATCTCTCTGGCTAAGTTAATATGTAAAGTTAATAATTATGAAGACCTTGAAGTTCCAAACTTCCAGAGTCAAGGATATTTGTATACTAGCGACCAATCAAGGACTGTAGATCTTCAAGTCTTAGTCCTTCAAAGGTTTTGATAGTTCGACACTCCAGAGGAAAGGAGTGGTTCTTTGAAAAAGGTGATGAACTCCTAGAGTTCTGAAAACCAGAGTAGACGAGAGTTGTTCATTTTAAGAGGAGTGTAATTCATTAGATCCATGATCTCTTCAGCGATTCAGTGGTTTGGGTGAACAGTCTAAGGATGTGAAAGTGGGAAAACCCCAAAGTCTGGAGTTTCGTAGTGGATCTCCACCATAGAATCTCGTGTGAGGAGAGGCTCCCCCAACCATTAGATTAGGTTGTTAAAATTTAATGGAGGTGGTAGGGTAGGGTTAACCTACATCTTCCGATCAACTCTACTCAATACCAAATTCGTTCAGTTAACACTCCAGATGAACTTGAGTGTTGAAGTTGAAAAACCTTCAGAGCACCAGAGTCTCGGAGCTCCGAATAATGCCCTTTTGGCTAGCACTAGGTTCTAGCCCAAAGTCACATGCATAATTGGTCAAGGAAAAAAGGGCTAGCACCTAAGTTTCAAATGGTAAAAAAATTCAGAAAAACCTTCACACAAACATCCCAAGATCCTAAGGAACTTTGATTCATAAAAAATCACAAAGAGACTCCATGTTTTTAATAAATTGGATTTTATCGGCTAAATCAACAGAAGGTTCACATGTAAATTCCGATTTGAACAAAATCATCAGACATCCATATTACAATGAAATTGAAAGACAAAATTTCCACAGAGATTCCACGATGCAAAATTTTCATTGAGAGTATAAACCAACAGAGATTCCACAAAATGGATTACTTTAGGATTCGACTAATTTTCAACAGAGAACTCACGGATACGAAATTGAACTTAATTCCACTGTTTACTAGTGATAAATACACCAACAATTTCCTTAAATAAATTCAACTAAAATTTGATCATGCAACTTCACAATGGGTAACCTACTTATTTTATAACATAGATCATGCATCAATATAAAATAAGATGTACTATTAATATCAAGTCACTCAAACTTATATTGTGGGAATAACCAAAATTTCAATGAATTTAAAACAATACAAACACTGTAACTATTATCCATCGACAAAAGTTGTAGCATTTGGCATTCAGACACTCCAATGATTCTATAGTGACTTAATCAATGTATTATATGAATACATTCATAACATAAATGAATGTAGAATATAAAAATACCAGTACCAATGAATATTGTGTAATGAAGATGGCCTTCAAGTCTTCTTCTCCTTCCTTTCCTTTGCTTGCTAATCATAGAGACTTTATCGATACCTCCCATCCAATGCTAGGGGTACTCTTCTTCCCCCTTATCCCCCCGAGCCGCAAAGGGGACAAGCACACAAAAACCAAAACATAATAGCTTTCAGGATTTCCTCGCAAGGAAGAGCTTCCACTCTTTTCATCCACCAAAAGTCCCAACTCTCACAAGTAAAACACAATCAATCCAAAATTTGGAAGCATAACAGTTCTTCCCAAAAGTTCCATCCCCTTTCCTTCTAGGTCATTTGTTTTATAACATTCTTCCTCACGAACATTTATCCCTTATGCATAATTCATAAAATTTTAATAATTCCTTTAGAGGATTATTCACCCACTACAGGTGTCACATTCTCCCAAGGTTTCCCAAGTAATTTCTCTTTTATTTTTTTATTTAAAACCCACTTTTCCTCACATTTCCCCATGTGTTCCTAATTTTCTCTTAGTTGCCTCTTAGTTCCCCAATCCCCTGAATTAATGGGTGTTTCCTAACTAGGTTTTAGTTAGAGTCGGATTAGGGGTCTTCTTAGTTAGGCTAGGGTTGGTTGACTCAAATTCTAATCTATGCACAACCCATTTTCCCAAGTTGTTATTTATTTCTAATTAAATATTCCCTTTTTTAATAATTTCATGCACACATGTGCATTTTATCAATTCTTTAGGTATTTACTTACTATTTCCTAACATTTGATTTCCTTCAAATCTTTACTCATGTCACAATTCAATTAGTTCTTTATTTAAATTTTAGACTCTGACTTATGCTTCTGTTAGGCTTTAATACTTAACAATTTCTTGTTTAATTTATTATTTTAATCCAACAAGGTCTAATCATTCCAATGTTTTCTAGGCCACCTATGCTTATTGACTTAGGTTTCAATTATGCAACATGCCATTCAATATGCATCTTCGTGCTCCAAAGGTGCAAGTAGCATTAACTTGTTTTGGAAGCTTTTCCAACCCATTGGAGTCAAAACTCCATTCGGTTGAACTTGTGAGAGACTAAGGGCTTCTAAGGAATGAGGATTTTGCCTTATTGCGCACACCTTATAAATCTATGTGAGTAACTGTCTCAGTCTTCCCTCACGACATCGTGGACCACCCAAACTAGGTAATCGTTAACCTATAGTTTTGTCCACGACGGGAGTGCTACTAGGCTTTGATAGGGATGTTTCCACCCCTCTTCCTCAATATCTGGTTTTCTTTGTAGGTCCCTTTTACTCCTTATGTGAGTCAGATTAGCAAGCATCGTCAATCCTACATCCACTAACAAAAACAATGTCAAAAATTCATATACATAAACCATACTAAAATCCATCATACATCATATGTGCATGATAATGAAATACTCAAACAATACAATCCACTCCCTTACTCAATCCAGAGTCCAAGGAATCCCTTTGATGCCACTAGAATCCATAACTTGTCATGTGTGTTGCACACTCAGGACGACTTGTCAAAAGCACATGTCAACACACACACACATATATACATCAATATAAGCAAGCAGTTATAACACCTCAACATCATCATATATAACCCATAATCTAAATGAAATCACAATGTTCCATACCCGGATCACTTGCAATCAAGTGTCCTCAAGGAATAAATCAATAATAGTACACTCAATAGAGCAGGATGTTACAATAACATAGAAGTGGCCTCCCAATATCAAGTATTAGGTAACTTTGTCTACCCATGGTAGAGGGTATTTAAAAATACAAAAATTATAGGGAGGATAGAAACTTGATTTTTCTTTCTCGATCATAGTTCATGGGGACTCGGGATATGTTTTTATCCCAACGATCCTTAGACTTCAACCTTGAAGCGGATATCACAATGGTTCCTATATGGGTAAGGATAAACTATATTCCTTGAACATTTTAGGATGAATATACCTTAAAAGCAATTGGGGCCAAGTTGGGTTCATACATTGACTTAGATGAACCAAAATGGAGTTTCTTTAGTTGTGCTAGAATATACATAAGAGTGGATTAGGGGAAGGTGTTAGCACCAGAAGTCACCTATAGATTGCAGAAGAGGTAATCCCAGTACCCATCATGTTATGTCATGGTTAATGGATTTAAAGAGGTCAAATGGGGCAGATTCAAGAGAATATCATTTTAACTCAGAAAACTGGGGTAGTATCCACAAGAAAATGAGGTCTTCATCAACTCCAGCCAGTAAGTTGTAGTAAGGGTGAGTAGGAGGAAGAAATTTAGGAGAAGATGTAAAGGTATTATCTGGACATCAGGTCTTCCAGCAACCCAAGGAGGAAAAACTCTGAAAACAAGATCCTCTTGAATTTGAAGTTTCAGGAAATTGAAAATGCTATAATTGCACTACAATCAAACATCCATTACAACACAGTCACCAAAATCCATGTGAATCCTTCAATCATGAACATTCAGTATCAGACGCAAATAAGATGGAAATAGAAGTTAACTTTCATTAAACAATAAGTCTCAAATCAAGTTACATAACCAGAGAACCAGAGCTTCATTAAAACATTACAATACGAGAGCTTAGCTCAACCATAGACCATAACAAAATATCAAAACTACATACACATACCCAAAATTGTTGCAACCACCCGGAGTGTGATCGAACCACTGCATTAACGTTTTCAATCGGTGCCTCCTCTGTCATATGCGATCCAGGAGCAGTTATGTGCTTTACATGAAAATATGTCCATAATTGGCTGCCTTTACAGCCACTCTCTGCATGTTTTCCATTTATGAGGTGAGACAAGGTCTTAATTTCCACCCCACTTTCATGAACTTTCTGCATCGGGATCAGGACGAGCCACACTCTAAAATTCAACATCTGGAGCTTTGCTAGATTCTTGGAGGGAGGACTTGGCACACAGACGTGGACATTGATGATAGGGAGCTAATGAGATGATTGGGACTACGTGGGCACCAAAATGTCATATCATCACCCGAATTAGGATAAAAACATTTGATGGGTTTTTTTAGCCATCTTCTTTCATTTTTTCTTCGCCAAAATGCCACTTCCTAGGGAAATCAACCCCCCCCCCTCTTGATAAATAATGTGTGCTAACATTAGGCTCCATGGGGAATGGTACACTCCCTATGAGCTACCAAGAACTTGCAGCTTCAGTCGCCGTACTGCTGGGTTGTGGAGTCACTTATTAAAAGCATAAACAAAAGGAAAAATTATATTTACAATGACATGGGAAGCCATTCATGGCTTAAACAAAAAAATTCTTTAGAAAATGCTCGTTTGCAGGGCCTTCAAAAACTTCATCACCCTCCAAATTCTACAACTTGTAAGTATTATTTGGAAACTTCCCAGAGATCTTGAAGGGGTGGATCCACAAGGCCTCAAACTTGCCATGTTTTCCTTTGTCCTACTTTGGTGCATCCCAGTTTAGCACTATATATCCCAGCTGCAAATCCTCCTTTCTTACCTTTCTGTCAAAAGCATGTTCGATCTTCTACTGATGGTCATGTGCTCTATCCAGTAGATTCTCTTTGGTCTCCTACACTTCTACCAGTTGTTGTATTCTTCTCATCATATCATCAGGCTCTCCTTGGTAGTCCTGGAAGGATTTTTCCCCGGGTAAGGCCAGCTGAGAAGGAAAGATGGCCGCAACTTCATATACAAGCTTAAAAGGAGATACACCAAGAGATCTCTTTATTGTCACTCTGTCATCCCACAAAGTAAACTTGAGCTTTGAATCCCATTATTTCTTATTATCCTCTAACAATATTTTGATGATCTTTATAAGGCTCTTGTTTGAGGACTCTGCCAGTCTATTCCCTTGGGGGTAGTAAGGAGTTGATTGAATCAATGCAATTCCAAACTACTCACAGAATTGAATTAATGGTTCATCCTTGAAGGATGCAACATTATCAGTGACAATTATTTTTGGACAACCAAACCTTGCCATAATATCTTCAAGGAAACCAATGATTACTTTGTGGGAAGCACTCCTTGTGGGGATGGATTATATACACTTGGTAAATTAATCAGTGGAAGTCAATATCCACCTGTGCTGACCACTTGAAGCATGATGAATTTCCCCAATAAAATCTAAGCCCCACTGCTGAAAGGATCCTGAAGCTACCACAAGCTTCAAAGGTAGGGACTTGAGCTGTTGTTTTCCTGAGAATTTCTAAAACTTGACACAAGTCTTGATTTTATCAAAAACATCAGTGAATAGGCTAGGCCATAAATAGCCATCTATGAGAATCTTGTAGGCTTTCATTCTCTAGAAGTGATTTTCCCCACACAAACTATCATGAAAATCAGGCATGATCTTTTTGTCTTCCTGTGGGTCTAAACATCTCAATAGTACTCCTAGAGGATCTTTCCAATATAAAACTTGATCAATGAGGGAATACTTAATTGATTTGAGCTTTAAATCTCTTATCTTTCTTTTTTCCATGCCATCAGGAGGCTGCAACTTTTGTAAAAAGAAAATGATGTCCTTGTACTAAGAACATCCTGCTAATGGAGGGTTGACTTGAGAACTTGTATAAGACAACTCAGCCTACTGATTTTTTGAGCAAGTGTTGATGAAATTCACCCCCAATACTTTGCAATTAGATTCAGCTAGCAGCCTGGCTAAACCTTGACCCTTAACCAATTTGGTGGGCCTTATCTCCAAGTCAAATTCAAGGATTTTAGCAATCTACTTGCTCCTTCAACCGTCTATGTCAGGCAGAATGAGAATCTCCTTCACAGAAACTGAAGGGACATATGAAATGAACTTTGAATGCAAAACATAGACCCTGAAGGATTTGAGGGATTTAACCAGAGCATAGGCTTGGTCTTCCATGATATCATATTTCATCTCTGCATCTCTCAATTCCCTACTGAAAAAGGCAATGGGCTATTCAAACCCTTCATCATTCTTTTTCAACAAAATGACTGCCACTGTGTCAAATGAAGCAAAGGAAAAAATCATAAAATATTTGGAGTAATTAGGACTGATGAGCACAGGTGCTTCAGTCACGACCTTCTTTATTTGATCGAAGGAACTATGAGATTCAATAGTCCATTTGATTTCGTTTCATTTCCTCAACATGACTGTAATGTCCTTCACTAGTTCAACAAATTTAGAAACAAAACTTCTCAGAAAATTAATCTTCCCCAAGAAAGACTGAACTTATTTCTTGGATCTAGGGAGTGATAAGGTTTTGATGGCTTCCACCCTGCTGGAATCAATCTTTACTCCCTCAGTTGATACTATGTGCTCTGGTAATTTTCCCTCCTTCATAGAAAACAATGACTTCTTGGGATTCAGGGAGAGACCAAATTTTCTGCATTTTTGGAAGACCTTTCTTAGATGATGACAATGTTCTTTATTGGTCCTGGAGAAAATTGTAATGTCATCCAAATAAATGACTACAAATTTATCCCTTTCCCTAATAAAGGCGATGTCCATAGCGCGCTAGAAAGTTTCTCCTGCGTTCATCAATCCAAAGGGCATCTTGGAATACATGAATGTACCCCATGGAGTAGTGAATGTTGTCTTCTCTTTGTCCTCAGCTAAGACATAAATCTGATTATAGCCAAAAAATGTGCCAATCATGAATATCTTGGATGCACATGTCACCCTCTGCAATATGTGCTCCATTTTTGGCAATGGGTAATTATCTTTCTTGGAGCTTCTGTTTAGGTTCCTGAAATCAAGACAAAGCCTGATTTCTCCATTCTTCTTTCTCATTGGGACCAAGTTGTCCACCCATTTAGAATACCTCAAAGGAACGATAATTTGGGCATCTAAAATCTTTTTTACCTCTTTCTCCATGATAGGTAGCAGCATAGGCTTGATCTGTCTCAGTTTCTACCTAAATGGCTTGGTCTCTTCCTTTAGTGGGATCTTATGCTCAATGATTCTTGTGTCGTATGTTCTGAGATCCTCATAACTCTAGGAAAACACATCAACAAAGTCCTTTAATAGCTCAACATATTCATCCCTTTGTTCCCTTGACATACTGCTTGACAACTTGACAAATTTTGGATCTTTCTCTGTACTAATGTTGCATTCAGTTACATAAGCATCATCAGTCAATCCTTTAACTTTCAATGCCACATCATTTCTATCAAATAGTCTTTCCAAAGGAACTATTCCCTTATAAATGTGATTGCTAGGCAACTAAACAATATGGTGATTAACAATTTTGTTCCGAAAAACATCAGCATGAGGATTACTTTCATAATATTGATCTTGATCAATATGTAGTGCAGAAAACTCATCAACAGTCTCAAGGAATCTTTTGATCTCAAGATCATCCTCAAATAATTTCCAATGCTTGACATTGTCAGGTATAAAGTTTCTATAATTTACTTCTACATCATACCTGAGCTTTGGTGGAAAAGGGACTCTGAAATTTCTTGTTGAAACAACCAAAGAATCAACCATGATGTTTTCTTCTCTTTGAATAAATGAAATGTTGAAATCTAGGAAAAAAAATTCAATAAGGTCCCACACTTCATTTCTATAACTTCTTAGCCTAAGGTGCTTAGCTTGGTAAATATTTCCGACTTGATGGAAAATTAACTCAAGATCCCCAAATACTGATGTCTCTTCAATTCCCATGTCTTTCGCAGCCCTCAAACCTAAGACGAGAGCTTCATACTCTACCACATTATTGGTAGATCTGAATTCTAACTTGTAGGACAGAGCTATAGTCTCTTGAGAAGGTGAAAAAATAACCACTCCAGTACCAGAACCTTTCTTAGAAGAGGATCCATCGAAGAACATTTTCCACATAGAGGTGACAGGAGGGGAATTTTAACAAAAAATAATAGGGCGCCTTTTTATTTCCAGAGTTCAAGAGCGTCAGTGATTTGTAGCAAACTAGATCCCAAATCCGTGTCAAGAGAAAATATGGGATGGTTTGTGGGGTTTTCTTCATTACTAATAATGTAGGCAAACTGAGATTCCCTATAAATTCTCCTATGCTAACCCCCAAACATAGGAATGGTAGCATAGGTGAGGTCCATCTGCAAAGTTCCCCCTTGTCTTTTTATCCAAGATTTAGACAGAAGCATACCGAACTTAGGGGGAATGTCAACTACCACGATGTCCATGATCACGCTTTTCATTGGTAGCTGGAATAGAGATACAACCAAATATTTGATAACCCCAAGGCACTTGACCTTCCTGGATTTGAAAGAATACAGATCACGGTAGGCTTTTGTAATCTCTAGACCGATCTCTTCCATGACAATCTTAGGCATAAGATTGTGAGATGCCCCTGAATCCATCAAACAGTTGTGCAACACCTTGTCATATATTTTCAGTGAAGTATAGAAGGGATGGGATGAACCATCTCTATATTCTACCAAAGTACCTAGGATGACTGTAGGCTTCTCATATTAGATGTTTACTGAGTTCGTGGAATGACATGAAGGTTTGGGCTACAACATTTTGGAGAGGCACCTTTTGAAGTCTTCATGCTTGACCAGCTCTGAAATGGGTACAGGATTTCTAATATTTTGTATTTCATACTAAAAGCTGAAAGAGGAGGGGGGATTTAGAATTTTTCTCACTTCTAGAACATGACTTTTGACCACCAGTGGGGGGGGTGTTCGCCTTTTTTTCCTTACTTCGGTCTGCAATATCGTTAGCAGGTTTTTCTTCTCTAGTAGGTTGATCAGGGATGTCTGATTTCCCTTCTTTATGTTTGGACCTCATATTATATCTGTTTGGAGTGTGGCTGGTTTTTTCCCCTTTTCTCAGCTCATTTAGTTGGCTATCCATTAGAGATTCTTCATATGCATATTGAGTTAAATGGGGAAATGTGGAGGTATCCCCAAGACAATGGATTTTAGGATCAACCTCCTCTTCCTCTTATTCTTCATCAGTGACAAGCTTATTTTGGAGAGGGGCTTGCATTATTTGATCATCCTTATCCTGGCCTCTTTGATCTCTTGGAAGTATCTGAAGAGCATTATTAGGTCTCCTGAAGGTACCTCTGTTATCAGTGTTTTGATTACTTCTATAGGCCTGTCTTGCTTAAAGTTTTACCTTTGCCATATCAGCAGAAAGAGAGTTTACTAATTTGATAAGCTCATCATCTTGAGGGTGGGCAGCAGAGGAAGAGGTTGAAGTTTCAAACCTTCCCCTTATTCTGTCCCTGTCAGCCTTACTCCTAAGCTCATCAACTTCCATAATATTGGATTCTACTTCAATGGATGCATCTTGCATATGAGCCAAGGAGGTAGCTCTCCTTTCTCTTAATAGGAGGCAAAAATCAAGGTCAAAAGAACTGGAAGAAGTAATCTTTGTAGAGGTTTATGTAGGCTTAACCTCAGTGGGAATTTTTCTATATATTTTATTGAATCTCTTTGAGAAGTCAGAAACATATTCCTCTTCCTTTTTCTTTAGTGATCCAAACTCTATAATATAGTAAAGGAAATCCTTTATATCCCCCCAATTATTTAAGAAGGCTTCATCTAGGGCTTCAATCCCATCGATAAATCTAGGAGGCAAGGCCCTAAACCACTTCCTAGCCTCTCCAACAAGGCTATGAATAAAAATCCTCATCCATACACCTGCATCCATGATGACATGACAATCTGTAAAACTGTAAAAGGATTCAAGGTGTTCCTCTGTGGTTATGTCTCCATCGCCTGTGAACTTGGGCAATTGCTTAAGGTAGCCATCCATTGTGAGGGCATTCATAGGTTGAGGAAAACAAGAGGGGCATACCTAGCATCTATTATAGCTTCCATCCTAGTTTTGGGGGGATTAGCTCCTGCCATTGGAATGTGAACTGGAGGAGAACCAGGAGGAGATGGAGTTCCGACAGGCGAGATTGGGGCTGTGCTTCTGGGAGAAAAAGGAAAAGGCTGAGCATTAGGAGATAAAGATGAGGGGCTAGAGGTAAAAAATGTTTCCCCTTCTGTAACTGCATCAACTCTAATAGGAGGAGGAGTAGGAAAGTCTTCTAAGGTCAAAGCTCTCTCTTTCCACTTCACAACTTTGGGGAAGAACGGGGTGTCAAATCTCTCTCATTCCAAACCAAGAATAGGAGGGGAGAAATCGACAGGAAAACTCCAAAAATTTAAATTTCTTGAAACTCCAACAATTTGTATAATAGGAGAATCAGAAACAATTACTGGAGTTTGTAAAGAGGGATTATGCAAATTATCAGAAAAACTTGGTACAACTGTGGAGGCACCTTTTTGAGCGGTCTTTCCCTTTTTGATAATTTCCTCTGGGTCAGCTTCAGAGGTTGCTAGCAACAACAGTGAAGTGGACCTCATTTGTCTACCTTCAGGAGCTAGAACTGAAATAGTGGAGTCGCTAGACAGTGGAGTCGTTAGGTGCAGGATGCAATCTTCAATGGTATTGATATCTGATGCACCTTCAGATTCAGTAGCTCGTTGTCATTCTTACCCAGGGAAATGTCTTCAATTCGTTCCCCGACAATGACGCCACAAATGTTAGCACCAAAAGTCACCTCTAGATTTCGACAGAGGTAAGCCCAGTACCCACCAGGTTATATGTCATGGTTAATGGATTTAAATAGGTCAAATGGGGAAGACTCAAGAGAATATCGTTTTAACTCAGAAAACTGGGGCAGTATGCACAAGCAAATCAGGTCTTCATGAACTCTAGCCCGCATTGAGTTGTACTAAGGGTGAGTAGGAGGAATAAATTGAGGAGAAGATGTAAAGGTCTACTCTAGACATCAGGTCTTCCAACAGCCCAAGGAGGAAAAACTCTGAAAACAAGATCCTCTTGAATTCAAAGTTTCAGGAAATTGAAAATGATATATCTGCATTGCAATCAAACATCCATTACAACACAGTCACCACAATCCATGTGAATCCTTCAATCATGAACATTCATTATTAGACACAAATAAGATGGAAATAGAAGATAACTTTCATTAAACAAGAAGTCGCAAATCAAGTTACATAACCAGAGAACTAGAGCTTCATTAAAACATTACAATACGAGAGCTTAGCTCAACCATCGACCATAACAAAATATCAAAACTGCATACATATACCCAAAATTGTTGCAACCACCCGGAGTGTGATCGGACCACCACATTAACGTTTTCAGTTGGCACCTCCTTTGTCAAATGCAAGCCAGGTGCAATTATGTGCTTTACAAGAAAATATATCCATAATTGACAGTCTTCCTTTATGACCGCTCTCTACATGTTTTCCATTTACGGGGTGAGACAAGGTCTTAACCGCCGCCCCACTTTCATGAACTGTCTACATCGGGATCATGACGGGCTGCACTCTGAACTTCACCATCTGGAGATTTGTTGGATGCTTGTAGGGAGGACTTGAAAGGAGATGTGGACGCTGATGATAGGGTGTTGACGAGATGACCGGGATTGCGTGGGCACCAAAATGTCATATTATCGCCTGACTTAGGATAAAAACATTTGATGGGTTTTTGAGCCCTCTTCTTTCTTTTTTTCTTCGCCAGAATGCCACTTCCTAGGGAAAACACCCCCCCGATCAATAATGTGTGCTAACAGAAGGGAATCCAAGAGGCATTACAAGTAAATATGGATGGATAGAGCCACTTACAAGAATTAAATTGTGAGTAGATTCCCCTCAAATGAAAGTCATGTAATGTATACAAACGTTTTGTTAAAATTTCACAAGGCACAATAGCAATCACCCATCCCTAAGTAGCCCACACATCCCACTAGTGAAGGGTAACATAACCCATTTACTCTAACAATTATAAAGAATATAAAACTATAGAATAATGGTCTTCAATAAATAAAGATAAACCAAGCAGTCATGACGGGAGAAAACAATAACCACTTTAAGGCTCTAAAACATTTAAACGTCCTCTAAAAGAAAAAGGAGGAAGATGAGACACACACATTAAAAAAAGGAATACGTCCAAGAAGAAATTGAACTCCCTTTGAAAGAGAAACAAGGAGATCAAGAGGTCATTCTAGAAGAAGAAGAAAAACTTCAAGCCTTTTATATAGATTAAGTAAAGAAAAATTGTGAAAAAGATTTAGAAGCTAACTCAAAAGAGAAAAAAAAAAACCCTAAGAATATCATTTAATTCCTCTTCAAACAACATTTAAAAATAAAAATATGAAAAACACCTAATTTTATCAATATCGCATAATCTAAAGCACGGAAAAACGTATTACTATAGTACATTACCCCTCCCATAAAAGGAAGAAAATTCAATCGATATTGTAGAGAAAAAGATGGAAAACAAAATGAAGCCATAAATATATACACCTTGATTTCATCTTATCACTATTATTAGCTAGCAATAATGCATAAAATAGACCAATTTACATTTGGGACCCTTCACTAAATCTTGTTTTTTTGATGTATTGTCATTTAGTGTTTCTATTAAGACAATATACTCGGGGAATGCAACTAGGGCGTTCTTGGGTAAAAAAGGTAATGCAACTATGGTTATAGGAAAGGGTGTTTTTGGTGAAAAAGGTTTTGATTATGTTTTGAATAGAATATATGTATGTAAATCTTGGAGACTAGGTTTTTATACTTATTTTTTATTTTATAATATTAAATTGTATATTATAATTATAATATTTTTTAAAACAAAATTTTAATAATAATTATTAAAAAATTATTTAAATAAAAATAAAAATTTTAAAATAAAAATTTGTATCGTAAAAAATAGGATCTATATTATAATTTAAATTAAATTAAAATTTATATTATAATTAAAATTAAAATTAAATTTATATAATATAAGATATGATTTATATTACAATATGAATTAAAATTCTGCTCTACATACCAATAAAATTGTGTATTGAATTCAATCCATTTATATTCATAAGATTGTGTATTGAATTCAATCCATTTATTTTATGAGTTTTTT
Organism: Picea engelmannii; assembly: GCA_009831015.1. Taxonomy (NCBI): domain Eukaryota; kingdom Viridiplantae; phylum Streptophyta; class Pinopsida; order Pinales; family Pinaceae; genus Picea; species Picea engelmannii. Next base: position 439,420 of record ML782030.1, read on the forward strand.
TTTGGGTCTCCTCATCTACTTTATTACTTAATAGTAATTTTATAATTACTTTACTTTTTCATCATTTTTATTTTTATTTTTATATAGTTATTTTATTTCATGTTTTTTTTTAATATTTTTTAATTCAAATTTAATTTCTAATTATTTAATATATATAAATATAAATATAAAATTAAAAAAATTAAATTATAAATTTAACTTAATTTATATTATAGTTTTATTTTTATCATTTTTTATATATCTTATTGTGAAGGTATTTTATTCTTTTCTAATTAAAATGATTAAAATTTTCAAAAAATACAATAGTAATAATAATCTATTTTTAAGGTCATGGCTAAGTCAGACACCAACTTAAATTGATAGTGAAATATTAAAACCTCAATCAAATTCGACAAATATCAAATAATCAGTGTCCTTAACTAGAAAAGAAGATGGTGCAATAATTACTAAAAATGTTTAGTTTAATTGTTATAGGTTTTTTGCATTTCTTTGGATATGTTTAGGGGATATTTACCTAAAATTCAGAGATAAATTATTGAATATGTAGATTTGAGTGGTTAATTTTTTTTAATTCAAGTGCTTCGGAAATTTAAACATTTTTTTGTCAACCTCCAATAAAATAAGCAAAAACTTAAAACAGTTAAACAACACCTTATAAAAATTCTCAGTAAATTTCAATCCATACTCAATAATCACCACCATTAACTAAAAAAAATAAAACTTAAAAAATGAAGAGGTTTATAAATGGACAATCAAACAGATTTACCTATAAACTTAATCACGACCATTTACCAAAAAATGATGATACTAAAAGAATGAAGTGGTTTATAAATGGACAAAACATAAAAACGGATTTACTTGTAAACCCGACTTTGCGCCCTCGTAAAGACATAGAAAAGATGAGCAGCAGCTTCAAAGAAAAAAAAAAAAGATATTATACATGTACGATTTATTTCAATGTTTACAAATAACACTAGAATATTTCTACATAACAAGTGAATAATTGTGATCTATGTGGGTATAATGATCATCCAGGGGCAAAGTAACAGATAGATGTAACGAAAGTACACGATTTATTATTTATGCTTAACAAGTACGCAGTTTAATAAAAATTAGTTTAAAATAAGGTCATATAATATTGGTGGCTTTCAATTTGATAATTTGACGAGTTGTTTAAACATTTGATTTTTTTTTTAATTTTTTATTTGAATTTGGAAAAATAGATTTGAATGAAATTATTATTTTTTATTGTTTAAATATCATTTTTGAATATATAAATAAATTCAGCATTATTAAAAACCCTGAAAGCACTCTAATTATATAAACTCAATCACTCAAATCTAAAATTACAATAATTTTTTATTAGATTTCCGTAAAAAATTATTAAAAAATACATTGTAAATTTATCTAAAAATATACAACTACAAACTTAAAAAATCAAACGTTTAGACCAAGTGGACAACTAAAAACTTCAAAGAGTCAAACGTTTAGACTACGTGGTTGTATTTCAAAATTGGCCTCTCCGATTAGGAATCTTTTCTAGGCCTCCATAGTTGGCACCCATAGATTGGGAAGATAGCTTTATTTAACGATTAAGAATCTTTTCTAGGCCTCCATAGATTGGGAAGATAGCTTTGTTTAACGAATACCTTCTTTCTTTCATCTTTAATGGAGAACGAATATCTTCAACATTTTTTTCACCTTTTCCTAGGAAGGAATACCCTAAGGAAACTATAACTTTTCTTTAAAATGTTTAAATATTATGAATAACATTACTTTTTCTTTTGAAGGAATACTTAAAAATGTTTAAATATTATGAATAACGTTACTTTTTCTTTTGAAGGATTAACTTTTAATTATTATTTTCCGTTTTGAATAATTTTAGTAATTTTTTAATTTCTTTTCATAAAGGAAACGAGTATCTTAAGATAAGTGGAAGTGCAACTTGCCTTGTAAAACGAAATGCGGGGAAATCTTTTTCAAATCGAATATTTGAAAATAAAATGGAATCCTCTCTTATTATACCTGACGATAGGCATGGTATATAGCATTGAGTTAGTGTTGATTAACTATTAATCAATGGTTGACCATAAAATATGTATCCATTTTACCAAAGTTTTATCAAAGTTTTGATAAATAATATTTTTAGTTAAATTTTAAATGTGATTTATCTCATATCTTATTGGCCAAAGACTTTAAAGTCTTATTACAGCCTTCACTCCTTCCAATGCAATTGCAATAAATATTTCATCCAAGTGGCAGGTTTGTATTTGGACACAATTCTAGAACAACAATTCTTATTCCATCAATAAGTGCTTTTGGAATAGGTGTTTTCTAGATATGAATATGAGGAAAATGTTTAATTCTTTCAATGTTTGAGGTGGAGTTGGCACATGACATTTAAAAAAAATATTAATAATAAAAAAAATATTTCAATATTAACCATAAATAAAATACACACTTATATAGTCTGCCGATAGGCATGGTATATATCATTGAGTTAGTGTTGACTAACTATTAATCAATGGTTGACCATAAAATATGTATCCATTTTACCAAAGTTTTATCAAAGTTTTGATAAATAATATTTTCAGTTAAATTTTAAATGTAATTTATCTCATATCTTATTGGCCAAAGACTTTAAAGTCTTATTACAGCCTTCACTCCTTCCAATGCAATTGCAATAAATATTTCATCCAAGTGGCAGGTTTGTATTTGGACACAATTCTAGAACAACAATTCTTATTCCATCAATAAGTGCTTTTGGAATAGGTGTTTTCTAGATATGAGTATGAGGAAAATGTTTAATTCTTTCAATGTTTGAGGTGGAGTTGGCACATGACATTTAAAAAAAATATTAATAATAAAAAAAATATTTCAATATTAGCCATAAATAAAATACACACTTATATATAGTCTTAATAGGAATTTGACCACAACACTTTTTTTTGAAAGTTTTAAGTTATTTTAAAACAATCTATATTATATTCAATACATAATATCAAATAATCTACAAATTTCATATCCTTACTACAAATTCATTTAAATAACATTTTCATTTTATTTTTTAAATGTAATTATACATATCGTTAACAATATATTACTCTCTTGCATTGTTTTCATGTATTCAGACTTCCACATTGTTTTCATGTATTTAGACTTCGGCAGGTATTTGCTACCATGTAACCTTGTTTTTCCATGTACCACATGGAGCACTGGATTTGCTTCGAGATGGATCCATTTATGAGACACTTACTTTTACTTTAATCTTAGGTTTAAGAAGTAATTATTTCGCTAAAATTATAAAGCAATGATTGGTTGCCTCGAGAAGTTACTTTTACTTTAGTCGTTTAAGAAGTAATTATTTCGCTAAAATTATAAAGCAATGATTGGTTGCCTCTAGAAGTGTTGTTTTGTTTACATCTTAATACGAGAAGGATGAATAATTTCTTCCCTATGTCACAAGTCAGTTCAATATTCATGCTCACGTCTAATCTTGACATTTCGTGGACATGTGGTATTGTAGTGGTTATCTCTTGGTAGCTTGGCTCAATCAATGATACTTTATTTAGATTATGCCTTTTCACTTAGAGTACACCCATACTTTGTTCTAGGCTATGGACAAGTTACACCCTTACTCTATGCAACTCAATTGCATATGTAGACATTTGTTAACTTTGTTTAACACTTTATCCATTTGGCATACAACATAAAGCATGTGAAACACAAGAGACAGATATATAGTGTAGGTGGCATCAATGATGCCTAATACCCAACTTCGTTTATTTATATTGTGAAACATAAAGAAAGATTTACAAAGTCGGTTCTAGTTTCCTAGTTACAAAGATGGGAAGAGTTTCACGACTCTGCCTTACACATTAGAACTGTCCACGATACTCCTACAACATAAAATATGCGAAACACAAGAGACAAATATATAGTGTGGGTGGCACCAACGATGCCTAATACCCAACTTTGTTTATTAATATTGTGAAACAAAAAGAAATATTTACAAAGACGGTGCTAGTGTCCTAGTTACAAAGAGGGGAAGAGTCTCATGGCTCTGCCTTACACATTAGGGATCTAACCCCTCATGTAGATGGAATAATATATTTTATTCTTTAGGTCCCTATTTTAACTTAGGGACCTAAAGAATAATCCCATAGATAGAATAATATATTTTAACTTAGGGACTTAGAATAATATTGTTAGGGACCTAAAGATCAATGTTCTAAGTTAGATCCTAGATCAAAGAGATATTTCTTTGTTGGTTATGGTGATAGAATTAAGGGGTACAAATTGTGGGATCCTACTGCCCACAAACTCATGATAAGAAGACATGTAGTATTTGATGAATCCTCACTCATAAAATCAAAACTAATAGATGTTGAAGTGAGACAAGAATACGTACCACAATTTCAGAAAATTCGGTTGGAGACTCAAACATCTTCAGAAAAGGAGGAGCATAAAGAAGTTCCATAAGAAGAAGTTGAAGATGTAGAAAATATCTAGAAAATTGTGGATATGCCTCAACCATCTCTAAGGAGATCTACACGTGTCAGGAATCCTCCTACAAGGTATGAAAATTATATTTATTTTGTGGCTTTGGTTTCTATTGATGCAGAACCTAGTTGTTATAAGGAAGAAATAAAGGTATCTAAAAGTGTCAAATGGAAAGAAGCTATGCAATAAGAAATGGATGCCTCATAGAGGAATAAAACATGGGACTTGGTAGAACCTCTAAAGGAAGGGAAGGTTTTCAACTACAAGTGGGTCTACAAACTGAAAAAGAGTGTTGATGATAAAGTTGAGATGTATAAAGCAAGACTGGTAGCAAAAGGGTATTCTCAAAAGGAAGGTGTCCATTTTCATGAAATTTTTTCCCCACTTGAGAAGCTTGTTTCAATTCATGGTGTGTTAGCACTAGTTGCTTTACTTTATTCTAAGTTAGAGAAGCTAGATGTTGAAACAACATTTCTACATGGATATTTGGATGAGGATATATATATGGAACAACTAGAAGGGTTTGTTCAGGATCAAAATAAGAAATTTGTTTGCAAACTAAAGAAGTCATTGTATGGCCTGAGGAACTCTCCCAGGAAATGGTACAATAAGTTTGATTCCTTCATGTGTGTCTAAATTTTCCAAGAAGTGAATATGATCACTGTGTTTACTTTAAAAATTTGGAAAATGGCACATTCATTATTTTGGTGTGATATGTTGATGATATGCTTGTGGCAAGCAAAATCATGGTTGAAATGAACACGTTAAAGGCTCAGTTGGGTAGGAGATTTGATATGAAGGATCTAGGAGGAGGAAAACAAATCTAGGGCATTGAGATACATGTAGACAAGATAAATGGTAAGTTGTAGTTATTACAACACAAGTATGTTGAGAAAATACTTATGAGATTGGGTATGAATAATGTGAAAACCACACAAATCCCTTTCGATTCTCATTTCAAGCTTTCTTCAGATTTATGTCCTAGTAATGAAGAAGAAAACAATTATATGTCTCGTGTACCATATGCTAATGCAGTAGGAATTTTGATGTATGTGATGGTGTTATGAGGAAAATCTCTCTATGGTTAGGGGTAAACCACAGCAGACGGAAATGACTACAAAAATCAACTATATTCTCAAGTATGCTATATAAACAAATATGTTAGCAAGACAAGATAAAAGGCCTACCTTGTCCAGACGTTCGATGAAGTCCATTGTTGAGAACTTGACTGATCCGGGGCAGGATCTTTTATGATTATGGTTGAGTTTTAAACTTGCATGAATAATTTAACCATTTGAGAATTTAATGAAAGAATGAGGAAAGAAGAGGATTTAATCAGTCAAATACACATATGCAGATCTGAAAACAGTAATGAACAACAAACTATAAGAACGCAGGTTGATAACGGAGTTCGGCACAATGTTTGCCTACGTCTCCGGGCCTTTTTCCTGTGGGGGAGGCTTCTTTATTTCTGCTCAAGTGCTCAAAATTACATCTCAACAATGCCCATAGGCTACAAGACTGATTTGGTCTTATTGTCCCAGATTTCAAGAACCCAATGCAAGAAACGACACGCAAATCTGATGCTCCAAGCTCCCAGAAACGATCCGACAACGTTTCCACCTCAAGGGCTACCCTGCAACAAACTGACTTTGGCTTGACTTTCCTTCAGCATAACTCTGCTCTGAATGACTGTCCCTTGGCCTCAAACAGGCCTGGTTTATATAGCAAAGGAGTTGGTTTCACATCCCCAACTTCCTCCAAGAATCTGGCCTCCAAAAATGCCCAATATCCCCCAAAAATGG